>JACBWW010000003.1:34790799-34857510 GCA_020086605.1 Lanius collurio
CAGTGTAAGGTAGCCAGTGGAATTCCCCCCTCCCCTCCCCTCCCCTCCATTAATATTTAATCTAACTTTGATTTCTAAGTCTTTTTCCCAGCAAAGTGATGTGATTTGTTTTTCTTTTCTTTCCTGCCACAGACACTTTCCTTCTCTACTGCTCCTTTTTGCAGAAGAGACTTGCATGCACACGTGTGGTTCTTAGTTTTAGGGAGTGACAGGTTCAGAAGGGCACTGGTCATTTAGGAATGACAAAATGTTTGTTAAGCTATTAAGGTAAATTGAAAAGTTTTCTTCCTAGCTATTCTTCCCTGGTGCATTGCATTGTAATCTCATGCCATGGAAAGGCTGGTATTAGCAGAACAAGACTATGTGTGAACTAAATTTGATAAAAAGCCCACGAACAGGAATTTTGTTCTAACAGTTGATGAACAAACAGGACTAGTGTAGCCTCACTGCTGTAAGCTGCTTCATTTAAGCAGACCCTGGACACAGGCAGACAAAAGCTCAGTGAACACAACAGACCTTCTCAAAAGAGAGCTCCAGAGGTCACACACAGTTCCTTACAACTTCTCGTCTATAATGTAGCTTAGATTTGTTTTGTGGTCATTCTAAGTAGTAGGATATTTTTTCCACTGATCTTTTAAATTCCATGCCCTGTCTGTTAGGTGCAAAGAATGAAATTATGTCATTTCAGAGTGGGGGAAGGAAAACAAATGCTGAACAAAGTTTCAGATGTCTTGAGTCATTTTGCAAAAATGCACTGATTTGCTGTCAAGGCAGGCTGATTTTTAGCACTGCCTCAATATCCTCCAGAAGATTCTGCAGACTGTGGCTGACCATCAAGGTAAACTGTTGTTTCCTGTGCTTCATATTCCTAGCGTATTGATCAAAAAACCTTACCATTAAAAACTAGAAAAAAATAGCTGAGGTTTCTGATCTATCCAGCTGTTCCATGCAGAATCCTACATATATCCTAGAGAGCTAGGACAGCTGTTGAATAGGTAGTTGGCATGGGATTGACAAACTAAGGCCAAGAAATTATGAGCTTTGTCTTGGCATTTCACTTTAGAGCTGCCATCCTTTATGTGGCTGAGAAGTTATAGTTTTATTAGACATCTGACTTTTAGCAATGTGCATTTATTTAAATAATGTTCTAGCAAGACCCAGGTCTTGGGTGCTAGGAGTTTGCATTTGTTGGAATAAAAAGGGTTCAGCACTTCACATGCTCATAAAAACCCCCAAAAAACTGAGAACAAAACCATTTGAACATGTTTGTTGAGTCCCCCTATGCATATACTACTATGGGCTATCATAAAAGGTTTACACTGCATTGCACATACAACTGACTAACTACAAAACATAATATTAAACATCCAGTCCATATAAATACTCTTAAAATTAAACTGCTGCATTCCTAACTGATCTCTTTATCCTGATTTCTTCTAGCTTTAACTGGGAATTCTTTGCACTGCCAAATGCAGTGATAAAAATACTTTGCAACATTTAACAATTGAAATTAGAACCATATAAAATTTCAGGGTGATTTTTTTGAGCCAAACCAAGCTCACATTTTTTTTCCTAAAAGTAATAATAATATTAACCAATAAATCCAAAATTAAATTACTACTTTGAATGATGACCAACAGCATAAAGGAGTGTGAATAGGTTAATAGTTTTCCTTCTGAGATATAAGGTATAAACAGGGTCAGAATATTTTCATAAGATTAGTTCATACTTGGTTGAAATTAAGTCTAAACAGCTTCTAAATATTTAATGGTGTTTTTCCATAGTAAGATTATATTCTCCGTCACAGTGCTGTTTGATAATTTTTTATATCAATCTGGTTAAAATAAATAGACAGACATCAGGATTTCCACATTGAAATATTTTTTATGTTTATATTTTAAAAAGTTAAGCCCTACATGATATGCTTTACTAGATGTATTGGGATGGGAATTATCTGAGTAGAAAAAGGTTTCAGAGCTGAGAATCTGTACAAAAACCCTTTCAAATAAAGATTTTTACATTTTGAGCTGACTAGCAAATTACTTTCTACTAATACATCTCTATATTTTTCTTGTCACAGAATATCTCTGTGGAAGCAAAAGATGTGTTGTTGCAAATTCTTGATTTATACAATGAGCAAATGTTTTTCAGACTGGCCTCCAAGGATATTTACTGTGAAATCACTGGGGTGCAACACAGAATGACTAACATCACATCCTTTAAAAAGAGTGTTTGCAGGAGCCAAATATTCACTTTGGAGTTTAGAACTATTAATCCTCTTACTAGTGCTAAAGGAATGGGAGTAGAAGTAGTGTAGGAGAAGTTTATTGTGACTCTGTTCATATAGGCCAAACTTGAAGGTGCAGAGTCCAGAAAACACAGGACTTCCCTCCTTTGCCAGCTCCTCTCACTTTCTCCCAGCAAAGGGAGATGACTGCTGCTTCAGTCAGACGTCCCTCAAACAAGATCTGTTGCAGCTAGATTAACAAGAGTCAGCTTAACCAAACCCATGGCAAAAAAGTGAACTCATCTTTAGGTATAACAACTACAGTTAAGAGCTTTGGAGGAAAGCATTCTCCTTCCCCACACGCTAATGGTTTCTCTGTTTGGGCTGGGGCTCTAGCTAAACCTATCCCCTGGAAAACCTGTCCTTCCATTACTTACCTCCCAGAGTTTACATGCTGTACTCTCACAGACTGATCCACCCTTCCTGTCCCCTTCAGCAGACCTAGACACTAAATTTAGAGAACTTTTACAAGCAAAAGGTGAAAAACTGACTTCCAAATGGACAAATTGGGAGGATTACATTTGTAGCAGTTATCTTTAAGTGACTGAAAAATGTCTTCCCTGGGACTCAGTTACCAGAAATTTGAGTACCCTGGCAGAGGCTGCAGCTGTTGCACTTTCAGTTATTTCCCATCTTATCTCTCTGGTTATAACTGTGCGGCTGCAGCAAAATAGAGTCTGAGTAATAATAGGAAGTGCAATGGGAGCATCCAGCTCCTTGTGTCGAGCATGAGGAGAACCAGAACTCCTGTAAACCTCCCAACAGTCTGGGGCAAGGTTAAGGAGGGAGGGAGGCGCTTAGGGAAAATTATGCCCTTCTCCCTGACCCCTCTATTTACAGCAACTTGGAAAAAAAAGGTTGTTCGGCTTGCTCCTGATTAGGTGAACTCTCGTTAAGTAGAAAAATAATGACAGTCATGTCCACAGCAGATATGGAAGGTTTCCCGTGTACATGTCTGAGACAAGGACTATTAAATACCCATCTATGAAGTCCCTATGACTTTGTTTTTCCTTTATTAATAAGACTGTATCACAGTGTTTTTAACTGCTCAGTTAAAGTAAGTATGAGTAAGGTGAGGTTTTTGCATTTGAGAAATAATATTTTAAAATTATTTTCTTCTCCTTCCTTTCTGATTTTATGATCTTAATTTATATTACTGCAAGTTTGTTTTCTAAGTATCAGCTGCATTTTCAATTTTAAATAATAGAGTTTTGCTGAAAATGTTTATATTTGAAATGTTCATGTAGGCATTAAACAAAGCTAGAGCCTAATTATCTTCATTATGGGGAAAACACACTTTCAGACCTAAGTGGACTTAATCTGTGTACACAGCCAAAGCTCTTTCCCCCCCGTATAGAAATTCCACAGTTATAAAAAGCTCAGATGTTTTGTCTAGGCCTACTTTTCCTTTAGGATTTTAAGAGAAAACAATATCCTTTCATTGTGCAAGATATGTCTCCACAGCACAACACTGAGGAGCTTGATGGGGAAGTGGGTGGTGTTAGTGATACACATCCACAGTGTTCATTAGCCCAGTGACCAATACAGCACTTCTCCTGGGGAAAGATGGATTGATAAAAACAGGTACATCACTCTGACACCCTTACTCAGCACTCACTTGGGTTCCTATATTTGCAGCATTTGTCCTGGATGTACACACAGAGGCACACACATACACACACATATATATATAAACACTTAGACACGTATTTATGCATATACCTATCTGTAAGTTAAAATTCCATTGATTTAAAATTAAAATAAGGTTCATCATTGCTGAAACTGAAACCCCAAACAAATAACTTTTACTCCAGATACAGCAATACTTGCATAACCATTCACATGAATTTTATATCTTAGAACATTTTCATGAATTTCAAGTAAAATAGTCTATCTACAGAAGCAAAAAAATATATAAACAGACAAATAAAAACAAAGTAAAAGCAGTTTTTAATTTAAAAAATTATCCTGAATTTTACTTCAAATTTCTAAACTTGAAAATTTTGAAATGATCTTACAAATGCTCAGCATACTTTCATGCATGCAGCTAAAGACTGAAAAACTTCATATCCACCTCTGATGTAAATCAGCACCTGGACTTACTTACCCAGCTGCTAGCCACTTTGTCATCCTTCAGTGAAACATTTTCAATACTCTGCTTGCAATAGGTAATCTAATTAAGATGTATAACATAGCAGACAGGACCATATCATTACTCTATGTAAATATATATCCTCATTTCCAGGGGTGCTGAGATCTCATCATGCTTCTAATAGGATCATTTTTTATATTAAATTATATTAGTCTTACATTATCTCCTATCTCATTGCTCAAGTGCCACATTCCTTGACACAGCAATGTGCATGGATTTTGCTGCTGGTTCCCTGGAGTATCATTGTGAACTAAATGTGAGCTCTATTCTTCTAACAGAATACACTTATCAGTGTGAATTTTTAATTAGTAGTGTAAGAAGAACTGATTTAATTTATCTAACATTTTGGTCATCTGTGTGAAGATTCTTCAATGTAAAAATAAAATCTCTGTTTCTAGAAATCCTTAGCTTTGTACTTTGCCTTTAGTTAACATCTGAACCAGCCAGATTTCATCAACCAGATCTATGCAGCAGCCAGTAAATTAGCAAGGGCAAATCTGGTTCAGATGACTCATTTCTGGGATTTTCATCCAAAGTTGCTATGAGAAAGACAAAATCATCAGCTGTAATGTAGTCAAAGCTGAAGATTTAAACAATAAAAGTTGGGAACAAGCCTGGATGTGAGTAAAGACAAATATTCTTGGGAAAAGCAAATTTTTGCTGAAATGGCCAGATGAATGTAGAGAGCCTACAAAATAGCTTAGTTCTTGCAGTGGAAAGCAAGCTGCTGTTTTGCATGGGTAGGGAGGGGGAGAACACTATGTGAATACAAGCAAGTCTGTTCTGGATGGAAGATAACTAGAAACTCACTGGGATGAACTACCTCGTAAAAATAAAACCCTTTAAAAAGTCATTTTTTTATGTGAGATTTCCAGTCTAGGGACCAAGATGAGAATTTATTGTGAACCCATCCATTTGGTGCAAAAATGGAGCAAGTGTGTGACAGTTCTGCTGCGGAGCAGATTATATTTTGGCTGACTGACATCATGGTAATGAGAAATTTCTGAAGATACAATGTGTACTTATATCAACTGGCAAAAAAAACCCTCCCAAACCCTTGGCAATGGAATGGATCTGTTAGGCCTTTGGATTCACCCTTCAAATTCAATGTCAAGAAAAAAAATGAGCTTGATCTTTCACAGCTGTCGGGCAGCTGAGGTTTTGGTTGAAGCAGAGCATAGTCTAGATAAGTTAGTAAAGCTTGGTATGGTCACTATTCTCCTGTGGAGAAGACCAGAAAGTTATTTTGTATTATGGAGATGGTTCATAGTTCTGATTTTGCCTATTTAAGCTCCCTGACATATTTAAATTGAAGCGCCTTATCAGCAGGTGCATTTCCTAATATTTCTATCTAAAAATGGTATAGCCTCTTTTCAAACCATTCATTATGAATGCAGTCTATTATAAGAATCATGATGGATTATCCTCACTGAATACAAAGTGAATTTCCCTGAGCTTATTCCCATTGATTAGATCTGGTGTTAGCAAAAGACCTAAATTTCACACTGGAGATGTTTAATTGTGGGCGTTCTCTAATATTTAATTCCTATCTGCCCAGTCCCACGCAGGTTTAATTTCCAATTTTAAGGATTTAAGTTTCCATTTCCTCATTTGCAATAACAACGGTGGGCTCCACTGATTTATTTTATCACTGGGACATCTCATGGTAGCAGACATTGAAGCACCACTGCCCAGGTGTGAATTCTGCCATGATAATTCCACTGCCACTCACAACTGCTTTGAAAAAACATCGGCCAAGAACTGAATCATAGAAACAGAATTGTAAAACTGTGACACCTACCAGCTTTGAGGCAGCCCTTATAAATTCCCCTACCCCAATGTCACTAAGGAACTGTGCAATGACAACATGAGCCCTGTATTGAATAAGTTCTAGTTCATTGCACCATCAAAATAAGCTCTCTCTCTATACTAAAGTATATACAGTGAAATTATTCTATAATTTAGAAGAAATATGATTTGGCTCAGAACCAAAGTTAATGAGAAATCACTTTTTCATTGTTAATCCTTTCACTGTATTTCTAGGAGATTTTTCTTAACATAGTTTAACATGGTGCAAATTGTTAGCCTTAAGTCAGTAAAAGCAGACAGTGGGAAATACTGTGTGTTTCAATATCAGGAAGATATTTCATTGATTCAGAGCTAGGCCCTTGGAAAAGCAGAAAGCAAGTGCCCATTTTCAGCCCTGGCTTGATTGTTCACTCTGGGGAAACTGGAAAACCCATGGCCAGATCCTGGTTTCGGTTCCAGAGACGTACCTGGATAGCTCCCGTACTGTGGAATTGACATGTTGTGACTCTGTTGAGGCATTAATACAGATTTACACAATTCTTCACCACAGTGATTAAAACTGAAATCTCTCCCATATCTAAGCAAATATGGATCCTCTCAGCAGCCAAAAGCTACATGCCAGTGTCTCAGGTGAAAAATAAGGATACACCAATATGACATTTTCTTATTTCATGAATGAAAATCCATTCTTATAGTCTCCTCTGCTGGAATATTTATTTTCCACCTTTCTTTATCGCCAGCATTTCTAAAATAATTGTACATAAAATTAACCAAAATAATAAAAAAGTGTCAAAGAGTAGCAACCATTGGTTTTAGCAAGAAATTCACACCATACATAAACATGTGGATTAGACTGATAATTTGATGGAGAAAAGCTGTCAACATTGACACATAAGTAATTTAATATATATATTTGTGGCTACCAAAAGCACTTTTTAATGACAAAAATGGCTAAAAAATAATTTGGTTGAAAGAAAAAGAGGAATCTAAACTCTCAGAAGAAGCAATTATATGAAAATTTGTATTGTAAGTTCTTAATAAGCCATTTTTAACTCTCAGGGAATCCCATTGCACTACTCTGACTCATAAACACTCAGCAAACACAGGATGTGATATAGAGTTTTATCTCACCAAGTGACTTCCAGTATGTGTCTGGAATTTTTTTCCTTTTCAATCATTATATGGGTTCTTAATAGTGAGCAATCTAAGTTTTAAGGCAATGAACACAAAAGCTGTGTTTTACTGCAATTAACAATTAGGAATTCTAAACAATGTGGCTCATCAATCAAACATTCTCATTTTCAAAAAAAAAAAAAAAAAAAGTCCCATGTCTAGTTGAATGGTCTTTTCACCTGGGGCTCATTAGTGTTGCAATTATTTCTCTCTCCTATTTCTAACTAATGCACTGCTGGGAGTCCAAACCAGGTGCTCCTTTCAGTTCTGTCTGCTCCCAGCAACTCTATCTGAGGGCTCCATGTCTGCCCACACCAGGCTAATGTAACCTTTGGCTCTGCCCCATTAAATTAGAGCACCCTCCAACTCCACACTAGCAAAGAGAATCATTAACAAGTAGCAAGTCAGCAATACTTGGATGACTCAGGTACATTTTGAGATGGCATATGCTTTGTTTTGGTTTGTTGAAACTGGTTGCATCAACAGGTTTATGGATTTCTAAAGGGCATGTTAGAAAAGTTAATAATTATTTCATTTCCTATTTTTTTTCCAGTGGTAGATTGGATTTATTTAAACAAAAAAATAAACAAAACACCATTTACATGATTTAGAAATGAAAGTTGACCAATTGCCATCTTTTAGCCCATGAACATGAATCTGGATTAGTGCTATTTGACTGAAACTACAAATAACCCTATGGGTTTTAAAACAATTAACTGAACATGCCAGGTAATAGAGGACTGTTGTAACCATGAGGGAATCCAATGCCCTGAATCTGAGAACTTTGCTTGATTTATTAATTTATACATATAATTTCAAATAGCATGGCATCATTAAAAAACAAAATTCTACTTTTTTAGTCCATTACCTTTTGACTTTTGATTTCTGAATGACAATCAACTAAGAAATGAAGTTTATTGAGGCTTCCTGGTTCTGCCTTCTCTCACAGTAGAAATACTCTGAGGGACCACTAAAGGCAGGGAATGGTTATTTCAGAAGGGACTCCCTTCTGGTCATTTACAGACTATGAGCTCTAGTAGACATTCTTTCTTAAAGTTTCCACTAACGTATTGTATCATAAAGTGACACTGTTGTTAAAACTGTGCCATACATCAACATCACAGCTACAGGTTTAGTTCCAGATGCTCCTTCATGTTTCACTTCTCCCCAGTGCATGAAGGTGCTCCAAACTGCTTAGAATTTAGAGAAAAAAAGCTCATGGTTAATTTATCATTGGCAGCTGCACAAATAGACAGACAATTAGTTGGGCAGTCTACTAGTGTATGAGCCATAGCATTTACTTTAAGATCTAAAACGGGCAGGAGATTGGATTAACAGAGAAAACACTGTCAAACACTAACATAGGCTGATCCCATATCTTACCTTCTCATTGGCTCTGCTGTTTTCCATACACGTTTAAAATATCTGCATATAGATTCCATGGAATAATAGGAGGCTTTGAACAGAATTCTGTGGGGGATATGTTATTAGGAAAAGATTCTCTTCTAGCTCCTCTTTTCTGAAGTACAATGTAGACAATAATTTACATTTATACCCCTGCAGTCATTTGGAATTGCATGAAAAAAATCACAGTAGAGCTTCCTTATTAAGTAATTAAGAATCAGGATCATGGTTAAAATACAGTCCTCTTTAAGTTTGCACCCCATTAGGAATAAGCTAACTTTTTATTTCTGTTGTCTTTTTTTGTTTTAGTATTATTTTTAAATATACCAAATAAAAGTCCAGTGAACTCTGATGAAATATTTAATAAGAGCAGTGTTAAATTTTTACCTAGAAGAACATAAAAATAGTGTTTGAGATTATCAATCAGTTTTCAGAAAGAAAGAGACATATTTTCATCATCATAGACAATCATCGAGCTGATATCTGCTATTTTCAGTAGAAAATTCAGATTTTTGGCTTGGTAATCACTCTTGATAGACCTCTACACTGCCATATCTTCTGTACTGGATCTACCTGGTAAGATATTGCAGGGATATACTAGTTATCATAACTATTGAAATATGTAATCCAAAAGATTATCATGGGTTCCTAAAAACAAAGAAGGAACGCTTAAGGTGTCTCTAGTTTTACACTGGATTTTGAGAGCCTATAGAAGAATGTATAAATAATATATGCAGATATATTTCTCTGATCCAATCCCAAAAAAGAATCTGGTAGAGGCAACATAAGAGATACTGACAGTAATCTATAAATGAAAAGTGATCACAGAGTATTAGGTTTAATAGTAAAAATGGCCATGAGTTGCAAGTCTGAGTGTAGATTTAAATCCAGCTGTGTACGTAAATGGGGCAGAAAATTTCCCTTCAGGATACGTACCAAATCAAAATCACGTGAGTGCCAAAGTCCTCTCAGTTTAGGGCAGTTCAAATTCAGATCTGGATTCCAGCTTTACAGAGAGAGCTCCTCATTTGACTTAAGTTTTGTTTTCCTTAGCTTTTGTGGATTTCAGTTGAATCACATACTTCCTGTTCTTTCACAAAAGCAAACATATTAATAGGTTTCTTTACTCACTAATCTGACTAGGACTAAGTGCACAAGAAACACTCCTAAAAGTGTTGCTCTAGAATTAATTGTTAATTTCATCATGGTGTTGCTCATTTTGTCTTCATGTTGCCTATTAGGCCTCAGTCATAACACACACCACTTGTTATGCAAAGATCCTGCAAGTGATTTATGGAATTCAGCATATGTTTTATTTAGGGGCAAAATCACAGCAGGGACAGATTCCATGCCTGTGTGTGACCCTCTCTCAGGTTGCCTATTGCTGCCTCACAATAAGTGACATATGTGCAACTCCAAACATTTCTGTGCTTTTACAAAATATTTGTAGCATTTATGTGCAGGCAAATGAGACCCCTGGGTACACTTCAGAATTGATGTTTTTAAATTTTTAAAATTTTGTCTCGGGTGACTGTCATAAAAACACACTGAAATTTATATTGGAGATTTTCTTAATGAAATGGGAATGAATGAGAAAACTAAAAAGCTGCCGAGAAAAGCTGATGGTGTTTGATACATTAGAAATTACAACTGCAAATCGTTAGTATTTTTTACTGGACATTTTCCTGTGTAGCAAGACTGAAAATGGACATTAATAGTCAGAAAGATACTAAAAGCTAGTAGACTTGAACTCCTGCCACACCAAGGCTATTAAAGTTTAATAAGTAAGGAAAGTACTGAGAAGGACCTAAATTACACGGCTGTGCATGGCTGGTCTTTATTCTGCACTGAGCAGAGCTAGCTCTAGTCCCTTTCAATCAGTGGAACTCACTGACTGAGTAAAGATGGATGTGGCACCTGCAGACAACAAAAAGTCAAACACAGGGAGATTAGAGGCCCCTGGGGTCTGTGGGAAGAGGCTGAGGAGCTGTTATGTGTTTCAGTTGGTCAGAGCACGGTTGGTGCTAATGACGCCAATGTACAGGGACGCTGGTCCCTGAACAAACCATTCACTTAAAGGGGTAACTCAGTGATCCTCATGGATCCCTTCCAGCTCAGAATATTCTGTGATTCTGTGTAACCCTGTGATCTTTCCAGGGAAGTTCTGAATGACACAAAGCAGGTGAACTTTGTCATCTCTTGATATGGAGTATCAACACACAAGAGCCCTCCACTGAAAGTACTGCTGAAGCTGGGTAGAACTGGTACTGAATAGGGAATGTAAGTGGTGAGGTAGGAAAGGCCCCTTTGCTGTGTACACAGGGCTGCACAGGAGCAGGAGGCTGGGCTGGATCCCTTGAGTCTGCCCAGCTTGGAGGTCATCCCAACTGTTCCTGCTCTCTGGCATGATGAAAACAGCATCCAGCACAGGAATCTGCCCTCCCTCCTGTAAATGCCAGAGGTTGCCCACTGACAGATAAGATTTGCAGTGGTAGCCAAACTGCAAGCATGCTCATGCAACCCATAGTGATGGCTGTGGATGACCCAATGTGGGCCCAAAACATTCCTGAAAATCAGAAGGTGCATGACTAAATTAAGTTGGTGAATTAGTCAAGCCAGGCATGAGAAACGTCAATCTTTACTCAGTTACACTACCAGAAAATAGAAATAACTCTCAATTTACAGCAGCGCAAGTGAAAGAGGAAGCTGTCTCAAGATAGCAGAAGATAATGTGAAAAGTGAAGTAAGCCTGGAATGCGTCAAGCACCCCCATGCTTATACCAGTTACTGAAGCAATAGCTCACAGTTATCATAAAACATCAACCAGAGTGCAGAAGTAACAACACTGCTGTGTTCTTGCCAGCAGCTCTGGGGAAGATGTGCAAAACCTGTACCACTTTTATTCACTCCCCACATAGGCATAGCTTGGAGCAGTGAAAGAATGTTGCAAAAAAGGGAATACTAACCAGAAATTGAGCTGGGTTTGGCAGATGCTAGGGAAGTGCAGCACTGGCAAGATTAATACAGTGCCTTCAGGAAGAAGACTGTCAGAATATTTGTCCAGGAAATCATGACACCCAAAAGAGTGAACAAAAAATATGAAAGAAAGTAAAAGAACAATAATCTTACCTCCTTAGTGCTCTCAATATGTTGTATATTCTATCTGGTGTTTGATAATAGAAACTGGGGGGCAGCCTACTTTAAGAGTGCTATTGGGATTTCTTACAAAAGAGAAATGCCTCACATGCTATAGCTACAACCAAAAATATGTGCTGTAGCATAGGAGTTTCATAAGTAATCCTGTTCATCTGGACTAAGTTCATCCTGTCGCTATAAACTGAATCAAACCCTATAAGGCAATAAAGCAGCAGGGTGGGGAAATGGTTTTCTTCTAGAGTAAATTTGTGCAGCAATTTCTGTGATGTGGGACAAAGCCTTTAGGAGAATGAAGATTTCTGTCATTAAAAGCACATGTACAAGCAGGTAAAATCTTATTTAAATGAAATTTTGGATGTAAATTTTGTGAGGGTAGACTAAACTGGCTTTCAGAAATCTTACTTGCATTCATAGAATGCACTCATAGAATTGTAGAACCATTTAGATTGGAAAATACCTTTAGATCATTGAGTCTATCTACATGTAAGGAATATTTTGAGATATTGATAAAATTGCTGTTTTCCCATAAAGTGCTTATCTTGGACAGGCTTGGACAGGAAGAGACACTCTGAAATTCACACAGTTGCTGTAGCTGTCAGGTAGGATCCCACAAGATCAGTTTCCTACTGCTGCAAGTGCAGATGCTTCTGGGGACTTATTCCTTCCAATCCTCATCTCCCTGGCTGGCATGGAAATGCCAGGAGCATCCTGTCTGGATGGCAATATTTCCAGGAATGCTGTTGAATACACTATCCCATTAGACCCAAGGAGTCACAGATATTTTGTTTTGAAGCTGTCTCCACACTGCAGTGCTGAGAAGCATTCTGAAGATTTTGTTTGAATTTAAATGTATCTGTATCAATAATCATGCATATTTGTCTCATATTTAACACATAGTTCCTACTATTGAGGCATTAGGCAGAGGAAGAAATGGGAAAGCAGGTTTCCCTTAGATGGTAAAAGTCAACATTTTCAAAGTGATTTTTATTTGTCTTTACATACCAAATCCATCAAGTTTTCAAAACTGCTGCTATATTTTAGAGAATCTCAGAACATAAATATCTTAAAAATATGATATTTTAAAGGCTCTTGAAAGAGTTGGGACCAAAGGTCTCAGCTGAGTTAATTTTGATGATTTTTTTTTCCTTCTAAATGACTTAAATATTTTTTAGCTTCACAAACAAATGTTATGATCTGTTTCAATTTGACTATGCATAAAGAATTGATCTTGAGAAGTTATGGCTGCATCAGTTTAAGGATTTACACTGATGTGGGAAATCAATAGATGTGGAAAATCAAACCAAAATTCCTCCATGATACAGGAAGTCAAGAAGTTTACCTGCTTTTAATTAGAATCAGTTCAAAATTTAATTTTCACTATAGTTATGGTTATTGTAACATTTTTAGGAGATTAAAACACTAAAATAACAGAAATATGAGATAAAACCAAATTGTTAAAGAGATTTTTAAAAATTATTTGCAAGTTTTTTGATTTTTCTAGATTTGTAAGTTAATATAAATAGCACTGTTCTTCCATTTGCTTTTGTGAAGCATATAGTTTATCTCTCAGCAAAGTAAGGTAAATTTTCTCTGTTTTTAGCTGAGCAGGGATTTTTCCTTTAAAAATATTTAATTTGTCCTTACCAATTATTAGCAACATCTTTAAATGGAATTCTGCTAATTAATCAAAAACCTCTTGTGAGCTCAGACAAGCCAGCCTCAACTGACCTTGAAAGCATATGAAAGCACACAAGTAAAAACAAGAATTTCTAGGCCAAAGAAAACATCTCTATTCTTTTAATAGGCACAGAGGAAAAGACTGCTTAGTGAGAAGAACTCCATACAACTGAGCCATTTTACAGTTTTCGATGGAGCAAATGAGTCCACAAAAAAGACAAATTTTAAAAAATATTCAGGTTCTCATTGAAGCTAGTGGAAAAAATTTGGGTTTTTTTCTGAACACAGAAGCTTTACCAGAGCACGTTCTGTCTCAGACTGTGAGGATGCGAGGCTGCAAACGAGAGTCCTCCAAGGTCCTCACTGTCTAAAGAGAAGAGTGAGGGTGTCCCAGCCAGGCTCTTCCCTTTCCAATAGGACAGAGCAGACACTGCCTACCTGTGGAAAAATGGGTAAGATCAGGATAGAAACTGTCTCTACCTGGCCCAGATTTCACACACACAGGACTATCTATAGCCAAGACTGAACTTTTAATTTTCAAACTACTGCAAGTCGTTCCAGTACAAAAACAACTTTTGAAGAAAGACATTCACTTTAAAATGACATTTTTTTTTCTTAAGGAAAGATATGAACCATTTTCTTTAAAACTTGAAAAAAAGTTGCTCTTTCCAACTATACAATAAATATTTAATTTGCCTATTAATTTGGGTTTTTTTTTATTATTCTCTATCTTTTTAAAAGAAGTCACTAGAGACTCCAGACATTAAAAGAACAGTCTGTAGGTCCTCATATTTTTCCCACCCTTACTGTATCAACATCTAAAAACAATAAACACAACTGCAATGGATGAGAAGAATAGATTTCTGAACATTATGTTTTCCTTTTTTTTTTAAGCCTTCTTTTTATACAGTAATTGGCTGTCTAGCCTTGAAAGTACTGCCTGCTTAAAAATTATTTACTGTTATGCAAACAGTCATGTGGCTTCCTCAGACTTAATTTAGAATATTTATTCCCAAAGAATCCAAGACCCTAAATTTAAGGATAAAATGAGGCTGTTTGTTTCCTTAGGGAATCTGCTCTGCAGATACAGCAGCAACTGTGCATGAAAATGGCAGCAGTGTCACAAGCTCATTTGTGTGCCAGACTTTGTTTGGAACTGCAACACAGCAGTAAGCTGTTGTCCAGCAATAATCCAGTGTATTGTTATAGTCTGGGTAAGGCAGTACTATGCTCACCATGAAATTGTAGGTAAAAAAATACTTCTGATTTAGTTATGACACGAGCACACATTAAATAATTTATTTGAATAACTCTGAGTGTTTTAAACCAAACTCTTGAGTGGCAGTTTTTTCTCAAAAAACCCTTCTAAAATGCTACTGTCAGTGGCATTAATCTCTCACTGCCAACTCATCAACAAATAAAATTCTTTTGCCACAATTTTTAGTTTTTTCTTTTCCACTTCTGATGTGGATTAAAGCCCACAGTCACAACTCTGATAGCTTGAAGACATTTGATCCTACTGTTTTTATCCATTATTTGCTTTGTTTATCCAAAGGAAAATTAAGTGCTGTGTCTTAGAACAGTGAGATTTGTAATACACTGATGCCTTTGGTTATCTCTGACAGATGTTAGTCTTTGGTAAAAAAAATGGAAAACTGCATCACTAACTTGGGAAACAGTGCCTGCCTTAGCAGGTGCACATCTAATAGTTTGTCACAAAACAGACAAGAATGTTTTTGATGAAAAGATGACTCACTGTTATCTTAGTTAACAAAATATCTTCTGCAATATGGAAAACTCATCTTCTGAAACACAGGAAGTTTCACTGGAACATGAGGAAGAAATTTATTGTGAGGGTGACTGAGTACTGGAACAGGTAGCCCAGAGAGGGTGAGGAGCCTTTTTCTCTGGAGATATTCAAAAGCTGTCTGGACACAATCCTGTATAACCTGCTCTAGGGAACGCTGCTTGAGCAGGGGTCTGGGCTAGATGACTTCCGGTGGTCTCTTCCAATGTTAACCATTCTGTACTCCTGTGATTTGTCTTTCATTCTCCTCAGTTTCATCCTCCTTAAGTAACCTTGTAAGGCACATCTAGGGCTATGCAATTTGCTTGCTTTAAAAAATACAGGTTCTTGAAAAGAACAACAGAGAATTTCTTGTCTCTCAGAAAATGCAGATTTCTTTAGGTAAGAGTAGGACATAAGTATGCTGGCACAAGGTTTCTCTATAGCACTGTGCATGCTTGTCTTAAAGATTGCTAGGAAATAAGAATGCCCTGTTTTATTAGGGATAAGTCTTAAAAATATACTCAATAAATTTCTGATGTACCTTTAATCCTCTTTCACGTACAAGACTGTACCTAATATATATCTTAATGTTCTAAGCAAGTCATTTTCTTTCTTGCAATTCTTTGTAGTCAGTAGGGAAGGGGTTTACGTCATTACTATTTAACCTGAATAGAAAACTGAAGAGATACTAGATAGAAACCTGAAGCCCCACAGGACTACATCTAATACATCAGTTTGTCACAGGAACAAACTGAAAGTGTCATTTTGGTGGACAATGGGTTCCCATTGAATGTTTAAGCTCCTCAACACTCCATTAGATTAAAGCCCAGCAGAATCTACCTCCAAGTCACTCTAAGGGAGTTTGGCAGAGTCTGTGGCAACCTCTTCTAAGTTGATTCATGGAACAATATAAAACATCAACCCTACAAAGCTGTTCTTGTGTACTTGGTTAGGTGGGAAAATGATATATTAATGCCCTGAATCATTACAGCAGAGGAGCAGACTAAGCATAAAGGATGCATTAAAATGTAAAGCCTTGACCTACTCATATTCAATGTAGGAGAGCTGTTCTCTGGTATTAAGTTATGTGACCAAAATCCTATTAAAAAGATTGAGGTGATTTACATAGCATTGAACAAAAGATCCCTAGAAGTCTTATTATGGAATTTTTTTTTCCAAAAAAGCAGGGAAGGGTAGAGGACCAAAACTCTCACCCTTACACCAAATAAGACAGGTGCTACAATCCCTGTCAATTTGAGCAGGTCTTGAAAAAAGATTTTCTGTTAATAGAGGAAGAGATCTTCTTGAAGGTTTTCTCTTGACATTTTAAAATTCCGTAGCTACTTACAGGAAAGCCTATGAATAAATCTTCAGGATAAGAAATGCCATGAGAAAATGAGACCAGAGCTTGGCAAGCAGCCTACACCAAAAACATACCAATAGGAAGCTCATCTTTTTAGAATGAAATAAGACTTGTGTCAAGAACAGAAAAAAATATTCTCATTTTTTAAAGGGAAAATATAATCAGAGAATTAGAGTTCAGATCTGTAGCTGAAATAGATTGATATATCTTTCCTGGAACCAGTAGAACTGTGTCAGCTGAAAACCAAAAAATTGGTATGGAAAGAAATGGATGTAGCAAAAAACCAGTGTGGCAAAAAGCCTGTTTGTTTGTATACATATTTAAAAGTCTAAATATTGCCCACTAGTAGGAATCAACAGCTACTTCAAAGAAGATAAACTTTTGCTCCCAAATACACAACTCAGGCTAAGCTTAGTTAGCCAAGCAGACACTTGGAGGCATTTCTTTATTAAGAAGTATTGTAATTGCTTTCCCATACGGCAAATACAATTATGTATCTCACCAGTAGAGGGTATTATAAATGCAATCCATGAACAATGACTTATATTTCAATAGATAGCAGCTGCGTTTCTGTAAGGAATGTTACAGGAACTTGTGGCTAAAGAAAAAAAAAAAGAAAAAAAAAAGTCAGGTAAAGGGGAAAATGTAAGCTCCTGATCCTGAGAAAAGAAAGAGCCAGACTTAAATTAGTTGCTCAGCTTGCTGTACCCAGCCCTATTCAAATATGCAAGAATGATTGATTTAAGAGAGTATGCAAACTTGTCTCTCTCAGAAAGGGTACAGTTACTATTGAAACATGTGTGCCTTGTTTTAAACAATCTCCATGAAAGAAGGGCACAAAATGCTCATTTGGGCTAAAATTATTTCACAGATTATGGAATTTACTGTGTCTTATTTATAAAAGTGGCTACCATCACAGATGTGAACTGTACAAACGGACAGAACTGATTGATTACTCCATAGATAAACTCATTTCACACATAATTAAGAAAAATTAACATTTGAAATATGGGAATAAGTACATAATCAATTCAGTTTCAAGCATAATAATAAAGTTGTTTTAGATGCATGAGAAATGCAATTAAAAAGGTGTCCCAAGTAAAAAGAAAATTTTGTTATGAACACTTTATTTTCTTCTTAGCTTTTTGTTTTCCTTCCACTATTAACAGATCACCTTACATTAGCCATATACCATTGCTGCTCCAAAGAATATCAGCGACTGAAGTTCAAGACAGGCTGTGAGCACAGTAAGAATATACTATGCTAGTCTCTGTCTTGACAAAAACATGAAAAGCATAATATAGTGGTCTGTGACATAAATGCCAGCAGCAAGAGACAGTCAGACTTGCATACACTAACGTCCATTTTGGAGCACGATTTAAGGTATAAACCATGCTAAAAAGAAAGTTTCTTTTTAAATATTTTAGGCAATTAAAAATTAAATTTTAAATTTAAAATCCTGACTGTATTGAAGTCAAGGACATTTAGTCATCATCCTTCAACTTCTGTGAATTAAGATTTTCTATAGCAACCTCTCTATAAAATTTTACTTATATATAATGAGCATTTACATGGCAGTAGTGCCGAGATGTGCCAGCAGAAGTCACAACCATATTCTATCAAAACCATCCAGCCTTGGAAATCCATAATTTCTATCTATTATAATCTGCCTAGGCAAAGGACACTGAGGTCATTGTATTAACAGAGGCGGCAGTGGGATTTGGTGGAGATCATGAAATACAACCAAGTATCCTCTATCCCTTTTTGCTGACATTGCTGTTGTGTTGTTTTGTCCTACATTTGAGTTTGTCCATAAAACATACTATTTAAGCTATTCCCAGAAGTAAATATTGTCTGCAAAAAGCTAATAAATAGTGGTGAGCTTCAGAATTATTCTTGTGCATTTTATTTTTCTCTGTGATGTTCTAGGGGACTAATTTTATCTGCAGTTGTTGAGTTGAAAGAGAAGACAAAACAAAACAAAATTCACCAAATTTAATATTTCCCAAAGGCTCCCACAGGCTGTACTGCTACTTAAATTCACATGGTTTGTCTGCTAGATAACATTTGTAATTTTTGTTGTTTGAAATTCTATGAGTAATTTCCTTTCCTTACAAGTGATATTTATAAAGGGTTTGTTTGCCTGGGCTCCCAGGTACTAGAACCCTCTTAAACCCCCTGGGCTCCCAGGTACTAGAACCCTCTTAAACCCACAACCTCCAGAGTGAATAGGTCTGATCACACATCTGAAGGGTGGGACTTACCCCACCAAATGGCAGAGAGCAGTGGAGGCTTCTGGCTGTGCTGCTTCCCAAGCTCCATCCAGTCTCTTTTATCACTGCATCAGACCCTAAACTAGAAAAAAAAAACCAAAACAAAACAACTGCTGGTTTGTGTAAGATTTTTTGCATTAAAACAAAAACCCCACTTTCACTGAACCAGTATCAGAAGTGCTTTTTGCCTCAGCTTGGTCCTGTTCCCATCTTTTCCCCTCACCCTGCTCTGAGAGGTGCATTATCTTCAAACATATTATGGGATAAGTGTCACTCAACAACTAGTCTTAGGCACTTAGCAATCTCCTCTTCTAAACTGCAATCACTCATGTCACCACTTCAGCTCAGGCTGAGAAGCAGGTCTCGGGGAGGTGAGCTGCTGCCCTCACACCTTGCTCTGGCTGCAGCCCATGAGCAGCTTTGCCTTGAGCCCTCAGCAGGCTCCACAAAGTCATGGTCACCCAAGATTGTGTTCTCCTCTCCCACCAGCCATTACCTGCATGTGCCTCACCTTTCAACCCAGAGATATTGTTTGGATGAGCCTCAGAATAACTTTGGATATGTAACCTCACCTTGTCCTGCAGAGGGAAATAATTGTCCAAGATAAGAGAAAAAATCTCACAAGCATGATACATTTCTGTTAGCCTGCCAACCACAAGGAGTGGAACCCAGCCACTGCTGGACAGTGAAGTGATCAGTGTGGAATTGTACTGGTGTGCACAGTACTGGGATCGCTTTGGAGCATAGCCTTGCCCTGTGGTTGCTGGGTAGTCTCCTCAGCTCTACTGTTTCTCATGTTAAAGATACCATTAATGTTTCAACAAGATCACTGTTTCTAACACACTGGCTAAAAATGCAACTAAAAAAGACAGTCATTATTAAAAGTTTAATGAGTAAAGTCACCCTGTATAAGTGCTCTTGAGGGATAAATATCTTGTGAGAGTAAGTATAAATACCATAAAACCTCGGCTCATGCACAAGGAGGAGACTCACAGCAAAGCAGGAGGCTGCTCAGTATTCACATGCATAGGACAAGGCCAGGGACAGAATATTGACAAGATCACAACTGAGGCTCAGTTGTGCAACCCCATGGGCTGTTTCCGTACTTTTTTATGTGTGGTACAGATCTTTGTCTCAAAGTGTTTTGGGAGATCACCTGAAAGCTGTAAATTTTAAGCAGTTTATCTGATACCAAATCCAGACCACATTTCAATCTCGCTCATTGTCTTTGTGGCTGTGAAAGTTAAAACCTTCTTCTTCAGGACAGGGGAAGGAAGAATACCTGAATTATCTGTGTATAATTAGTTCTGTAAGCACAGTTCTGACCAGTTCCCCACCACAAACAAAGTGGTGTTCTTTGAAGAAAGTGATGGCAGAAATGTTCATGTGGGAAATTGTGCTACACTGTCCTCCCAAAACTTGTTGCAGTGTTTGCCTACTGTTTGCTGACGGTTGTGAATCCTAAACTGTATTTTATGTTTGTCCTAAGGCCAAAAAAGCCTTGACTAAAACAATTCCTGTGTGTGGTCTGAAGCTGGTTATCGCAAGTCAATCAGTCACACTTTCAAACACCTCCTCTGTGAGTCTCTGGGGTGTGGAGAGACTTATTTTTACACAAAACAACTGTATTTCCCTGTACCTCCACTAAACACAAACCGTGTCTCATATTTTCATCATAGGTGTAGGCAAACTACGATTCCCTGCAGCCCTGTGCAAATCATATTTTGTGCGTGATGGAAACTCTGCAATTTACTGGCATTTGTGAAACCAAGATGTATGTCTTATTTTCTCCATTTTTCAGCTAAGACATTTGCTCAAACATTAGAAACTTGGTCAATTCTACGGTGAATTTTGCCTATGAAGTTCAGCTCTTCTGCAGGGAAAAGAGTTTTTGGGGTGAGAACTGTCTGAGGGAAACAGCATGTAAAATATTCACAAAATCCCAGAAAATATTCTTGTGCAAACCTGCAGATATTCTCCAGACTCTCTTAAAAATGACTAAGGAGGTGCTGCCTTCACTGAGTTTGTAGAACAACTTCAACTTCAGTCTCTGTCTCGAACACAAGGTGAAAAGTCCTGTGATGTTAGCTACTACCCCACATCTAATTTGAAGCATTTAGCAAGGCCTCCAGTTCATTATTTTAAAATCATACATCTTAAAACTGCACAGCTGTTCACCTCTGATTGCCAGCTAGATAACAGCTATAAAATGCAAGCCGTAAGACAAATATTTCTGCAGATTTGCTAAGTTATAGCCATCCAAAAATATTCCCTCTGCTGCCCAATATGCAAACACCCTTTCTACTGTTAGGTTTTATGACTGCCAAGGATGGAAGTTGTAAAGAATGTGATACCATTGTGCTATACCATAAACTGCTATTTCACTAGATTCCACAATTTCTTTGGGGAAATCTAGCACACACACACAAAAAAAAATAAGGAGAAACTCCTAATTTATTAGAAACACCTTTCTTCTCAGATACAGTCTAACACATTATCATAAATATGTTTTACAAGTATGGTGCTCTGAGTACAGACCACCCTAACTAATGGCCATGTATAGAAACCTGGGGTTGGACTGCACAATACTGCTTCTGCTTCTCCAGTTCTAACAGTTCTGCATTAATATGGTGTGAAAAACCTATATATAGAATGCTTTTGTTAAAATCAGATTATACTAATTCTATATGAAGTGCTTTAATGAAAAATGTTTAATGGCTGAAATACTATAAGACTGCAGTTAGAGTGCAGGTGCAAAAATGATATTCTACACTCCCTGGAGAGCAAACTTGTACATACTGTGAAATATCAATTAAAGTTTATAGTTGCCTGTACCGGTTAAATGTCTTTTTCATGGGAAATTTTCATCTTCTGTTATGAAGCACTCGCTCGGGTTAAAATGTGTACTGAATTATGTGAGCATTTTGAGTTATTAAGGAATAGATTTGTTTTACAAGCAAGCTGTAAGCATTCTTTGCAGTTTTTATGAGGTCATCTACATGACTTTTAAATGGTTCTCTTGGCCAACCTCGATTCTCAGATCAGTTCATTAATTCACACAGCTGTCTTTAAAAACTACAAGAATAATATATACTGGAGTCTGGAAGAAAGAGGTGGATTTCAAAGCTGTATTTCCATCAAGGGGCCTGTTGACATCAGAAACTATGAGAGGACAACCTAAGCTCTTTCGTGAACAGCAGCAAGCTCACAACTGAAATACAACCTGCTTAATTAATTAATTTAGAATATGTGGAGAAAGGATGCAAAATCCACTTTCAAGTGAGCACACCTCCCAGAAAGCGTCAGCTGGAACACATGCAATGTTCAGCATTGGCAGAGGTTGCCTCAAATAAAATCTTACATTCTGTGGTATATGCTATGGTACTCAGCCTGCTCACATGTTTCTGGATCTGAGTGGAGAAGACCTGGATTTAATTTATGATTCTGTCACACTTCCTGGGTGGTTTTGGACAGGTGTCTGACCTCCCTGTGTTTCGATTCCACATTTTTACATTTTGGGATAGTACATATTTTTTGATTCCTTACCTATCCTTTTTCTATCTTGTTAACTTAAAAAGTTTTGTGCCATGGTCTATCTGCCAAACAATGTTTATATCATAGTTAATGCAGACTCTTGAGATCTCAAGATGCTCTTGAAGAGCAAACAAAATCATAAGTATAGTAATAGAGGAAAAACCTGTTAAGGGGATGTTTGAAAGAATGCAACCCAGGCTGATTTGTATCAAATTTGTATCAAAACTTTCTAAAAACAGCAAAGGCTCCCCATTTTTAATATGCTTCTCCATAGTCTGGTGAAGAGCAAAAGTCAAAATCTAAGAAATGCTTGCAGTTTAGCAGGTATATAGTTGAAAATGGATTCATGTGGTGACTAAGGCAGTGAGGATCCACCCCAAAATTTTATCTCTTCCCCTTCATTGCAAGTAATAAGTGGCAGAAAGAGTAAATACAGAGCTAGAAATTGAGATTCATTTATATTTGGCTTTATTTATTTTTTCAAGATATTTGAATTAAGCCAGATAAAGTTGTTTAGAGGCATACTTGAGCTGAATCTCCTGCAGCTGATTCATGGATAATGTTTTAGAATTCACTACTGTTTTCTTAATGTATTTATAATTAAAACAGTCATCCTGCAGTGTTGATTCCAGATTTCAGCCCTTTCCTTTCTTTGACTTTACGATCAAACTTTATTGAGAGCTGTTTGCAATTCACATTTCTCAGCCTGCATGGGCAAGATGGATGATCTGAAACACCCTTCAGCTTAGAGAACCTGCTGTAACCTCTGTTCTACCCGCTAGCCTCAACAGGAGCTCAAGGCCAGCCCCTGCACGCTGCTGAAGAATCAGAGATCTCCAAAGGCCTGCCCAGGAAAACAGAGTAACCTCAGCACCAACAAAACCTTGCATTGCTGCTGGCATATCCATTTGCCAAGTAAGTACTTGGATCCCANCGCTGGCAGTGACACATTTATCACCACTTTACCTGTAAATGTGTGACACACCGATTACTTACCTTCTGTTTGCTCTCTGCCTGGCAACAGAGACTGAAGCAGGAAGAGATGTCAGAGCAGTTTTCCTGAGGAGTTTGTCATGGCTGTGCATTGTGACTACTGACAATTGCCGGTCATCACACTCAGCCTGACCCAGGAGAAAACACGGGGGCAGAAGACTGAGGTAGCCCAGCCTGCAGAGGGAATGAAATTTTCCCTGCCATGTCGTGAGAATCATAAATGAGGGATGCTGTCAGCAATCTGCTGGTGCATCACAAACGTGCAATAAGAGTCCCTGTCAGAGGTGCTGCCAACCAAGCAGCATGTGTGAGACACTGGAAAATAAATACTGGCTACTGACCAAACTCACAGGCTTTGAGGAAAGAAATGGAATAGTGCCTTTCATTTAAAACATGGTGCAGTTGAATACCAATGAAGGAGGAACATGAGGGATGCTGGACAAAGAGAAGTGGAGCTCCTATCTTAGGCCTCCAGGGCATGGCTTTATTAACGAGCCTGGAGAGAAACACTGTAAGAAGATAGCTGAGTCTCTATTATAGTCTTCCTGTAAGGAAGTCACTGTGTACATTAAATGTATAGAGAGCCTATAAATGACATTGTAACAGTGGAAATCACTGAAGATCAGATATAGGCTGCTTTTTAACTTAGGGCAAGGAGGAATAACATAAACCATCAACATCGACTAAAAAAAGGTCTGAAAAAAATGCAAGATGTGTGCTCTGAGGAGTATGGAAACTACTGTACCACCATTTTTGTCAGAGCTCCAGGGCTAGAAAGAGCAGAGCTTTGGGGTCCCACTAGCTACACCACTGCAGGACCTTAGGAAGGGTGATGGTTTCCTGCAGTGGACATTCTTCCCTCCTGCTTTCAGAAGTGTGAAATCCAGAACTTATAATTTGAATACCAGCTATCCATTGAGAATATATTATTTGAAGAATGCCTCCTCCCCTGAAGAAGCATGCTAAGGGCTGCCACTTGGGTTTTAGCCTGGTTTTGCATTTGGACCTCCTTTTTAGTCAATTTTGTGTTTTCTGAGCCTCTCCTGTAAGACAATGCTGCTCAGTACCACTAGTAATAGGAAATACAAGGGTAGGGCAGCCAGACCTACACTTTGTTTCCATCATTACTTCTCAAATATCTCAGTGACACAGTATCTTTAGATCACCAGTGAAAAACACTGTGGTTTCTCAAAGTCTTGTTTGCCAGTGAGGAGAAAAGAGGCAAGTCTCCAATGCATACCACCCCACACAGGAAACAGAGAAGTTGTGGTTCTTCCATTCCTGGAAGTGGCCAAGGCCAGGCTGTGTGGGGCTTTGAGCAACCTGGCTTAATGAAAGGTGCCCATACCCATGGCAGGAAGGCTGGAACTGATGATCATTAAGGTCCCTTCCAACCCAACCCATTATATGATTCACAAACAAAAATTTGCAAAAGCGTCTCAAGTACTTATTTAAAGTCTATACATCTACTTTTAAATACTGATTTTTTAAATTGCATCTTTCCTCCTCAAGTCTGCATAGGAACTCATGACAAGTATAGATATATCTAGAAGGCCTTTAAAATATCTTCAGAAGTGTCTGGAAATAGCTGCAGGCTCTAGCCGTGCCTCTGGAAACCTCATTATGGTCTCTGACTCATTCAGGGCAAGCAGGCAGGACTTCCATCATCATGGAGAGTGTGATGAAAGCTGGATGGTACAAGGATGATGAAATTCCACACATTGCAAAACCTGTGCCTTGTCAGGATAAATGGTTTCCTCTTCCAGGACAAATCCCTTTTTCATTTTAAACTAGAAGCACTGCCACTGAATACACTGCAAATAAAAATAAAAAAAGCTAAATCCTGGATGCAGGGCTTCCTTAGCCCTTGACAGTGTTGGCATTTTGTGGAAAAGCAATCAAAGAGGACATAAAATACTTTGTGCTGTAGGAGGCCATTTGTAATTGTGAAACAGCGAAGGCTGTGACAGCACATGGGCATCCCCATATGGCATTGGAAAAACTAACCCTTGCTTGTGCTTCTCTACATTTTCTGTTAGAAAAGCACCTGATGCATGAAAAAAACACAAAGGTGCAATATAATTCACTCTTCAAGTCTTTACATCCACAGCTTCTTCATGTCCCAGGAACCAGGTAACACTGGCTACAGTCAGTGGTACAGTTAAGTTCTCTTTGCAGTCTTTGCTATGTTTGGCTGGTAGATGTCATTAAAAGGAAAGAAAAATAGGGCTGCCCAGTATTGCTCAGCTTGCCTGTTAGCTCAGCCTAACAGTTCACATTTCATGATACCTTTATTGCATAACTCCGACATACAATGTTCAGTTGTTTGGCCTGATAGGTCACTTTTTGGGCAGAAAATACGCGTTTCCAAAGTCACTTTCTTCCATGGATTATTTTAGTTATCCCAAAAGCATTCCTTGTAAGACCCCTGCATCTTTACACTTGCTACACATAGCAGTTGAGAAGACAACACCATTTCCAGTGTTATTTCTTTTTTAGCACCACTGGCTTCCAGGAACATTTGAAAGTATTAAAATCACCTGCTCCAGCTATCTGCCTGTTCCCTTCCAAACTCTGACTGCTTCAGTTATTCCATTCTTCTCACTTATGTACTTTACTTCTAACACTGTGTAAAAAAGACACGACATGGGATTTTGGCAAGGATCCTCATTCAGGGCTTTTCCTCCTTGGGTCATTTCCAGGACATAGTCACATGATTTTAAAAGATTTGCCCCTGCTTCAGGCATGAATTGGCCACAGCAGCAGCTGCACTCCACAGATGCTTTTTCCCCTCTCTCTCCTTAACAGGATTTCAGGAGAGGGAGCAAAGCAGACGGTACCTAATTGTTGTAACTGTTCCTACATGACTTCCTCTTCTACTACTGCCTAGAAGTGAGCAGGAAAAGCAAATGGAAAACACTTCTTTTTTGTTTGCAACAGTTGTTCCAGTCTGCAGCTGTGTTTAATTAATTATTTGGGTAAATGAGATGGATAAAAGAGCTTTTCAAAGCTGTTGAGAAGAGAGCTGTCTGCAGCTAATTATACTGTTATAATAATCCCATGGCATTCCTCAGACTTCTCATCCTCTGACTGAATAACAGTTTAGCAAAATATCCAAGGATCACTTATAGTTTTGAATAAACAGCCAGGAAGAGTGGTAAAGCAAAATGGTATTCAGCTAGGAACAACTAAAAGATTTTCAGCTTGTTCACTGACAAATCATAAAAGATCAGATTCCAGGAAAAGACAAGCAGAATTTTCAAAATTTTTCCCCTCCTTTACCCAAAATATTTATTTAAGTTTGCTTTTTTGTGCTTTAGATAGTTGACATGATTCATTTTAACAAAAATACTTAATACTTATCAGAACCACTTGTGAAAGTTCCTTGTAACTGCCAAGAGGGAAAACCAACCAAAATATCATGTAACATTTTTGGTCATGTTGCAAAAAAAAAAAAAAAAAAAAAAAAAAGCCTGAAAACTGAAATAATATTACCACAGAGCCAAAAGAAAGATTTTTCAAGGACTTAATAACATGGGTCTTTTTTTTTTTCTTTTTTTTTTTTTGCCAGAGCATACTTTTTGTCAAGCATCCTAGGTTGCACCTGACAAATTAGACTGGGGGGGGAAAAAAAGAAACATTAAGTAGCTGGTGGGAGACCTGCAATAACAAAATGACAAGTTGGTCGGTTGTTTTATAAAATGCTGTAAGACAGGTTTGTTCTTCCTTGCATGCATAACTCCACATTGTAAATTGTTCACACAAGGGACACAAAAGGTGGGTCATACTGTGAAAAGTAAAGAATAAAAATGGAAAAGATCTTTCAATCTGAGGCCACAGAAGTAGTTTTATTTCAATATGTTTATCTCTGCATAAGCCTCAGTGAGCTGTCAGTGCACAGAGCATTTCTCAATGCTGCTACCTGTCATAAACACACAATATCCCAAGAGGCAATTTCTCCTGAAAATACATCTGAAAATAAAGTGCACATATGCGAGGTGAATAAAATTAATGCCTAATGTCTAATGATACCCATCAAAGCCACTTCAATGAAAGTTTTCTGTTTGCTGAGCTTCAAGTAAGTCAAAAAACCTTGATGGGAGATGACGCTTACTTAACATTAAGCTATATCTCAGTTTAAACACTGGGATTTTTAATTCTGCTGCATACAAAAACATTAACTCTGGATGTTCTCTTGAGCGTAATAGGTATAAGTGTTAACAGGAAGTGTTAGTTCAGCTTTCATGCCAACAGTCTGGCTAGTTTTGCAGTTGCAAAAGCCTTTTTCAAAAGAGACACATATTTGCAGAGCTGAGTATGCAGCAGCTACTACTTTGACAATGTGCCAGCAGCGGACACTGTAGGTAGACAGTGGAAAAATATTTCACTTTTGTGAAATAAGCCTAAGTGTGGGCATGCAGAAAGGAGACATCAGTGTCATGCACAGACAGACAATGCAGACACAGCCTGGAGATTTCATTTGGCTGCCAGCTGCAGAGAATTTTCTGCAGTGGTTCAGAGCTCTACACACCTAGCAAAGACAACACTGTTCCAAGGATAAATTTATGCCTGACACTTTCATTTAGGACATGTCATTAATAATCTCACCAAAAGGAAGTATCCAACCACTGAGCATCCACAAAAATATCCTTAAAGCAGCTGTTGCAATGCTACAGATTCAAAATCCTGTTGCTGATTTTCTCATATCTTGATAAACCCCTTTAAGTGGGAGATGGAGCTTGGCTGTACTGCTTTTCCTCTATGCCTCTCACATTTCTCTCAAAGGAATAGGGCAGTGGTTTTTGGGGGGGCATTTCTCAGGGAGGACAATCAACACTTGAAGTCCTAGAGGAGCAGCTCCATCTCACCAGAATCATGTGTGCTTACAGTTTGGCCCTCTGGTGTCCTCTGAAGGTGACTTACAGCTCTCTTCTGAAGGGTCCTAATGGAGGTGGCCTCTGCCTGAACAGACATGGACTTTCAGAGTTGCTTTGCATCTCTTGCTCTCTTGCAGATGATGCAAAAGGGGATGGAGTATGGGAGGAAATGTTAAATGTACATCAGGTGATGCCATGTTTTTTTCTCTGACATTCTTTTTTAATTATGTTTTCTTGGTTTATAACATTAGCATGTAACCCTCTCAAATGAGAAGATACCTGCAAAGTCAGCACCTGGAATTAAGTACTTGTCATGGAAACAGAAGTCTGATCCTAGATGGGACTGGATCTCAGTCCTCTGTGGATTTGTGACAAATTCTGTTTAGTTTGATCAGGAAGAGAGCTTGTCTCCAGCCAAGCAAAATGGAATTAGTGACTCAATTGTAACAGTAAAGCTTTAGGATTTCTGTCATCTCCTTTAACTTAGCCCCTACAGAGTTTTCAGTGGCCTGTGTCTTTGCAGTTCTCAGCTAGAATAAGTATGTTTAGCAAACACAGGCATGCACATAACAAAAACTTTATTTATGGCTTCTTGTTGGCAGTATTTGGGGGGTTTTTGTGTGTTTTTCAGTCAGGGGTTCAATTAGTCCTACTGAGCACTTGAAAGATCAGCTTCCAATTTAAAGAGGAATAAAGAGTGGTCTTTTGAGTTCTAGTGTCTTCCACAGTCTTTTGAATATGAACTAGAAAATGTCACCACAATCAAGTGCAGAGGGTATGATCATGACTGTGAGAAGCATGGCACTCAGCTGCATCTGAAGCAAAAAAAAAAAAAAAAAAATTTACATTTGATATTTCCACTGCTAGTTATAGCTGAAGTCAACTGTCAGACATTTTCTTCAGCATGTTGCATGACCTGGACCCCCCAGTGCCAGTGGGAATAAAATAAATTAATTCAAAGGATTCCAAGATTATATCAGATAGGCTATCTCACATGGGATTTGCACACTGAGAATCTTTCACAGTGCTCTGAACAGAATCTTGCACTAGTGCTGCAATAGATTAGTTACAAAGAAGAACCCATCTCTCCCTGCACCCAAAAATCTCAAAAGTGATGAAATTATAAGAGATGGTAAAAATAAAAAAAATGGAGAATGGAAAGAAGAAGCAGAGGATGGCAGACTAAGATGCTTCAATAGTCACAGAAGTACAGTGTCTGGTGATCCCATAAACATGTAGAATATTTGGAGTGTACTGCATTTTCTCTCACTTCTCAAGGGAATTTCCCATTTCAGTGACATTTAGCAATGCTGGAGACACTTCTCCCTGGAAAACTTTGTGCCAATCGTTCTGTGCCTCTGGTTCACAGTGGTTAATGAACAAGATATGGGGCAATCAGAAGGATTATATGACCTCCCTCTCACCTGGCCTTGAGATAACTTCTTTAAAAGATAAAACTGCAAAGTGACTCCTGAAACGGACAAGGTAGCTAATATAAAGGCAGAAAATGTATTTCCCTAACAGTTCCACCACTGCTAATCGCACTTGACATTTATAAATGAACTGTATATAATACAGAAAGGCTTTGTTGATTTGATATGTAGCAGGGGGATTTCAGTTTTTCTATCTCACCGACATAGTTTATGGACCACTTGGCTTTCCATTACTGATTGCACAGCACTCCTGGTGCAGCAGTGAGTGCTTACATGGTAAATTGATATTCAGGCAACATTTACAGTACAATTTAGCTTTCTTTTGGCAAAAATATCAGATGGAAACCACAACAAGATTCAGCAGCATGTGACCAGTTTGCCTGCCACAGCTGTCCCTGTCCTATGTCCACCATCCACCACATGGAGGATCTGCCATGTCATGGTGGTAACACCCTCTCCAATAGGACTATATTCTTTTGATATGTGTGGTGCTATATAAACCCTGCTCTGCTTGTTTCAGAGATCAGTTGAAGAGAAGTCAATATTTGTGGCAACTATAGTGTAGAATTTATATTAATCCCAGGTAATTTAAGTTATTTTCAAAGGCAATCACCCTATGTTCCATATCTTATGAATAGCAATGATTTAATGTCAAGAAAGCACAATTTATTCTAATAAAATTTTCTTTGGAAATGAAAATTACCTTCCAATGGGACTTCATAGATTTTTCACTTTTCAGAACTTGAATCATAGATTTTTGAGCTGGAACTGAACAATGAAAAATCCTACAGTACTATTAGGTAATTTTCTTTTTTATTTTGGCCAAAAGAACGCTGCTTTTTGAAATGCATTCCCATAATCTTTGTCTAATACATTTTTTAAGTACTCATATGATAGAACTTCTGGCATTCTTCTTTAGAAAATATTCCCAGATCTAATCAGCCAATTAATATCTTTGTTCCCCATTTTGAATGAAATCTGCTGCCCTTAAATATTTTCTTAGAAATTCCACTGCAGTTAATGATTTATACATATTATAGTAACAAGATAAAAAAATACTCTTAATAATGATTGTTTTATGCATATTTTGTTGCAGTAGAAGTGCCCTCTGTTCCAAAAAATCTGATTCACATGTCAGATGTACCCTGATGGACAGTTGAACCCAGCCAGCATGGATGCTGTCAAGGAGATTGGCGTCCTGTCAAAGTCAGAGCATTTGAGGGAGAAATGAGGAACAAGCAAGAAGTCCACTAACCCAGTGAAATGTGTTTGATTGTCTGTGCAAGATCTCTTTATCTTCTAACTCCTTCTAGATTCTCCTCCCCTGCCAGGTCAGGCACTCAGAGGAGCAATTTATAAACTCACAGCTCATATTCTGGTTGCAGTTCCAGAACTGACACAAAATAAAATCAGTCTTGAGTGAGGTAGGATGCAAAAATTACATTCGCAGTCTACTGAGCCCTTCAAGACTTCCAATAAATCTCCCAGCAGCAGCATTCCAGTGCTGGTTGCCTATCTTCCTTGCCTTACAAAAAGACCTTGAAATGGAAACAGAAGGGTTTTCTTTGAAGTCATATTTCATAGCACAAGAAGACATGCACAGAAGCAGCTGACTTAAGTGGTTTCCCCCTCTCGTTTAAAGTATTTTCTGAAAAGTCTTAAATGGGACTTTTTAGTTAATCCCCAGAACTCTTAATTGCAGGGGCCACAGCACATATGAAAGCAGGAGCTGATATCGACAAAGGCTGCTTTTAAAAAAAGATGAAGGCAGAACACTTTAAAAATATGCAGGCTAGAAGAAACATTGTTAGGCTTCATCTAATTGCATTCCTCCCCTGAAAATTATAGCACTCCTCCCTAAAAAATATTAAACTTAAGCAAGTATATTTACTTCATCTTAGAACTGGCACTGAGTGCAAATAAAATATATCCCTGGGTAATTATTAAATTGAGCAAGCCATAATTATCTCTAGTAAGATTCCCTGGGCTTCAGTAATGGATGTTCTGAGTTTTAGAGCAACCCTTTCTCTTACTCTTGTGGGGTAGCAGGAATGGTTCTCGAGGCTGGCTCTGGTCCTTCCAGAGCCCGTTTTGCAGGTATGCAACCTGGCATGGGCTGCCAGCACTATTACTGAGCTGAGAAGGCCTGGGGAAGAAAAGGCTCATCACGTTGGCTTGTTCCTCTTTCCCAAGAGCTCATGGAGCTGGAGGACTGGCAGGGCCACATGAAGGCATGGTCGCTGAATGGAGGGGCCCAGGAAATGCCCCACACTGAACATTACCCAAGAATGTGGCCACTCAGGGGAGGAACAGCTCCCAGCAGAGAGAGGGTGACGGCCCTGACTTGGGTGACCATGGGGATTCAGAAAGTTTTCAGAGCCTTCATGAAGGTCACCCTATCCTTTCATGAAGAGATGCTGTGGTTTCTTTAATGTCAGACTTTCTATTGCTTGAACCAGATTAATACTGGGCAGCGGACACGGACACCAGACCTGGCAGCTCTGAAACTTTGGTACCAATGCTAATGCAGGCTTCTATTTTAGGTATAGAGCCCTCTGAACCTGTCTATGTGCAAGTGGACTCCAGGAGGAACTCCCATGTGAGTGACCCATGAGGACTTCATTTTGTTTAAGGCTGCTTAAAGTGTTATTGGAAAATTCTGTGAGGCAGCTCAAGTGAGTGAAAATGATTTGCTTAGGATGAATGTAACCACCAGTGCATTACTTCACATAATCTAAACAGAGTTTCAGGCACACCTCATCTATCATTCCCTGAAAGAGGGAGGCTGAGTTAATGCTCTCTGACAAATATTATGTTTCTCAGGCAGCCCTGGTGCTGTCTTCCACGTTTCCTGACCCACTTTGATTAGATATATATAAACAGCACGACTAAAACACAGGTTGGATTTTGCTGTTGGAAATGCAAGATAAGGATACCATAAAGGCTCATCAACACCCCACCGCTCTCTGTAACAAACACCCAGCACTCATGAGATTGGAGATTCCTTCTCAGTGCTGTAAGATGAGTCACTTGGCTAATAACTATGATTTATAACAGCATTTTAATTGCTCCTTGGGCTCTCTGATGAAGACAGAAGAGAGCAGGGTGTCACACCTCAAGACAGTGTCCTTCAGGGCAGGGGGAGAGGGGAGAGCAGGGCTGATGTCCGACAGCGAGTGAGCATTGCCCAGAGGGATGCCAGGCAGAGCCACTGGTGGGTTCCTGGCAGCTGGTTTGCTAGTGCTGACACTCTCCTCTGAATCTAACATGAATGTCAGGGACAGGATTTGGAGCTAGTAATGAAGAGGGTAAAACTCCAGATCTTCCATGCTGCTTTTGCTACAAAAAGTGTGTCTAGCAAACCTCTTGGTGCTACAACTCTGTAGTGGATGTTTGAGTAGGTGAAATTTTTCCTTAAAAACACCCAAAGCCTCAAATATTATTTGGCATTAGATCTAAGTAGGCCCATAGCCACATCTCTGGGCATGTATACAAAAAGTAATCAGAAGAAAACTGTGACATTTCTTTGCAAACGTGTAAACCTCCCACATCCATCAAACTGTGATTCCCCTAAAGTCAGTCCTCACTGCTCACTTTCCCAGAAAGAAGCCCTACAGAGCAACTTGGAATTCAGCAGAAAACGTACAAGGCACACCTCCTCACTATATTGCTAATCCAAAGGGCTCAGAGGTTAACTGAGAGCTGGCAGGAAGAACAAAAGAGTTTTCTCTATCTGGTTTTCCTGATAAAATCATGCTAAAACATTGGCTAGAGCAGCAAAGGCTTAAGACAGAACTCCAGAGAGCTGGCCTTGTGCCCTATCTTCAGATCTTCACTCATTTTTTTGAGGAGGGGAGTACAAACTGAGCAATGCCACCTTCCTCAGGCTGTACGGAGAGGCATCATTCAGGCTGCTAAATTGTCATTTGTTATAGCCATCTATACAACCTATGTACCCCAATTAACCAAAACACAGGAAATAGGGTCCTACTGTCTTGTCTATCACATATCCAATTTACATTTCTACCAAATGTTGAGATGGGGAGAAGAGCATCTCAGGATTACTGGTATATGTGGGTTTTATTGCATTTGGTGAAATAAAGAGACCAAAGTATTTTTAATGGGAAAAAGGAAAAAAAATAGCAAACACAAACTCTGTCACTGCTAGCAAATAAAATTGGCTATGATTGTCAGCTGCAGCAACAGAGAAATGATTAAATTGGTTTTAACTTCTGCCAGAGATTGCCACACCAAACTTTAGTGGGTGGGGGATCTGGCTACAGACAGCTTGCGTTTGGCTAGGTCAGGCACAGCCCCAGCAGGCAAATCTGTGATCAGGATAAATTTACGAAAGAGAAAATAAATTTACACATTTATTAAGAGTCAGTTTCTACAGTTCATGAGGACTCTCCAGTGTGTGACAGGCTGATGCAGCGGTGTGGGGAGAGGCCTGACAGCCCAGTTACCAGCTCGGTCCACAATCAATCCTTACCCAGCCTTGTTGCACCTGCACAAAAGGTTAAATTGGATTCCATGCCTTAACCCTCTGTGGATGAACATTAGCGTCTGAAGCTCCCGGTGAGCAGACCAAGGCTCTGTGATGGGTGTAACTGCTCTTTTCAGGGACAAGGGAAACTTTGGACAACCTGGAGCCTTGAACAGGGTCAGAATAGCAGAGAAAGAAATTAAGGCAAAACTTAGTTTGCAATGACAACTGAATTAATTTAGGAATGATGAGAAACAGGTTAGTGTTTTCTAATCTTCCTCCTTCTCCATTGGGACTTGCTTTTCTTTAATGGACACATTTTATTGATGTGCTTGAATCATCTTCAGGTTTCTGCCCACATTGAGACCCATCTGGAAGCTGAATTCCAACTCCCTGAAGTAAAAACGGAAGTTTATTTTGAATGATCTGTGGGACTTGCTGCCATGGTCACTATTATGTTGTTACTTCTCTGCGCTTATTAGTTAGCCTAGCAGCAAATTATGAGTGGGCAAACGAAGAATTGCTGGTGTGTTTGAGGCAGCTTCACCATTCCTTCACCTCCATGGTTGTAAGCTGTGCTGCAAGTGTTGGCAACACGTGACATCACAGAAAGGGCATCCACAAGGCTCTGCAACCCTGAAAGCCTCTCACGAAACATCATATGGCTTCAATTTGGGAAAGACCACACACATTGCAGTACTTGTGACACCTGCTATACGTCTTGCCAGTCACTGCCTTGCCTTGCCTTGCCATTTCTGGTATAGAAGGTGATCTTGAAAATACTTTCTTATTTTTATAACAATACAACAGTAATACATATTCTTGTAAACATTCTGAGGCTGCATCACAGGAAGAGCACAGGCTGCTGAACCAGCGAAAGCCAAATGGCAGAAGCTCAGTTTCTACAGAAGCTTAGAAGATTCTAATTGATTAGGATGGCCACCTGGGCCACCTTTGCTTTGGGAGGTTATTTTTGTCCTGGAATATATAATTCACACTGCAGCACCTGTTGTTTGGTTTCCCTGGTTGCTGGTTGTTAAGTGCAGCCCGCAAATGGAGGTGGGGGATGTGGGGGGTGCCCGGTGCAGCAGTGCTTGTGTTTCACATCCCCGTGACTTCTGCTTGCACTGGGTGACCTGATCTTGCTGATAGAAAACGAGAGGCAAGTGCTGTGCTAGCGTGGAGGTAGTGGCAGTGAACAGCAACTTGGTGTGTTTTGAGTGGCATGTGTGTTCTACTCACGCTTTGACAGAAGTTCAGGTTTGCTGCTTCTTCGTATTAGAATAGCCTTGATGGGGGATTGTGTAGCACAGGGCAAAATGACAGAGGTAGTTCTGTTCTGGGTGTATTCAGACATTCCACACATGCTCTGAAATCTGCCATAATTTGCTGGAAGGTTTGCATGAACTTCCCCAGAATTTCTAAAGTTTTTTCAGGCTGGGAAGGCCATACCTTAACTAAGGTGCAAGTACTGGTGTGTGTCCTGTGGAGGGACCAGGATTGCCACCCACGATCAGAAAGACCTTCAAGTATTTCCTACATTTCTAGGCAATGTGAAGGGTAAATGTGGCAGCAAAGTAGGGAAGACTCACCACAAAAAACAGTTCTGATAACTGGAGTATCTGAAGTAAACTACTCTAAGGCTATCAGTTCCATTTGAGTAACACAGCAGAGCAACAACATATCCCACTGTCTTGGGTGCAGGTAAACAGGTGGACCTGCAAGGCGTGGGACAGGGCTCAGAGCAGGTTGTATGTGATGGATGAGGGCTCAAATCCCACCACATTGGTGTGGCATTCAGGCTGCACCTGGAATATTGTGTCAAGATCTGGGCTCCCCAGCACAAGAAAGACAAGGAACTACTGGAGAGGGTCTAGCAGAGAGTTACAAAGATTGTTAGAGGGCTGGAACATCTCTCTCATGAAGACCAGCTGAGGGAGCTGGTCCTGTTTAGCCTGGAGAAAGGACTGAGAGGGGATCTTATCAATGCATACAAATATTTCTCTCAATGGCCAGGCTCTTCAGTGGTGCCCAGGGCTAGGACATGGGGCAACAGGCCCAAACTAAAGTGTAGGAAGTTCTATCTCAGTATGAGGAAAACCTTTGTTCTTCTGAGAGTGACAGAGCACTGGAACAAGCTATCTAGAGGTTGTGGGGTCTCCTCTGGAGATATTCAAAAGCTGTCTGTATGAGATTGTGAACTTATTTTAGCAGGGGGGTTGGTTTGGATGATCTACAGAGGTACTACCCAACACTAACCATTCTGTGATTCACTTATGTTCATTTTTATTTTCTTCAGCCTCTCTTATTAGATGTTTTAACTTTTTTTAAAGTCTAGGAGAAAAAAGTCCATGGGCAGTTGTGTACAACTGCTTTGTTTCAAAATTCAACAGTAAGCTCTTCCCCAATTATTCAGTCTTTATTTAAGGCTATTTTGTGAGTTAGGAATTTAGATTTTAAAAGCAGGCTTTTACATCAGAAAATATGCATGCCGGAACTAGGATTCCATTTTCATTCTAGAGTCATTAATACATGTTTTATGAGTTCCTCAGGAATAATTGGTGCATTGTTCTGTTTATTCAGATAACTGGATGATGCTTTTATCTCTTCTGGAAAAAAACCCAAAACTCCCTTATGACTCACAGCCCTTGTTGAGGACTCTTGGCTCCATCCTTAATTCCCCAAGCACCCCTTGCCTTTTCTTTCACCAGTGAAATTTAAAAAGCTTTCTGGTACTGATAACTTTGCTGTCCCAAACCCAGAGGTCACAGATGACCTCTGAGCTAGTCTCAATAGAGCACCTTCCACATTTTCTCCCCTCTTTTAAGACCTCAGAAAATGCAGATTTCTTTAGGTAAGAGTAGGACATAAGTATGCTGGCACAAAGTTTCTCTATAGCACTATGCATGCTTGTCTTAAAGATTGCTAGGAAATAAGAATGCCCCGTTTTATTAGGGATAAGTCTTAAAAATATACACAATAAATTTCTGATGTACCTTTAATCCTCTTTCACATACAGGACTATACCTAATATATATCTCAATGTTGTAAGCAAGTCATTTTCTTTCTTGCAATTCTTTGTAGCCAGTAGGGAAGGGGTTTACATCATTACTGTTTAACCTGAATAGAAAACTGAAGAGATACTAGATAGAAACCTGAAGCCCCACAGGACTACATCTAATACATCAGTCTGTCACAGGAACAAAGTGAAATTGTCATTTTGGTGGACAACGGGTTCCCATTGAATGTTTAAGCTCCTCAACACTCCATTAGATTAAAGCCCAGCAGAATCAAACTCCAAGTCACTCTAAGGGAGTTTGGCAGAGTCTGTGGCAACCTATTCTAAGTTGATTCATGGAATAATATAAAACATCAACCCTACAAAGCTGTTTTTGTGTATTTGGTTAGGTGGGGAAATGATATATTAATGGCCTGAATCATTACAGCAGAGGAGCAGACTAAGCATAAAGGATGCATTAAAATGTCAAGCCTTGACCTACTCATATTCAATGTAGGAGAGCTGTTCTCTGGTATTATGTGCTCAAAATCCTATTTTCTCTCCTCTTTTAAGATCTACCATAATTGCCTGGTTAGGTCAGATATGTTTCATAATTGCACCTTCTAATCTGACACTCACTATTCCACTCTAATTTTTTTATAGCCTCACTGTTCATATCTATAGATTTCACAATTAAGAAAATAGCTATTTTTACAGTGCATGTTCATTTGCTCAGGCTTTCTGGGTGTGCCTCAGCTGTGCTATGGCCAGGAAAAGGGACTCAGGGGTGGCATCCTCTGTGCCACCTTTGTCTGACCTCTCTGTGTGACAACATCCACCACACAACTGATCTCAGGTAGAGAAGACATCATAAATCCACCTCAGCTGCTGTGAAGCAAATTAGGATAGTCTCCCAGGTCATGGAAGACTTCCCAGATTCAGGCCAGAGCTGATGTTGTGTCTTGGAGGCAGCAGAGGTAGATTTCAACACCCACCTTCACTTTCTAAGCTCCTTTTACAGGAGCTGTTTAGGAATGCATATTTCTGCCTTACCTTCCTGTAAGAAGTTTATGTGGGAAACACTCTCTTTCACTTCCCCAAATGTTTTTTCATGGTTGTACCAGCCTCACTTTTGTTCCTCTATGGGACCCCACTTGTCTGGTGGGTGGGAAGGTAAATGTGCACGCTTCTGATTGAGGCTGTCTGTCTCTGCTCTACCTAACATAATTGTAGCATGTCTTTTTATAAATCCCCAGTACTTATTTACTCTAGTTACAAAATATTAGAGATCCTTTCAAAGCAGAATATAATTTATTTGAGTCAGATGAAAGAGTGAAGAGAATAGAGAAATCTTTTGGCTAGTTTTATATATTTATGAGGAAACACAAAAGAACATAAGACTTTCTTTTTTACTAAAGCTAAGAGAAATTTTTTACTGTAAATAGCAAGGGAATAAAATCTAATGAAATTAAATCAGTCCAGCTCAATTTATAATCAAAGTTTTTTGGGTTGAGGTTAAAGGGTGAAGTGATGCATTCCTCAACTTTTCCTTTGTATGTAAAACTCATCCACAAAACATTTTACAGGACTATCAGCCAGCTTTCTTAAAGGAGAAATATTCAGGGCCCAAATTTAGGCCAGATACAGATTTAAAACAATAATCCTACCTCTCCTCAAAACGAAACGAGGCAAGCACATTCAGATCACCCTACAGACTCGCTAGAGCCATCTGAGATTCAAGCCGTGGCCTTTCCTTTTGCTGCATATTGACACCATCACAACTAAAATCCAACAAGAGGAGATGTCTCTCTCCGATAGTGTTTGGAGTGCCAAACTCCAGCCAGTTCCACACAACTCAGGGGAGAGGTGCCCCTCTGCCCATGGAGTGCTCTACCTGAGGTGGAAGTCATATTGCCAGTGGCAGCCTTTAACAATGATTACTTTCAGCCATTTAATGGAATTGCATTTAATTGCAATCTCACAGAGGAGGCAAATATGCCAATAAATGTTAAAATCTGAATCTGCAGGATGTGAGTCAGCTCAGAAGATGAGAAATGACTCTGAGGTACATTATGGCTATCTCTCACAGCATCACTTCCAGGCTGCCTTGTTGAATCATTCCCATGGACAATGCCAGCTCCAGGGATTATCATCAGGACTGAGCTGAGAAGCACATTTTCTACTTTTAAAATTTCAAATGATCTTAACTCTCCCTGTCCTTGATCCCATGTGGCTGAATGCAGCTGAATTTGACACTGCGGTGAGCAGCACTGTTGTACTCAAATAGGGCCAGTGGGACCTTGGGGCTTTCTGTCCTTTTTAATGTGATCACACTAATGTCAATGTTAGTCCCAGTTTCTCTCCCTTCATTTTTTTTATCTGAGTTACTGTCCTGTTTGAACTTTCTGTTTTTCGCAATCCTCAGTTCCCTGCTGCTGAGCAGTTTTTAGACTGCAGTCACATCTCTGGATAAATAAATACTTACAACGCTACTAAAAATTTCTGAAATTAATAGCTTTAAACATTGCCCTGCTATTTAAGATGTGATTCCCAGCTATGAAACAACATAAAATGCATCCTTCTCATCACTTGCATTACTTCCCATCTTGACTTCTAAATCAAACCTTACCATTGCTGAGATTTTTTCCTGCCGGAGTGTCGTGGTTTCATCTGAGATAATCTCTACAACACTGATGTATTCAAGCATCTGAAACACCTTCTTGCAGTTGCTGTGGCATTGTCACGGTGCATTTCAATAAAGATGTGAAAATCTTTACCTAAGAGGTTCAGATATGCCTAAGTGGCCTGTGCATGGACCAACCCATGCCCTGGCTCACACATCTCTCCTGCAGTTCCTGTGTCAGTATGTATTTGCACCTCAGCACCACCTGGTATCTTTTTACTGTTCAGAAGATGCTGCCTTTAAGCAGCGCTCTTACTTTTGGTATCAGAGATTTTCTCAGCTCCTGTGTTATCCTTTGTATCTGCTCAATCATTCAAAAGAGAAAGCTCAAAAAAACTCTCCTGCTGGCTGTAACTCCAGGGTGAGGTTTGCCACACTCCTATTCTTCGTCTGTTCATCACATGAATTCCTGCCCACTGTGAGACCCCTTGTCAGTTAATGTAAAGACAGATTACAACTGATGCATACCATGTTGTACCCAAAGTGATTCCTGACACCTACAGGGCAGGGTAAAAGGGCATTAACCTAAGGGAAAATCTGACTCAGGTTTTTTCTCTTGGGTCCTCCTCTATGGATTGAGGATATTGTCTCATCTCTGCTCTTGCAACTGCTCTGCTTGTGGGTATTTCCTCTTACAAAAATCTAACCAGTAAGAAGGACCACCACTTTGTTCATACAGATTCTTCTTCTTTCTTAATATATCTAGCCCTTGAGGGTTTGAAATCATTCCCAGATGATTTTGGGGGTGTGGGCGAGTTCTCCTCTACCAGTCTTCTATAACACAATTTTTCATTCAGCATTTTGATGTGAAATGTTTCACAAAGTCACATTTTCAGTACGTTGCAGATAACAAAATGGTATTATACAACAGAACAAAAGAACACAAGGCTATTTCTTTGAAGAAAAAACGTGAGTCAAAAAAATGATGGAGACTTACTTATAGAGTGGCTTTGTATTTGTTCCAGCAGCATATCATGGAGAACACCAATATGCACACTAGACAGCTTGAAGCAAGTTATTTCCTACCTGCTGAAAAGAGTCTCACTCTAATACACTTCAAATTTGGGCACTTCAGATTTTCTACTAGAGATGTATTTTATTGCTCTAGCTAATTTTAATTTACATGGGCAAAGTATTTTGCTAGTCCATCCTTATCAGCAAGAATCTGATGCTAGAAAGCCAGGCATCTGGATCTTTGGTTTCAGAAAAGGATTGCCATCTTGTTTCAGACTACCAACTCAAGCAGAGATTTCATTTCTTCTCCCAAATTGTGATCCTCCTGTGTGTCACAATTCAGTCTTGTGTGGCACAAATCAGTCTTCCCAACAGGAACTTATGGGAATGATCTTGTTTTAGAGGGAGGAGGTGGTGCCATTGACTGAACCATATTGCCATTTGTCTTGAGGAGAAAACAGTGACAGCACTGCTGAGCAGCAGGAAACGAAGTGGAATATTTACCCTCACTATCAGCAGTATTTGATGTACAATCCTGAAAGAGACAAAAGGTGACTACGTACACCTACAGAGCTGTCAGGACCCCAACTGAAAAGGTGTTACTTCCACACAGACTAAAGGGATGTCTGTGAGTATTGGGTACAGATATACACCCATCACAGTTTGCAGATACTATATTCACACCCAGAGGACACATTTCAGTAGAATTTATCCATGTTAGCTTCTAAGTGTGAATTTAATAATTCACATTATGACACTTTTGGTTAACATATATTTAGTTGTACCTAACATATATAACATATCAAGACAGGTGAAGGTTGGTCTCTTCCAGCAACAGGCTGCCCAGGAAAATGAAATTACTGTCCATGGAAGAGTTAAAAAAAACATGTAGATATGGTGCTTAGAGACATGGTTTATTGGTGGACCTGGCAGAGTTAAGTTAATGGTTGTACTCAATGGTCTTTACCTTAGAGGTCTTTTCCAACCATAATGATTTTAACAGGATTGCTTGTAGAGATTGCTGAAATGGCCCAGTATCTTCAGCTCAGTCTACACAATTTTTTAACAGTGACTTGTATTCCAATTGTACTTTTCCTTAAACTCTACACCTCCTGTACTTAAGTTCTATTAGACAGTTCTATCACATGGTAAATAATCTTAGTCTGATGATTTCCACAGAAAGCTGAGTAATTAATTCAATGTAGTCATATTAGCTAATTATAAAATAATTTATTTATGTCTTTCTATATAAAATTGGAAAGGAAAACCTTTCTCAAATTGTAAGTTGAACATTCAGAAAAGCAGGAAGCAGCTGTATAAAAATGTCTCTAAGTTCTCTTTAAAGAGGCATGAAAGGCTCAAACTTTAAAAGTGCTGACTCCTTTGCTTGTGCTGTAGCCATACTACTGTTCCTCTTTACTCAAAATGCATTTAGGTCCAATTTACTTACCCAAAAGTGCTATCACTCACTGCCATCTAGTGTTAACGGCACGGACTGTCAGGAATTTAAAATTACCTTTGTAATTACATTTTTCAAGTTTGGCCCTGTCCTGAGAACCTGGGCATTCTTTCTACTAACTGAGGGAGCAGTGCAGAAAACCCGAAAAACTTATTCACAGGAATAGATTTGACTTTAGGGGCCACAACAACTTCAGAGACTATGGTTATATTTTTACTTTATCTGCTCTGACTCCACTTACACAGTCTCTCCCTGTTTCACAGTGTCACACAAGGCTTGGCCCTAGAGCAGAGCTGCTCCTCCAGCAGTCTTCTCCTTTCTCTGTTTTATCTGGAAAGGATTTGAAGTCTCAAAGTTGGGATAGAGCACTTGGGTGAGAAAGAATTTTTCCTACTGAACCTCTGTAGCAATTTTAAGGCACGAGTCACACTAATTGACAGTGCACCTTCTAGTGTTTTCTGAATACTGGACAAGTCCTGTACAGCGTGAGTTACCTTCTAGTGACTACCTTTTAAATAAACAGGAATCATAATTGTTTTTTTATGAGAAGAATTAATGTATACTAAGTTCTTAAAGAAAATGTCTGAATTCAAAAGCAGACCTCAGAGCCTTACCACCATGTACAGTCATAATTAGTTTATTAGCACTGGTTTTGAAACTAATATATTTGGGTAATTAAACACATTTTAATTCATGTTTATTTCTAAATTTAATATATTACCATATATTACATAATGCACTGAATATTCAGTAAATGAACAATAAAACCAAAGTGCAGATTAAAGTAGCAAGATCAGTTTTAGATTATTGGGAAGGCCAAAATCACATTAGCAGTGTAAGAACAGCAGGTTGTAAATGACTAGTATTAAACATGTCATTCTATCAAAGCTATATGCATGCTAGTACAAATGATCCCTCTGTGAATTGCTTCCACTTATCTAGAAAAGAAAGCAGTTCTTCCCATACAATACAACTTCATGATCCTGTATTTCCTACCTTTCAGGCCTGATCCTGCAGTCCCTACTCAGCAAAACTTCCAACACACTCTGTCTGGTTGGTTTTGTACTTTTCCTTAAGCTACATAAAATCCATTGGCTCTCTCCAAACAGCTGAATACTAAATTACTAGAATCTAATTTCTAAAAATTTAGAAATTGTAAAAATACTTGTAACAGAAAATAATGTAATTACATACAGACCTACGTGTACTAGGGCCAAATCCAGGAACAGATCTAGACAGAAGCCTTCAGAACTGCCAGGACAGTAAGGTTGGCCTCTGTTGAGTTAGGCACTTTCCTGATTAGCCACTCAATTTTAGGATCACAGTTTTGGATGTAGACATTGCCAGTCTCCTTAAATACTGTTTTGAGCACCTGCATCCTGGTTTTGGATCTGGTCTTTTTTATACTTGAGTACATGATGTAGCACATTAGCATTATGCAAAGACAATAAGAGAAGTGACCCTAAAGTAGAACAAAATGGTAATACAACATGATACCATAGCCAAGTCTAGAAGAAGCTATTGTTCTTTTCTGTGCTTGGGTTAGGCACATTTGTTTTAACAGCTTTTAACACTGTATCCCATTTACTATTCTTGTGCTCTAACTGCCTTTTCCTAAATTTGTGCTGAAATAGATCATTGCTGTCTTCATCCTCAGCCTCTGACACTATCTCCATTTTTTGGATAATCAGTTTAATGAGGTCATGCTGCTTTTCCAACAACGTTGATATATCTTTGAGTCTAAAAAATAAACAAACAAACAAAATATGCATCAGGTTTTGTCATTTGATTTCAAAGGACATTTAAGTAATTAAAATTACAGATGCAAAAATTGACAGTACTTAACTTCACCCTTCTGACAGTACTTAAGTAAATCCTTCTGCTAACGAAGACTATCATCTAGAATACATTCAATTCTTCAAGCTGAAGTACTTCCCCATGTTACAGGAAATACGATTAAAGAACAAATCCGTGGTTCTTGTGAAAAGTAACTTAATATATAGTCAAGGTAGAAGCAATTTCACTCTCAAAATAAGGTTGTTGACTGTTCTATCAAAAGTTTTTCCTATTCATCTATTTTCTTGTATGGCAAGGAAAAGGCCAGCCTTGGAAGAGCAATTAAGCAACCAAAACATTTAGTGAAATTCACAACTACTTTTACAGCATATGAGAACTATTGATGAGGCCCTTACTGCTCTCTCTCAAATTGTTGTCCAAAGTGCAATTGATGAAATTAAGTAGTTAACCTCATTTAGCATCATATATACAGAACACAGTATCTGTTATCTTTAAAGAAACAGTGAAAGAAATGGGAAATGTGTCTAGAAACTTTCTTTATAAAACTACCAAACAGGCATTTTGAAAATCTACTTTTCTGAATGTCTAGACTCACAAAATTACAATATGAAATCTCATGACTGAAAAGGCTGTTTGTGAAGAACAGTTGGGGGGCTTTAGACATGGTTAGGGTTTTTTTCTTCATTTGTTTGGTTTATTTTTTAAACAAGAAATGGTAACACATCTTAAAATATGTGAAAATCACAAGAATAAAAATACAATACAAAAGAAAACTCCACCCCAAACCAAAACCCAAAAATATATACACTCAGCACTGACTGACACTAGCTCCAGAAGCAACTGAGCTCTGTTTTGAACTCTGATAATAAAAATATACTGACAACATAGTAAGAGTTTTCAGTCAATATTTTCAGAGTAGTAAAAATAATCTGCCATAATGATATCGTCACAAGTTATTCCACTGCAAATAATTCTATAAAATTAAAATTTTCTTCCTCTCTGTAGCAAAAAAACCCCAACCAATAAAGAATCTGGTTTACACTGATGCTGCTTTATAATATATTGATGTAGTATGCATTTGAAGAAAGACTTGATAAGTCCATGATTTGCCTATATCTGTAGGGTGTAGTCTCACCCTCCTTCAACTCTTGCTTAGTCTTTCATGCAAAAAAAATAGTCAATCTGAACCTGTGCAGGAAGACAAAAATTTGGTAGGTTAAATAAAAAAAGGGAAAGAAAAAAATAGAGAGGAAAAAAGTACACGGGAAAGTGAGACTGAGTGAGAAAGACTACATTTTTCTAACTGTACATTCACGGCAAACTTTTTTTGAAACTATCCTTATGGATATGTTGGTATGACAAGTAAGTCAAGAAAGTACAAAGAACTCCTTCCAAGTCTTTGGGAAACAGGATTTTTTCAAGGGAGAATCAAGACACCAATCCATTTTTGGGGAAACAATCTGAATCTGACTTGCCATCAGACCAGTGGAAAGGGAATAACAGATTGCATATACTTGCAAACCAACTGGAATGACATCACTTGGGAGTTCCAAATAACCCTTGAAAACCTACATACACAAATCTCTAAAATGAAAATGCATCCTCCCCATTACTTCAGATTAATGAGCAACAAGCTATGTTGGTTTGGGCTGGGGGACATGCAATGTTACTTTTTTCTTATGAACAGTATGGAGCTTTAGAATGCTCTTTAAAATAGAAGTATGTTTGTAATATTTGCTCTACTTATTTTTGCATCAGTAAAATATCACAAAAAATACCTGTATTTCTGCTTCAGAACTTCCAGTTCTAGTGTTGTATCAGGGCTCTGTGCATATGTGGTAGAGTCCTCACACCCAAAGCAATATTGGAACACGCTCTAAACAAAACATGGAACCAAACTTAAATAGATCGTATAGTCTGGCAATAGATTAAATAAGTGAATGGTAAGTCTTCACACAGTGTTAACACTGAAAAGAATTCCTGTTATGATGTTATTTTTTTATATATTAAAACATTTGTTTTGCAAAATTTGCTTTATAAGAAATTCAGTCTATCAACAACAGCTGAAATGCAAGTAAACAAATAAAAGAAGAAAAGCCAAAAGGGAGTAATTCTACTTTTTATCTGAACATCTTTTGTAGCTTGTCTTATTTAATAAAGTTACAGTTCACTGAGTACTCAAACACTAATTTTATCTGAATACTGCTGCACTCAAACTGATTTATCATTTTCACTGACCTTAGTCAAGGTCTAATCACAATTCCCTTGATGTCAGTTAATGACTGAGTCTTATTAACACAGTGTCCTTAGCAATGTGTGTGTGAAGTTAATCATATCCCTTCTTGGTATGAATTCTTCTATGTAATATTCACCATCTTACCATAAATCCACAGTATCTCGGCCTGTTGGGATATACAGTGATTGATTCCTGGTCCACCCGACTTAAGAACCAAAATGGCAGCTTCTTCTCTAAGTTGGTGTGAAGATTAACCTAAATGTAGTTTTGCATTTAGAATGAGATACGTTGTCATAAGATAAATATACATTATATGTGAAAATAACCATCATGCCATTATATCCAATTCCCTACTGCACTACTGTGGAGTAGTACTCCACACTGCAAAGAGTGGTATACATTTCAATAGTCCAGCCCGGACATTAAAACTACATAATCATACCAGAATTGAGTATCTTAGGAGAATTAATTACTCCACATAGATGTATGTTAACTAAATGACAATTTAGTATAGCAGAACGAATTTGGTGCCCTTTTGATTTTTGTGCACCTTCTTTCCATTGCTTAAGTTCTCTACTTATGAGGGGCTGCTACAGCCCCTCCCCAACAACCTCTCCTGCTGCCACCATGGGCAGGGGCAGCTGGAAGGGGGGATCCAGCTTTGGCAAAGCCCCTGCTGATAAAAGAAGAGGTGGGGTGGCCATGGCAACCATGGATGGCAGCTTCTGGTTGGATGCCCCCCTTGTCTCTGTTTCCTGCTTTCCTCTGGTTGCCTCTGGGTGGGAGAGACCCGAGGGGAGGAGACAGCCAGAGCACCGCCCCTCGGGGTGAAGCTGGAGGGCAGAGCCTTCCTTGGAGAGGGCCTGGAGGAGGCCTCTCACAGAGGCAGTGGCATCCCTCCCACTCCCAGGTCCTTGAGTCTCCATGGCAACATCGTGCACTGCGGGCTGGCTCGCGAGATGGCATCACTGAAGTGAGCAGTGCCAGGGACTGCGTGGCTCCTGCGACAAAGCAAGTTGTGGTCTGTGATTCCAAGTGCCAGGACTGGCCAAGGCAGATCTAACACAGCCGATTCAACAGTCAGCTCTCGCTCAGGTAGCTCTTCCAAAGAGGAAGATGAAATAAAAGCTGCTTTAAGCAGGCTAAAAAGGGGGAAGATAGCAAGAAGAGCCATTAGAGAATGTAGTCCAATAGCCAAATGTACTAGGTCAAAAAGGGAAGATCCAGTTCTGCAAGCCTCTTTGAGGCAAGCAGTTGGCAATCAGGGACCCAGCTATATAAAAGTACTGTACTCTGTCGTAGAGTTAGAACAATGGAAGGCCACTGTCAGAAAATATAAAGAAAACCCAGCTGAAGTAGCTAGTTTGGTAGATAGGGCAATTAACACACAAAACCCTGACTGGAGTGATTTGAAATCTATGATGGACACATTTTTTGATCCCACTGAGAGACAGATGATTAATAAAGCTATTATAAATTCTTCAGAGGCAAATATAGCAAGTGGGGCAATACAAGGTACGGTTACTGAATTTTTTCCAATGGATAATCCAGGGTGGGACACAAATGGGCCAGAACAGATGGCAAGATGAAAACGATATAAAAATCTCATACTATATGGGTTAAAACATGATGTTCCTAAAGCTCTTAATTGGTCAAAACTCTACAAAGTAAAGCAGAGTCATGATGATTCTCCCTCTGATTTTTTAAATAGATTAAGAGAAGCTGCTATCAAATATAAAAAACCTAGATCCTGATTCAGCTGAGGGGAAAACACACCTAGTTCTCTGGTTTATGGGTCAAGATACAAACAATGTAAGAAGAAAGTTTCAAAAGTTAGATGGAGTTCAGGACATAAGTAAATTGTTAGAAGTAGCCTGGAAAGTGTATTGGGACAGAGACCCAAGTGACAAAGTTAGACACCATCCTAGCAAGAGGGTTGGTCAGAAGAAGCCACCCAAGAGAACTTCCCCTATGGACAAAGATCAGTGTGCCTATTGCAAGAAAAAGAGATGTTGGAAAAGTGACTGTCTGATGTTGAAGAAGAAACCTCTCCAGTTCCCCAACTAACAGTGGGACAAGACTTGTACTCAGAGTGATGGGGACCGAAGGCTTCTCCCCTAGCAGAGCCTTCAGTTATAGCTAAGCTGGGAAAAGATGATATCGAATTTGTGGTAGATGGTAGATACCAGAGTGGCGTATTCTGTGTTAAATGTGGGGAAAACTGAGTCAAGATACCATTCATGTTGTTGGGGCAACAGGGGTAACTGAAACATGGCCTTTTTTCCAACCTTTGAAATTTAAACTGGGGAAGCACTGGGTAACTCATCAATTCCCTTATTTGCCTAAGTCCCCATAACCATTGCTGGGGAGAGATTTACTGGAGATATTGGAAGCTGAAATTAAATTCAAAAAAGGAAAGGGTGTATGAGTTATAATTCCTGAATCTAAATTTGTCCAAGTTGCCTCACTTTTTCTACAGGACAGATGTGGTGAAATCCTCATTGAAGTTGAAAATGCTGTGAATCCAATTGTGTGGGGTAGTGATGTCCCAGGAAGATCCAAACAGGCTGAACCAGTGAGCATTGCACTCAAACCAGGAGCCACACTGACAGTTGTAGCAAGCCCATATACTCTTTTGCCCACACTGACAGATGAATTAGGGTGGTTTACTGTTGTAGACATGAAAGATGCTTTCTTCTGCACTCCTGTGCATAAAAACAGCTAGGATCTCTTTGCTTTTGAGAGGGAAAATCCTGAAACAGGGAGAAAAATTCATCTTACTTGGACAGTCCTACCCCAAGGTTTCAAGAATAGCCCAACAATATTTGGAAACCAGCTAGTGAAGGAATTGGAAGATTGGAGGAGACAAGAGCCAGGAGGAGTTATTCTTCAATATGTTGATGACATCTTGATTGAAGCTAAAATGCAAGATGACTGCATCCAGCTCACTGTAAGCTTGGTAAACTTTTCGGGACTGAATGGGTACAGAGTTTCTAAAGACAAGGCACAGACTGCCAAGGAAGCAGTATTTTATTTGGGACTTGAGATCTTTTGTGGACACTGACAGCTCAGCAAAGAATGGAAAGAAGCCATAGGTTGACTTCCAGAGCCCCACACCGTGAGAGAGATGCCAAGCTTTCCTGAGAATGGTCGGGTGGTGCAGACTGTGGATACCAAACTATAGTTTACAGGTAAGGCCCCTGTATGGAGCATTAAAAGCAGCCAAAAAGGGAATCATTACAAGGACTAAGAGCACAAAATCTGCATGTTAACAGCTGAAACACTCTCTAATGTCAGCTCCAGCATTGGGGTTACCGGACTTAAGCTTCTGAACTTTTTACACATGAGAGACTCAAAGTGGCATTGGGCATCTTAGCACAGCGCCTCGGAAGCCAATGGAGGGCTCTGGCCTACTGTTCCAAACAGCTAGACAATGTTGGCCAAGGGTGGCCTGAGTGTTTGAAGGCCATGATGGCTACTGTTACCTGGATTCAAGAGGCCTGAAAACTCACCCTTGGACAACATTGTAGTTTATGTGCCACACGCTGTAGAAGCAGTACTGGAACAGAAAGGAGGATAGTGGCTGTCTGGCAACCAGATGCTAAATATCAGTCACTGTTGTTGGAGCAGGATGATGTTACCTTGTAAACAGCTTCTGTTGTTAACCCTGCCATGTTTCTGTCCTCTGCCTTAACTGATGATGTGCCTGAACATGACTGTTTGCAGACAATCGAGGATGTCTATTCCAGCAGACCAGACCTGAAGGATGTGCCCCTAGAGAAGCCAGACTGGGAGCTGTTTACAGATGGGAACAGCTTCATGAGAAATGGTAGAGGAATGACAGGTAATGCAGTAACAGCCCAGGACAAGGTGATCGAGGCGAAGGCCCTGCCAGAAGATGTGTCATCACAGAAAGCTGAACTGATTGCATTAACCAGGGCCCTAGACCTGAGCAAAAGAAAGAAGGTAAATATATGGACCGACTCTAAGTAGGCATTTAGTGTTGTCCATGCCCATGGAGCCATCTGGAAGGAGAGAGGACTGTTGAACACTCAAGGTAACCACATCAAACACGCTGAACAAATCCTTGCTCTCTTGGAGAGCATCAGAAAACCCACAGAAGTAGCCATCATGCATTGCAGAGGTCACCAGAAAGGGAAAACCACTCCAAAATTGGGAAATCGCTTTGCTGATGAAACAGCAAAACGAGTTGCAGAAAAGGGTATTCTTGCAGTAATTCCACAAAAAGAGATTAATTTGTCAGGGTTCACCCCAAAGCATGATCAGGCAGACAACAAGTTAATCAGTTTTCTTAAGGCTAAGATCACAGAAAATGTTAAACTAGCGAGTCAGGTTGTAGTCCCACCTCTAATCCTTTGAGAGCTAGCTCAAAGAGAACATGAAAGCACACATTTTGGGGTTGAAAATCTTTTGAAACATCTGAAAAAGGTAGTAATAGGAAAGGGAATGGCAGACATTGTACAATCAGTAGTTAGCGAGTGTGAAATCTACTGTAAAAACAATAATGATACAAGGAAAAGAGTTGTGTTAGGAGTAACAAAGGCAGGGGATCTTCCTGGAGATTACTGGCAAATAGACTGTGCTGAGTTACCATGCAAAGAGGGACACAGGTTTGACACCTTCAGTGGATGGCCTGAGGCTTACCCCTGTTGCACTAACACAGCCAAGGAGGTGGTGAAAGTTTTGCTTAATCATATAATACCAAGGTTTGGGGCTCCTTTGGGTATGTCCTTGGATAGGGAACCACATTTTGTTGCAAATGTGATTCAAGAAGTTAGCCAGAATTTGGGAATTGCTTGGGATCTGCATATATCTTACAGACCCCGAGCAAGTGACCAAGTTGAATGATTGAATGGAACCCTAAAGTAGAAATCAGTAAAGTTTGTCAGGAGACATCCATGATGTGGATTCACGCCTTGCCTATAGCTTTGCTGGGGATCTGCATACAACCTAGGCAGAGGGATAACATCAGTCCCTATGAAATATTGTGCGGCAGGCCATATCAAATTCCCCATGTTCTAGGGGAAATTCATATGAGGGGGAAACTTGATTTACAGAGATATCTAATGGCTTTAGGTTCCACTTTGCAGAAGCTCCAGAATTACACCATGCTATCCAGGCCCATAGGACACCCCTGCACATCCAGCCCAGAGACTGGGTATACGTTCTATGGTGAGACAGAGGTCCTCTACAGGCCAAGTGGACCATTCCAGATTGTGCTGGCCACCCTCACTGCAATCAAAGTCACAGGCAGAGGACCCTGGATTTACTACTCCAGGGTTAAGAAGGCTTCTGCTCCTGAAAAAACTAAGAAAACAGAGACTGATACAAATGAAGATGATGTAGTTTAAATTCTTTTCCTGTGCTTGTTATCTACACAGCTGGTAACCTGACTCAGGTTTGGAACCAAAATTTGCATGTGATTCTAGTCCAGAGTATATCCAAAGACATTTGTTTGGATACAGAGCTAACAACTGACATGTAAACCAAAGTGGAAAGATCAGCAAAATTTGTTTACAATTTGAGAACCAACTCAGATCTTACACTAGATAGCATTCAAAGATAACACACAGCTCTGATTATATCTTCCACACCCTGACTTCATGGTTACCAAACTGGCCCTGGATCAAAGAGTTGTACAGAGTAGTTGTAATTATAATTCTTACATATATATACTATTGTTAGATGTATACTGCTGTTAGAGTAGATATTTAGAATATTTAGAATAGAGTCTCAACAAGGTAGAGGCCTTGTCAAGCCTCTGAAGGGGAGGAATGATGCCTTAGGTTTTAACTTTTATATTTTTCAAATCCTTTACTGCTTAGTGGGTAACTGAAGTTTCGTGTAGCCAGTTAACTGCTGTTCTCTCCTGCTGGTTAGACATAATAGGCCTCTCAAGGTTCACTCTTCAAGGACACCAGGCTCCAAAATGGGTAAACCAAAGCCTAGACAGGGGGCAAACTTGGGGTAATTGCATCATTAACTGAGGTTATAATTGGAGAATTAACCCTGATACGCAAATCGATCAAACTTATAAAAGTGTGAAGAACCCATGACCCAGGGTCCATCTTGGGTGTAGCCTCTTGACTGCCCAGGGTGTACCTTTGAAGGCTCTTCAAATAAATACCTACTTCTAGTCTCTTATTTTTGCCTAGCCTCTGTTTTTTTGGTGGCCACCTCAAGGCATTAAGACAACTCTGCAATTTCAAGCATTGCAGTTACTGATTTTGAGATTCTACTTTTGGAAAAACTCAGAATTGCTAGAACTGAGGGTTGAAAAATTGCTTAAAAATGCATTTGCTTCCACACATCTGGGGCAATGACTCTCATGAGTGAAAATGAGATTCAGAATAAGATGCCATGTTCACCAATTTGCTTCACAGGTATCCTAAGATAGTTAGGAATGTGATGACAAATCAACTGTCTAAATTCTAGCAATGTTAGTTCTAGCAATGATATGGACTTCTAATATTTGATGCTTCCACGGTATGTTACTCACCTGCATTGCAATCCTTTTGAGTGCAGCATATTTCTGCACTTCAGCAATATCCCCAACAGCCAAACCAATCTAGAAAAAAGAAAGATTTCACTATCTATTTTTTTGTAGTCTATGATTTCAATTAGATTTCTCATTCACATTTAAATAAAAAAGATATTCTAGAGTTAAATTATTTTGTCACTTGAATTTGGAAACATTTTTTGCATATTTGGAAATATTAGATCAATAAATGCAGAGAGTGTTTTTACTGGCAACACTTTGTCTGTTGGTAAGGCACTAAAGAGCTAATTTTGTCAAGAATAACATCTCTTCTTTTAGACTCTTCATTTCACTAGATAATCTTAAGAAAACTGCTGATCTCTTGATTAAGTAGGATCATGGCAGCAATAAACAACTTTTAAAAACATGAGCTGTTTGATTTTTTATTGCTCAGCTCATATGAATACATTATTTCCTAAAAAAATTATGTTCAGTGGAACATGGCTGAGGATATACTACATATTTTTCCCCTTTCTGACCATTATCACATTTTCTAATTCTTTATGTTCAGATCAGACTTGTTAGTCAGTTCTAACACTACTTCTGATTGCTGTTTTGTGTGCAATGAAGATTTGAGTTTGGGCTTTATTTTTTCTTTTTTTTTTTTTAGTAATTATGTTAGTGTTAGATTATGATATAACAAGGGAATGAAAAAAAAAATCATTGTTCCCCAGTTTTCTTTATCAAGACCTCAGAATAATACATTGCAGCTCCAATTCAACTTCCATCACAGTTACTACCTAAAGAAATACAAAATAATCCTGCAGGAGTGAGCTGTGGGAAAGTACTTACAAATGCAAACTGGATGGAAAACAAGTGCAGAGAATGGCAACATTTCAATATTTTACTGAAAATATCTGTTAAATAATGAATGGCTGTTGCTTACTGAAGTAATTCTATATACTAGAACTCTATTTACTTGTGTTTAACCACTTCTGCATATTAATAAGTAGCTTACTTACTAGCAAGTTCATAAGAAGGATTGGAATAAGCAAGGTAAATATAATGAGAACTGTGTAACTCAGAAATGGATATGGCAATTCACTGCTCAACAGAGGATCAAGGAATGCGTCATGGTAATTAATGTCTCCCAGCATCATTGCAAATGTCTTCATTATGGAAAGCAGAGGTGTGCTGTATGTTTGCTGCAAAAATAAATAGCAAAATAAAGGAAAAACCCGACTGATGAAATTTGTAAATAAAGTCTAGAGATGCTTTAGTCAAAAAATATTTATAATGATAAAAACTTAACTATATTATTGAACTAACCTGTGAACCCAAAAGGACAAAGAAACTCAGCCCAAAGGCCAGTATCAGGAAAAAGAAAACCACAGCAATCCGAATCAAAGTCCTCAAAATTTCCCAGAACATCACAACATAAATTCCATAGTTCTCAAATCTAGGCAATAAGTGAAAAAAAAAAAAAAAAATTAGTCATAGAATCACTTAGCTTGGAAAAGACTTTTAAGATAATCAACTCCATCCATTAATCCAGCACTGCCTTGTCTACTCCTAAACCATTAAATACTGAAGTTAGAATCTTTTGCAGTTATTTATGTAAGGCAGTAAGTAATACCAATTTTCATCCGTGAAAAGAGACTGCCTCTCGGAGAAATTCTGTGATGGTAACAAACCTGTTCCACTTTCATATCCAAAAGAGTGAAAGTGATCCTACTTCCAGCAAGGTTAAACTGCATAATCTTATTTTTTAATGCACAAGAACAATTTTCCAGATAGTACTTTTCATAGATAACATTTATTCTCTTCATAGGCATAGACAGTACAATATTGTGCCACTGTTGCATTCAGAATAACAACGTTAGCAAATTATCCAACTTTTCTCTGCTTCTCAAAGAAAATTAGCAAACAGAAGAAAGGACAACTGGCACCATAATCTACGTAGCAGCCACATACCTGATTTAAAAGATTTCACTGTTTACAACATGTGAAATAAACTACATATATGGAGTTTTAGTGCAATACAAAGTATGAAAAACAAAGAAACAGAAATACATTGCTCAGGAAAAGAAGGGGAATAGATTAATTTTATGAATTCTGTGTTTCCAACAACGTCTGTCACCTGCCAAGTCTCCCCTATTCTTAGGTAACACAAAAACTAAATCTCAGATCAGGAATTATCATAAAGCAGATTAAATTACTTTTTCTTTCAAACCTGAATGTGGGAATTTATGTCCTCTCTGAAATCCAGGATCCAAGAAATTTTTTTATGCTAGTAGAGTAGCAACTGTGAAAATCCCTCCACATGATTTTCACTTTGAAATATTATGTGCAAGACTGAAAATGTCAAGCTAGAAATAAAGCAAACGTGATCTTCTCTTACTTATTAGGCATTTATCAGGCAAAATTCAGCTGAAGTCAATGGAATCACAGGTTGCCTTGGGAAAAGACAGCCTGAATCAGTTAAAAAAATCATGTGTAGAGTTCTGTTGCTACACACATGAAAAAATAGTCAGGCATTTCATTCAGCAGCAGAAGAAAGGTTGTACAATCATCTGTTTACTTTTTACTGTGTAGGCTCAATGCTCATTTTGCCCAGAGCAGAGAGGACACGCCCATTCATTACTCAGATCAGACACAGGGAGGACAAGGTTTGCAGCAGAGGTAATACCATAAAGACACTCTCTTTGACATTAACTCTGTTTACAAACCATGTCCTTAAACATCCCTACTACACTAAAACAATCCTGAAATTAATCAGCAAATGTTGTGTTTGTCTGTCTGCACGAGGGTGATTAGGGCACATACAAAATAAGGCTCGGAAGAACATTTATGCAGTGTTATCACATGCAGTCCTGCTCGGGCACAAATGAGTTTAATTTGTTAGTCTTAAGCACTACACCCACATTATTTTTTCCTCCACCCAGCTCTCCTGCAGTTCATAACTCTTTGACACTTTTGCACCTGTGACAACATTTAAGATAATTAAGGGCAATAAAAAAACGTCATGTCAACTGAAGAAATAATATCATTCAATGTAATTCTTTTACAGGACACTATAGTGTAGAGAAGGGACATGTGCCATTAAATGACTAAAATGATAAAAGAATTTACCTTCTCCCAGGTATTACTCATAAAAACCTAACTTCCTTATGTCTCTCATAATACATATTTTTCTGGGATTTTTTAGTCAAAGTCTATATAGTGTAAAAAAAGATGATTTTAAAAAGATACAATTAAGCACTGCTTTGCTTAATTAACATTAAAATAAATATTGTTATTTCTATAGTTGCTGTAATAAATGTTGTGATTCTCTACATGAAGAACACTGAAAATGACTTTACAGTTCATCAGAGATTAAAAATTCATATGGTCCTAATCTGGAAATTTGTATAGATTGAAAAAAATAAAAATACAAAATGAGACTTTCAAACTTGATCAGCCACAGTTTAGGATATGTAAAATATCTGAAAATATTAAAATATTTCATTGTAAAGCCCATAAAAAAATTTTACCTTTGAAGATAAAGCAAGAAGTTCATCCAAGACAAATATACAGCAATTGCTCCACATTCCCACTGCAAATGAGCTGGTGTATTAATAAATAAAGAAGACACAAAAATTATGCTTGTAGTATAAATGGTCCAGTCCAGTAGATTGGAGTAATCCAACAAATATTTCAATTTCTAGGATTTAAGAGGAACAGGTTAATATTTACAAGTCATCCATCATTAAAGCACTGAATTCAATACACTATTTAAATTTTCTTCTCGGTTTTAATCTTTACATATATATAAATAAAAAAGTATAAATTCACATTTCCCTTCTCATCAGGAAAAACTCATATTAATTTCAATATCATACAATCTTCCATGCAAGCACACTGTTGGATTAATGTTATTTCTCTATGTACTTACCTGCTGAATCAGCTGAAATATTTCCTTGCAGATGCCCAGTAAACTCATAATTAAAACTAAACACATACACACCCTGGTGAAGTATGAGTCCTGAAACAAAAATCAGAGCACAGAAGAAATTAGAAATTATTAAAGGAATGTTCATTTCAGCTCTACCTATTACACATACATTATATTCCCAATCTAAGCAACTCTGTTAGCTTGTGCCATATAAACTTATTAATATCTACATTCTGTTTTACTTATATTAATTGTGAAATCCATGTACTGGGTTGGGCTGCATATGTGATTCTCATGATTTTTTCACATACCAGGATATCTTCATGGACCATTTATATCCCTTAAGTTTATTTTATTTTGTATTTTTACAAGCATATCCTTTTGGAGTTCTTCTTTCAGTTCTATGCCTTTACTCCCATGTGAACAATTTTTTTTCAATAATAAACAAATATTATTCATGTCAGAGAAAAAACTGAAGTAACCATGTGTAAATTTCTCAGAAAAAAGTAAAAACAAGAAATGAGAATTGAAAATTATCTAGAGGATGCTGCCTAATGCTTAGAAATATACACTTTAATTCTATTCCTGAGAGCTTCTAGATCATAAATTAATCTAAAAATTATTTAAATAATCATACTGTTTTGCTATAAAAATCCTAAACATATTGTGACTAATAATAAACGTACCTCATATTCTAATGGTCTTGCTTCATAGAGCTCTGTTCCATTCAGAGGTCTTATTGGTTGTATGTGAGTGACCAGAAGGGTCAGTGGGATGAGACCAAGAGAATATATGCCTAAATTCATTAGATGTGCACGAAACCCATAGGCCATCCTTGAAAGTGAGAATGTTAAAGTTACAACACTTTACAAATTTAGAAGAGTATGCATTCAAATTTAACAGCCAACAATGTCTTCAAGATGAGGAAATAAACATTTCTTGAAAGGTCCCTTTGTGATGAATGGGTTCATCACGTGGACTAAAGTGTATTTGCCATTCTGAAATACTGTTCCATTCATTTTTAACTTGGCAACCTTAATTTATATTTTTTCAATAATAAGGAAACAAAGATAGTAATTTTCTTTGTTGTAAATATCAAAAAACCTTTACCAAATGCTAAGTTACTCTTTATGGAATGGACATTTGCTCAGTCTACTCTATAAATATGCACATTTTAATAAACAACTTTCAGACAAAATAGTCTTTATCTTGACATGCAGTGTTATATTTTATGTACATTAAAACAGACCAACCATTTCATAAGCAAATATTCTTTACACACAGGATGACTGAGTAGCTCCATGCGATTGTGGCGCACCATGGCCTACAAAAGACAAATAGAGAAGGATCAACTTTAATTCACCTAGGCAAGCAAAGTGATTACAAAACTGGGTAGGCCACCTTTTTTACATGAATATTAGCCTAATGGAAAGTAAATTGTGTATCAGATATAGCAAAGTTCTTTTGATGAAGCACTCTGGCCCAAACCCATCACTATCTTGCCCTCCCTGCCTGCTAAGGCATTCAGCTTCTCAGCTGTGGCTCTGTTAGTCTATTTCAAGCTTTAAAAAATTATACAGACTATTTTCAACTATATCTGTGAGACCATGCTTTTAAATTTAATGAGAAAATATTTATTATTCGTCAGGACATCAACTAATTGCCAACAGCTATCACAAAAAGTAAGCGTATTAAGCCAGAAAGTTTGCTATATTAATATTTTATGACAAAGAATGAGAGAACAGATTGACAATGAAAAAAACCAGCAAAATTGTTTCAGGCATAATAAGTATTTTGCAAGTAGCATATGAAACAAATCAGCTTGTCAGGTTTTTCAGTGCCTTACAGGGTCACTACAATTACTGACGTGTGGTTTCTTTTGAGGTACTACCTGCACGTACAGTACATTCTCTTGAACATTCATAGCTTTATCTAAACCTAAAAGAATTTTTTTTATTACTTAGAACTTTGGCCATACTTAATTTTGATATACTTTTATAAACAGTTATGGGCTTTGGAGAGGAAATGAGGAAAAATTAAAACCTCTTGATTTTATCTAAACCAAGACAGCAGGCAGTGATGTCAGAGTAAAACTTGAACTTACATTTAAAGTGGTAAGTGGTTCATAGAAAATATCTTCACCATCCTTTAGTTTCTTGTTAAGTGTCAAGGGACACTGAAGATATCTGAAGTTATATTCAATCTATATAACACACATACAGCAGAATTTAAACATAATGCAAATTATTATCTCAGTCTTAGATTATGTTCTGAATACAAAAAAAGCTGTCCTTTAGAGAAAAAAAAGCATGTTGTGCCAAGGTAGTCAGAATTGAGATGTATATTCATTGTTAGCTGAGCACATGCCATCAAGATACACATCTGTGACTGAAAGACATTTAAACAGACAGCCATTTTGAAATGTAAAACAAAAAGTGCACACTTCTTGTTAAAACGTTACTATTAGCAAAGGTCATTTTCATAACTGTAATTTGTTTTAATGCTGACTAAAGAAAAGCTTGTCTTTAAAAGTTATATGGCTTTGATAATACAATATAAAGAAAATGCTCAGTAGCAAAGAATTTGCAAGTTTTCTGTTAATGATATGGACACAATCCAATATAATCACTGATAAGGAGGTTTTCAATATGGTTTCAAAGGTAGTATAACTGTAGAACATTCATGCCTCTCTAGCATTGTTAAAAGAAATCTACTGCTTATGATTTTGGACAAGCATGCACAAAAAAAAGAAACATGTTGAACTCTAAATCATTCATGACAACTGCACTGATTATAATAAGCATACTTTTGATACGCATAAATAGATATTATGTATCTTCTCTCACTGCTATTTTGAAATACCCATAACCTCTGATATCCAGCTTGATTGCAAAAATTACCACAGCAAAGAAACAGTTTATGGATTGTAGAAGTTTAATGTCACACTTATTAAAATGTGTAAGCATAAAGATTAGAGAAACTGAACTTTAAACCATTTACAGTCCAAAGGATAAAATAAGATCTGTCACCTGTATTGTGTGTTAATATATGAGATTCATCTACAAGTGTGCCTTACATATATGAACTTGACATATACATTAAAATATATGTGTTGTGCACTCTCCCAGACCTTTTCATCTACTCACATAGAAGTCTCGACTTGTCTTCTCCTCTGAAGACTCGATTATGCAGTTGTCCAACACCAGCTTTGCAGATGAACAGAAAAGTGAATTAAGGTGATATAGACAAAGAATGTGCTTGGACCAGAAGAAAATGAGTGTCAAATACAACAATCACCCAGCAGAAGTGATGATTCAGTCAGATTTTATGATGTATGTTTTGAAGACATACAATTCCAGAGTTTACATGTAGGAGTTAAATATAAACTATACAGGCTACATACTAGTTTACAAGTATCAAGTGCGAATAGTTTATAAGTACATACATACCAACTCACTTGCTATTTTAATAAAAAAACATTTCTATTGTGTAATTCAGCAGTTAGCTGACAGAGTGACAATATCTCAGATAATTTTGAACCCAATTAACTTACGACTTTCATTACATTCATATGTCTTTTTATATTACTTTTGTAACACCATTCATCTCAAGAAGCTAAGAACTTTTCTAATACTGAAGAACACAAACTGGACAAACAGAAACTATCACTAAAATAATATTAAAAAATTTTCTGAATTTATATTATTTCTGTTTTATAATAATATATATTAGTGAAAACAGCAAGGAGAAAAATCAATGCAGCACAACTAAGGTTATTTTGTAAACTAATTTCTTCAACATGTGTAGAAAACTTACTTTAAATGAATCGGGAAGATACTCAACCATTTCCAGCAAAGGACATTTATTGGCACTGGAATAGTGAGAGAAAGTCACAACAGCTTCTTCCCACCTGCAAAAAATTATTTCAGACAATGGAAAATTATTTAATTGCTTCTGTTTTAAATTAACAACTTTTAGATTATTTTAGTTTCATTGAAGGTATTGAAAATCATAAGGTATAACAATTTTATGCACTATTAAATGGAAACTAAGCTGTTTTGGGAATAATTGAGTAATATTCTGGATGCTTCTGTAAGAATGATTCATGTTAAATTCTGTTATCAATTAAACAGAAATGTTTCAACTATGCTAAGATCTCCTAAAAAATAGGAAACTGGAATAAATTCTGGAATCTTGGGTAACAAAATTAAGCAAGTAATAATAAATATAGTAAAATCTTGTCAGTATTCCTGTAACTCTTACCAAAAGATGCAATGATTAGGCAATGGTGTAATGCTTTATTCCTAAAGTGGGGTTTCACTATACTGTAACATAAAATAATCTAAACTGCAGTTGAAATGCAACATTATAAAATATGTGCGATATTTAAAATCACAATTTTAAATTAAACATCTTGAATATTTTTGGTTGTATTCCCATTTTGATTAATATTCTGTAGGCATTAAGCATTACGTGATAGGTAAAAATTTCTGATGTTTTCTACATGCTTTTTTAACACAGAATTACTCAATGTAATTTAACACATATTACTCAATGTAATATGAAAAATAACTTGCCACATATCTGATGTCCATTAAAATTCAGCCATTTTTTATTTATGCTCATTAGAACAGAATATAAACTCTGGAATTTTAAACTAAGTACTCGGTTTTACTTATTGAACTATAGATTTTCAGAACCTAATCTAATTTTAAAAAACCCCAACAAAACAAAACACACTGGAAAACAAATTCAAAAAGCATTTTCTGTATACCTTACCTTTTGTGTAAAATAACAGCAGACACTACGTCTTTTCTCCTATTGTGTATTGCTTCATGGAAAAAAGAAGCTACTGCTTTGTTGAACAGAATTTTCGCACCATAGTCAAGAAGTAACCTCACTGCTTTTGCATGACCTTCTCGTGCAGCCAAGTGCAAAGCTGTGTTCTGTGCAGACAAGCAGTATAGCAGTATGTAAATAAAAAAAGTATGTTTCAGTGTTTTGCCACATTGAAAAGCTTTTTTCAGGTGCAAGTCTCAAATGCTTTTACTAGCAACATAGAGCATTAGAATATTGTCAGAGATTGTGATAGAGATTACATATGTTCTTTATGTCTACAGCTACAGCAGGGCAACATCTGACGATGAAACTCAATGTAGGTAAGAAAAGCCAATTCATTAATATCTTTTAGTTCCGTAATTAACAAAGTGCAGGTCAAAACCAGGTAAAAATGATGGCATCTACAGATACAGAACACCTGCATTTGATAATCAAGAAGAGAAGCATCCAATTTTATCCAGATGTTCTCACAAAAAAAAATCTGCAAGAAAATCTGAGGGCACAGTTTTGTAAATGGAACATTTATTTTTTCCTTTGGTATTTTTATAAAAGTAAAGGAATGAGTGGTTTAGGAAACAAGTTACACTGAAAATTACTCTTGAGAGTCTTCTGATTGCACCCAGAGTTTTCTGATTGAATTTAAGGACAAAGAATTGGCTTCTTATAAATTTATAGTCAAGTATTGTTTCTAATCTACTAATTCTAAATGTTTTCAACATTTTCAACATTTAGAATTCTCAGAGAAATTAGCAACAGCTTCTGTGTTGGGAATTGAACAGTTCTTTAAAATGATCGCCCTATGTTTCTGATGGGACAGGTTCATACAAAAGGCCTTCAGCCCAAGAAAGGGATTCTGTCTTGATCTAATACACAGTGCATTTGTCCAAACCCCAGAGCAAGATAGGTGCTGTTTTTGTTGGACACTAAACATATTAAACATATGTTAATGAGCTATAGTTGATACCAGATTTTCAAAAATCTGTGTAAGTTCTTTAAATTTGCTTTACCAATGTTTGTACTACGTTGTTAAAATATTCTTGCATTGTACAGGGGGCAAGGAGGACATGTCCAATACATTCAGTATTTCATGTTTTCTGTTAGGCTATTTTGCATCTTTTTTGTCTCCCACTTAAAAGAATTGGATAAAAATTTCAGCAATTATATATTTATTCAAGAAATGAACTTTTAACAGTGGTGAAATTAACAGCACTGTGTCTGCCACACAAAATAAAGTATTACACATGTAATGCACAGTGGAAAAGTACTAACAGCCTAGCCCTGACATTTCATCTAGAAGTAATAGCAAACAAGAAACAAATAATGCTAACACATACCCCTTCTTCATCCACTCTGTCAGTACACTTCACATTAGTATCCAAAATGATCTGCATTGTGCGAGTGTATCCTCCGAAGGCAGCATGGTGCAGGGCTGTCCAGCCTTTATAATCACTTACATGTAACGGGAAAAAATTAGAAATTATAAATAAAACGCTTTTTATAAATTTAAAGTAAATGTAAATGTATGCTACTTTGACTCAGACCTCTTTTCTTTGGCATGAGTACTGCAGAGATGTCCATACCTTCTGTCAACTACTATGTGAAGGTCAACATACCATTCAGAAGTAAAAAGTTCAATTCAATAAGAGTACTTAGGTCTCCCTCTTTTCATCTCTGTTTCTGAGACATGAGGATCTTTGACCTGAAAGCAGGACTTACACTGCAAGGCAGAATGCCTGTGAACCACCAGTCCTAAGAAGCACTACTGAAGTCTGTAACTGAAGCTGAAATGATTGTATTATTTCCAAACCAATTTTTTTTTTTCCATGAAAAGCTTCAATATTCTTCTCTTAACTGGATTTACAGAAACCTCAGTTTCCCCACCATTAGAGGTCTTGGCTTTAGAGCTATCCCTGATTCTCTGTTTTACAAGTATTTTGTAAACATGCTCTTATTCTGTACGTTTTTTAGTTGCATATATTAATATAATTATTTTAATATACTCCGTTTATATTTATATTGCATTAACTTCTAGGCAGATGAACATAAAACACAGAGGGATAGTTATTTTTTGGCTTAATGAGTGAAAATCTGTCTACTTACCAGAGGAAAAGAGCCCCTCTCTTCAGAAGAAACTGAACTACCTTCTCATGACCATTCTGGGCTGCCAAATGCAGGGGAGTCATTCCCTTCTTATCACCTTCATTCAAAAGTCTTGTGTCTTTCATATCTCTTATAAGTCGTTGACAAGTATTGATGCGCCCATAGCTTTGCAAGATACACACAGAAATTAATGTCAAAAATATAGGAATTATAGGATTCCTATGTATATATATATTATATACATATATATATATATATAAAATATATATCCTATATATTATATATATAGGATAATCCATGGCAAGGATTCCATTGCCCAGACTGGGCCACTAACCTGGCAGCAAAGTGTAATGGCGACTTCTTATCCCTGCTCTTAGAGTAGATGGAAACGTTGAGGCTGAGCAAATTATTTACCGAGAGGGCCACACCTTGTCTGCATGCATAATGCAATGGAGTGCATCCTTCATTATCTTCATCCACTACGAGATTTTTAATATGTTCCATCTGTTATGCCCCAAGAAATACCCAAAACCAAAAGCAGAATTACATCTATATCTCTTATGCTCTGTATCTTCTAAAAGCTTGCAACAATAGCATTAATACTTTAAAGCAGTATCTAAAAATAAGAAATAAACTTAAGAAAATTTAGGAACAAAGAGCATTTTTTAATCTGCTGATTTGTGGGTCACCATTTTTTCAAGCAAAGAACACAGGAGTCTGCCATTTTGCATCCTTACTTCAACCCAGCCACAGCACAATACAGGAAATTCTTCTTTACTGCCATTCCAACATAATGCTCACTGCTGCCAGCAGAAGGCTTGTACCAAACATAAAGGCAGTTTTATAATCTGGATTTAGTAGCAAAACTTCTGACTGTCAAAACTCAGCAGTTCACTGGTTTACAGTGTAAATTTATTTCCTGTTTCTCTTTTTTATCTTCATTTCCCTGTTTTCCTCTGTACCTTGTCTAACGCTATCCCATAACCTTTCTTAAAACAACTAAAAAACTCCTCCCACAGTCTGATCCACTTATTTGTCTGAATTATTAATATGGCCAATAATCAGAAAATCAGAGAATTATCAGTCTGTTTTAAAACTGATACACTACATCTGCTGAAAAGGAGGTTAAATCCATTCTGAAACACAATCAAAGGTGTTCACAAATTTCAGCACGTTTTAAGATGAGTTATATTTGATTCACATTTACAAGGCTATTTCTGGAGCTCTGGAGTCCAGCAAATTTAACTTCTTCAAGCAAGCTTGGGCTCTATTAATACGAGTGCTTCATTTCAACATAGCCAAATACAAAATTATGTTCAAAAGCTCTTTAGAAACCAAATCCAAGACTTCATTATGGTCCAGTCCACTGAAAGCTCCTGCAGAATATGCTGCAAACTATTCAGGTTCTAGGTGTTGACTGATTATGAGCACGTCTCCTAGCTTTACTGCATGCAAGCTGGGAAAATAGAAGTGAAAAGTTCTGTATTTTATTGCCTACCTCTTGAGCTATTCAATCCCCCAACAGCAAAATAATTTATGGGATTATGTTATTCCTTTGCCTGGCAATAAGAAAACTGTATTATTGGCTTTGAAATATTTTCATGAGAGATATGTGATATGCACCTCTTCAAACCATTTCTGTGACACTGGGCTACTTAACAAGTAACAAAAATTTCTACAAACATACTAAAATAAAGTGGTAGTTGCTTTTTTCTTTACATTTTCTTAGTAAGGGTAACAGAAAGACATAAATTGATATTTACTGTACCTGCAGATATTTCTCATTCAGATGCTGTAATCCTCCAGGCTGCAATACGGTCAAATGCAAGAAATTCCGACCAAGGTGATCTTTTAATGATACATTTGCTCCTAAATAAATATGGAAATAAATACCAGCAACTTCAAAACTGCTGGTTCTTGGCACTACATAATGATGTTTAAGACAAAGGAACAAATGTTGAACAAATATGTTTATAAATCTATAAAACAATTTTTATTAATCTATAAAATATTCTTTCAAGTCAGCCTTGTAATGTATAATTTTGCTTCCCAAAAAAATCACCCCTGCTGACAGCTTTCATCATTCTCTTGTGTGTATTCATTTTGTATTTCATTGCAGCACTAAGATTTATATGGGGCCCCTATATTCCAAGATGCTGAGCACCCACAATTCAGGAGGAAATTTAAAAATGCACATAATCACCTCTTATAATCTTTGAAGTTGTAAACTTGCTACAGTTTCAAAACTTACCACAAGGCTTTCTAATAAAATCAGTTGTACTATTAACGAGAAGTAGAATAATAATCATCAACTTGCACCAAAACACAGCAAACAAAAGAGATACAGCTCAAACATTTTCAAGGTGAATGTGATTTTCTAAAACCATGGGTAAGGCTTGAACTGTGGCTTTTAACATTCAAAGATTGGTTGCTGGTACGAAACACAACTCCGTGTGAGTGGTATATTCCACAGTTCTGCTTACTTCGTGAGCTGCTGAGGAGTGCAGGGATGGAGTGCCAGTGCCACCTCCACCTCGAGAAGTGTGACACGTGGCATGTACATTCTTCTAACAGCTTGTTCATGCTGCTTAAAGTGGTGAAATCATCACACCAATTTTTCTGTTATGTCAGGAGATACCAGCAGTGTGCAGCTGTTTAGCTCAGCTGCTCCTGGGCTGGATGCCAAAGCAGTGAGCGCAAATTGAGAGGAAAGTTGGATGCAGAGTTTTAACATGAATGAACCCTGCTCAAAGGAAGTATATATATATATATATATATATATATATATATATATATATATATAGTA
>JACBWW010000003.1:34857894-34914642 GCA_020086605.1 Lanius collurio
GCATCTCAGAGTGAGATATTATGTGTATATTCCTTTTTTTACCTTTTGAGAGCAGTAAATTCACAATTTTCCATGATGCACAGGAAGTGGCCAGCAGAAGTGGGGATCGACCTTCTATATCAACACTATCAATATTAGCCCCCTGCAAAAAAGAATTCCAAGTTTATGGTGAATAATGAATAAATGAAACTTTAAAATGATGCTATCCTTTATAAGCATAGCAGAAATATAGGCATTCCAGATGCTCCAGATAAGTAATTTCACACTACATAAATACAAAGTAAACACATTACCTCTCTCTATAAAACTGCTAGGGTTTCTATCCATCAGCTACAGCCCAGTTATCTATACATAAAAATTCAGATGCCAAAATAATAGTGGCCTACTTATAGGTATACTGAACTAACAGATTATGATCTTTTGTTAGAGAACCTTTCCATGTACTGAAATTCTCAATACAAAATTGTCACTTGAAATTACCAGGATTGACACTACAGAAAAATGCAAAAATTGTATCTCTTTGAATGACGTGTTCTTACGGATTAACAGAAAAAGATCTCTCTGAACTTCTACACTGTATGAACACAATTCAAGAAGTCATGCATCCAAAAATTAGTAGAGTTCAATCTGCATAGCTCGATCTGTATTAATTTTCTTTTCTTCAGCATAAGCAATATGAACCAAGTCAGTTTTGAAGCCAAAAGCTGTATCAACAGGGGGCATATTTTATTCTGTTTTGTCTACTTTTGCACTGACATATGTTGCCAGGACAGTATGGTCACTACAGTCACAGTATCACTGTGGTCCATGTCAGTATAGTACTACTATAAGCAAAAATGTATCTATCTAAAAAATCCCACCAAAGGAGCAGGAAGATGCAAGTAAATGAACCAATGAGATGTATGTGTATTTTATGATGGTTTAGATACCATTTTTTTCTAGATATTGAATTGCAAGTCAAACTTGATTAAGTTGAACAAAGTACATAAAAAAATCTATTTTATTTCAGATAATATTCAAAGTTGATTGAAAAAAAAATCAATGGCAGCTTTTCCATTAACTTGAATCATCTTTGGATCCAATCTTAATTTGAGAGAATTAATCACAATCCTGAGCAATATTTACCTTCTAGGATGGTAACACCTGTAATGTAGTAATAAGAAGCACTTTATAAATGTACAGTGATTACTTTACCACGGAGAACAGGAAGCTTCCAATGTATGTTCATTAAATATTTGGGAGTAATACATGCAAGAGTCTTTCCCCATTTACCTTTCTACAAGATCAGACAACTACTTAATTTTTTTTTTCATCAAGAAACAGACCTTTTTTTTTTCAAGTGTCTCATTTATTCCAATGAATACAAGGCAGCAATTTCCAGTTCCTTATGTAATATTTAATCACCTTCCCACCAGCTAACATAATTGTACAGCTTTTGATAAACTGAATTTGGCAGCATTCATAATTACTTATCACAGTAAGAAGTAACTTATATGTTGTCGCATATGTTTACCTCATTTATGATGCAGTTGAATTAATAGTTTGTAAAATAGTTTCTGAACTCCATTTACTTTTCCATTTCTGTTACCCTGAATGTATTAATATAAATGAGTAAAACAGATAATAATATAAAAACAAACATACCCATTTTGTAAATATCAATTAGTATTTATATGCATAAAATAAATAGATGTTTTTATTTATTAGAACCCAAAAGCCTTTCTGAACTGGAATTTGCAAGTCCTTTCAAGCAGTTACATTTCTGCACCTTTTCTTTTTCACCCTCATGTGCACCACAGCATAGGCAGAACTTGGTGATGTTGCCAGGAGTCCAAGGGAGGAGGCAGCACAGGCTGTACATGCAATATTCCACTAACCCCAACTGACATAATCTGAACCATTCCTAGACAGGGTGAACTAAAACTGTTTTAAAGCATCAGAACTGACACACTTTAGATGGAAAGCCAAAGAAACCCTCAGCAAATCTTCTATGGAAGAGGCCAAAGTAGTCAAATGGCACTCAAGGAATGAAGTTTGTTCTTAGCAAATGGAGTGTTAAAGATATTTATGATACAATATTTTGTACACACAAGCCTCCACATGCAAAAACTTGTAACTGTGTTTCTCAGGTAATAAGGTTAGTTGGCAGGTGGTTTTGTCAGACAAGTTTAAGTAGATAAAACTCACTATTTCACATTTGAATTGAAAATAAGCACAACATCTAATTCGAACTAAATCCCTATAACAGAGTTTCTGAGAAAAGCAAAACAGTACATAGAAGAGAATTTCTTTTAGTATAATTGCCATGAAATAAAGTAAAAACCCTAAACACACATAAAACAAAAAGAGAAGTCTGATGATTCCTGAAAATGTTCTCAGCCAAGTGGGATGCAAAATGATTATACGAGCTTTAGTTTAATTGGCAAAAATGGATATTGGGAGCATAGCCAGTAGCATCCCTGATTGCATTTCTTCTCTTTGTCCTTCCTAATTACTCACTGAAGAAATACAACCAAACCACACAGAATAAAAAATATTTCTAGATCATACACAAACTTTGTCATACGGCTATGTGATCCCATAGTAATCATATGTACATTCTTTAAAGAACAGATTTATTTCTGGAAAAAATCAGATGAAATTCGATGCATGTTGAGCATTTATTTTATATTTCATGTCTGGAAAGTGTAGTATGACCAGACCACTTCACCATATTTGGTAAAAGATGTTTATGAAACTTTCTGAGTAAGTAAAATGGAAATAAAAATGCAACATTTCATCCTCTGTGGGAGGATATTATGGTTCCACAACTACAGTTGTACTGAAACTCTCAATTATACATAATGATATGTATATATCTATCTATCTAAATAGCTTACACCTGAGAACACATTCTGCTTTATGAATTTCCTCTATGCAGACCTGTAGCAATAGATATCAATAATCTCCAAACATGTTGCTTGATTAAATATTTACCATTGAAATTAAATACTCCGCCAGTTCATAATGATCAAACAATGCTGTTCTGTGGGGAAAAATGCAAAAATACATTAATATCAGAAAGGACAAAGAAGTTTCAAGCCAAAGGACAGCATTCTTCTCCATTTTCTCAATTTTCTAATATTTTCAAATAAATCAATTTTAAAACAGAGGGAGAGATACTCTCATTATATAATTCATTGTAATGAATTGTTTTTATTTTTCTCATGGAGTTATCTTTTCAAACTAAGTTCAGTTAAGTTACTACATTTGAAACTCACTTCAGAAAAAAAAGACCTCGTTAGGTAAACAGGCACTTTATCACCAATTTTTAAGAGAACCAGTAATTTTGCATGTTAAATCATCCAATGTACTACACAAGGCCAATACAGAAGTCCATAAATTTCATTTGCAGTTTGTTCCAAGCATGCCTGGAGCTTCAAATTAATTTAATTATTCAAAAATAATTTGGTTGTGTTTTGTGCAATAATTCTAGTGTAAGCTTAAAATGGCAATGGCTAAACATGTATTCTGAATATGGCAGGCAAGTCTACTTGAAAAAATATGAACAAACTAATTGGCATAAACTGGGCATTCGAAGCATAGTCAGTACCATTACTGATATATAGTGATAACAAGTTGTTGTCAGTTACCAAATAATATTTTAAAGTTGTCTATACACTTGGAAACTTCTCCAGTTTTATTCTACAGTAAGACACTGAGTTATACATTACAGGAAAAAAAAATGGTCAAGGCATGAAAGTATAGCCCAGTAAATACACACAGAAAAAACTTTTTCACAAGTCAGTCCTTTGTGAAATATTTTCACTCAATAAGCAACACAGAAGGATAGTTCCAAGTTTGTACTGTATCTCAAATGATAACAGCTGCCTTAGCAGTACAAGAGGTAATAATAACATTGGGTGTACTATAGTTAGAACTCATTAGTCGAAAGATGCACCTTAAAAATCAAGTCATGGTTCCAAATATGTAGAGATGCCTCCATTATCTATAGTGGACCCTTCCAGCCACACATTAATACTGAATGTTTCACAAACACTCAGATTCCAAGGTGACTAAAGCAAAAGCAAAGTCAGTTATGAAATATTTAGATGGAAACACAACAGAAGGAATGCAAAAGCATCAAGTCCTACCTATACTTCACTGCTGCTTTGTTTCTCAACAAGTTAATGTTCCTATTCAGGTTTTGGGGGGTTTTTTTGTGTTCTGAGATACTTGCATGACTTTCTGCCTTTCTGATGATTCTTGATAATATTTTTCTTTTTTCATAGACACAGGGGCTAAAATAGTGTTGTCCTTTTTACCAAGCTTTTTTCAAGGACAGTAATTTTCATGGATATAGCAGCTAGTAATCTATTAAGTAGTACAAGTGTCTGCACAATTTGCTTGGGCTTTCTGTCATCACTTTGTCTTCAGCCATTTTCTTCCATGGTAACATTTCCAAGTGTACCCAAACATTATCCTAACTTTACAGCAAACTCTTTTAAAGTCTTCATTTATCTTTGAATCACTCCACTTTATACTGTGCCCAAAGAACAATCATCTCTACTGCTTCTACCACTTATTTCATACTGTAAAACTTCTTGTAGAATAACACTGTCAAATAAATATAGTTAAATGCAGTGAAACATATCTTTCTTGCAGAAAATGTATACATGGGTAAATATATTATATTCCATAGAGTTGGGAGCCAGCATGTTTAACCAAGTATCTCTCTGTGACAAAAGACTGAGGAAATTTCTCCAGAGTCCTGTGGTCTGGTTTCAAATGGAGTATGAAAGACTTGAAGTCTTGAGGATTGTTACATACAAAATCACCATCTGCAACTTTGAAGTAACAGGGAAGTGTACCAACATTTCCTTTTATTTGATCAGGTATAAGGTAAGTCTTTTTGGAAAATAAAATATTCTTTAAACAATTTATATTATTTTTCATTCCATTTCTGGAGAACATCAACACATTAGATAAGGGCACTTCTTCCACATTATCAGAAGATCTTAACAATTCCATAAACTTTTTCCCCTACTACTTTACTGGAGTAAATTTTCAATGCAAACTGTTAGTGACCATTCCTTGACATGGTTCCAAGTAACTGGAACTGGTTTGATTTTGGTATCAGCACCAAGATGTTTAACATTCTGACCAAATTTTTGACTCTTTCCCACTGCTGTAAAACCACCTTCCATACCATGGAGAAGATTCGAATCATGTGGAAAGGTGCTCCAAATGCAAGGAATAACTAAGATTATCATGGCCCACAATTTATAGTGAAATCTGGTACAGCAGCTTCCTACCTGTGAAGCAATGTTTCCTTATTCCCATCTACAGCATCAATAATGGATTCCTCACCAGCATAGGATGACATCATTAGCTTTACAATCTCAGTTGCTCCTTGAGTGGCAGCAAAATGAAGTGCTGTGCATTTTTCATTCTATAAATGGGAAAACAAGACAAAATATAAATATTTAAACCTCAGAAATCTAACTTCCAATCTATTAAACACACTAGTGAACCAGCCCAGGATTTGTAATCCATGAATACCTAAATTTCTATGCAAGTAATGAAGCTTTAGTCTTTAACTGAAGCAGTAGAATTCTAAAGAGATTGACAAAACCAGAAAAGACTAGTGATAGTTTTAATGGATTACTACAAAGGTTCTTATCACTCTACACCAAGTCCTTAAAATTTGAGATAATTATGTTCTTAGAAATCTTCTGTAATTTCATTAAAAAACAGAGATGCAGCACCCTTTAATACAAGAGACAAAGCAAAGGAAAGCTACAGAAAACCATACCTAGGCCAGTAAAAATGAATAAGCAAACAAATGGGTCTATATAATACAGAAAATGCATTATAAAATGTCATTTACTTCCTTAAATGGAATCTTCCTTAGAAGTAACTCTTAAATAAACTTTTCTGCATGTAAAAAACCCATCCAATATGCTGGAAAACTATTATAAACGAGACAGTCATAAAATAATTAAGCAATATATAGGTGATTAGAACACTATTTGCTAAAACAGGAGTTTGTTCAGCTAGATGGGACAAACCAGCTTTGATATATGCCTGAGAATTTTTACTTTCTCATTTTTAGGGCAGGAACATTTTGGTGAATGCATTGGGATGGGCTTTTCCATAATGCCAAAAGCATTCTCAAAACAGTTTTACCCATCACAAAACCAACAGCATAAATAATCTTCAAAAGCTGTGTGTTCGAAGAATCAGACCAGTAAAAGAAGGGAAAACTATGTTTAGTATTGCTCTCATGAGCTGATTTCATCCTTGCAAACATTTCAATTAATTATACATATTTTTTAAAATGTTTATTTATGAATGAAGCTGGGCACAGACCCTAACACCAGCAGTGCTACACCGTGGTAGCAGCAGTAGTATCACAAGTTTGTGTTTGCTTACAAAGAAGATACTGTAAAGGCCAAGGCAAGGCTGAAGATAAACAAGAATGGATCAGAAAGGGTCAGACTGAAGATCCCACTTCTGGGAAGGGATGACCCTGTGTTAGTTGTGTAAAGAAACATCACATTTTGCCTGATTTGAACCAGAGACTTGTTTTCATTTGCTGCTCCCTCGGCTTTGCATTGGAAGAGACAATGAGCAATGATTACCTGTTTGTCTTTTTTTCATACCACTCAGAGATTTAGAGGTATCTAGATTTTATCACAATTACATTTTGCTCCACTCTGAGTTTTACCTGTTTTAGATCAATTTGGGCTCCAAATTCAATGCACATTTTAATCATTTCAAGGTCGCCACTCTGAACTGCCAAGTGAAGTGGACTGCACTTTCCATTATTGGTAAAATTGATGTGGGTTTTAGCAGAGTGACCCAGTTCTTCACCTAAGAGATGAAAATAAATGGATTTTTTTAAGTGAGAATGAGGTAACAGAAGGTAAAAGGCTTTCAAAACAAACATATTAAGTGTGGAATAATATTCTCCCCTCTCAAAATATGAACCAGTCACATCTATCATTAAACAACAGATGAACATACATTTAGGAAATGAGCTACTTTCTGCTGCAATCATACAAAAGTTGGCAGCATAAATTGCCCATAGGAATAACTGCAATGAATTTTTGTAAGTTCAAACACAGTTACAATTGCGTGTTTTCACAGTTATTTGAGAACTAAAGCAGCAAACCAGTACTCACTGCTTGGGAACATTGTATTTTACCTTTTTTCAAAAGAATTTCCAGACATGTTTTTGCACCTGAAAATGCCGCTGCATGGATAGGCATACATCCCGTTTTGTTTGGTTTACATATTTTCCCTCCGTTTTCAATCTAAAAAATAATGTCTCAATACAGCTTAATGGCATACAGAAAAATCTGACAAATGAACATGCTATTACAGATACAGTCTCCTGGGTAGCTCTCTCCTTTTTCTTAATGTTGCCTATGTGTTCTAAAGCTTATATATGAGTGTTTTTGCATGTTATAGCCATACAATGCATGTGCTTCATTCTGTCTTCTTATGACCTTCCAAATCAGCTTTTTTCCTTAAGTTTTCCACTCAGATAGATATAGATACAGATATAACATACCCTCCAAAAGATTAAAAGGTTTCTTAGTAACCCATGCAAAGCCTCTTGGACACTAGGTCCATGATTAACCTTCCTGCATTGAACAAAGACAGTACACAGGAACAGAATAATACTGCATCAAGGCAGAGAGAATCACCTCAAAAGATGATGGATAATTATACCTACCAGGAGGGTCAGTGCTTCAGGATTGTCCTTGTAACATGCTACAATTATAGGTGTGTTTCCTGCTTCACCTTCCAAGTTAACATCTGTACTGCTATGTTGGACTAAAATCTATATATAAGAAAACATTCAGTCAGTCATAAGCCAAACACAACAGGAAAAGCCTATTCTATTATTTTTGTTGTTTACAAACCATAGCACCCTTGTTTTGCATGCCAAAAGCCTACAGTGCATAGGCAGAGCAGATACAAAATGCAGGAGAATATAAAAATGTGCTGGTGAAAAATGCAGGTATAAACAGATATGAAGTACAATTCTTTCCAGCAGACAGCCAGGTAACTAAGTTAAATTCTGCCCATAGCTGCAAAAGATTTTAAAGCCTGATTTAACAATATCTCCATAATGGGAGAAAGTATTTTCTGTACTACATTGCAGATAAGATTTTTCAACTAAAGTTTTCAACAGAAAATTCCCTGGCAAGTGGCAATGTCATGGAATCTGCTCAATTAGGAATCTGCACAGTTGGACAGTAAAATGAGGGGAGATGGGGTGTGATGAAAGCTGGGACTTTGCTGTCCTGAAATCCTACCCCAGTCTCTAGGTTAAGAGCTGACACTGAACTATCAGCATCATCAATTATCTCTATGACTGCTTCCAGCACTTTTTGAGAAACAAAGGATCTGGAAATGGTAATGACCATACTGCATTGCTTATTTTTTCCACTAGCTACATATTTATTTAATTGTCTTTCAGTAATTCCAGTTATTTATTTTTTCTGTACTAGAGGAGCTGGTACATTTTAATCACTCTCAGGCAATTTGGCAATAAAAAACAAGGGAGAATTAGTCTGAACAAACAACAAAGTGGGGAAAAAATGAGAGCACAGATTTAGTCAGGAACAGAAGCATAGAAGCTGATAAAAAGCCCATTTTAAAAATGTCATTGATTTCAGATTTCATTTTTCTTAATTCATAATAAGTACAAATTTTGTAAAAGATTTGAGGACACTGAAACACTTCTAAAGAACTCTGAGTCTTGAATACAGATGTGTTTCTTATTTTTGTGTGGATGAACTAGAAAAAGAGACAAATTTAAAGAGGAAAGCAAGTGTTGCAATTTTAAGGTTGCTTTCATCTAAAAAATTTAAGAACTTTATAAATTCTAAAATTCTCTCCCTATGCTGCATATGAAATGAAAGCATTCTCTTGCACTTTGAGACATGGTTAAAAAATTTTGCTGCTTAAAATCTCAATGCTGTTGCTATTTTACAAGTTTCAACATGGACACCTTAGTAATTTCTTCCCAATATATTTTTGTGATTTTTTAATTGCAGATTTAGTTCTGCTACTACTCAATTGGTTATTAGAATGTTGGTTTTAAGAACTGTGCTTTCTCACTAGTTTTAATCTGGTTTTTACTTTAAAAATAGTTTCAAGGAAGTCTTCATACTTCTACAACATTCTATACAATTATAAAAAATATGAGAGCATTATAATTTGAAATAACGCATGTCTACATGAAGTTTCAGTGTTAAAAAGAACACTTTTAAAGAAAGTGCCTTGTGTTTGCAAAATTAAAAAGCATTTTCTGTGAAACATAATGACTACTCTCACAGCACAAACATCAGTATTTCCATAAACCATTAAGTTACTTTTTACTTGCAGTGCTAAGAAGACACAAACATTTCTACAGGCATCACATCCTGCTCGCTGAAGAAAACATAGGAGGAGATATGGCACATATCAAGAAGGCCCTGGTGCCCTGCTGCTGCTGGGCTACTTATCAGGTGTGTGTATTTCCATGGACTTTAGACTTACCTTGACAATTTCATTGTGCAGGGACTGAACAGCCATATGCAAAGGTGCCATCATGTTGGAGTTGAGAATGTTTGGATTCGCTCCTCTGCTGAGAAGCAAACGAACACTTTCAATCTGGTTTTTCTTTGTGGCCCAATGCAGTGGGGTATTTCCAGAAGAATCCATCACATTTAATACTAGGTCAAAGGAGAACAGAACAAAAACCAAAGCAAAACCATCAAATGTTCTGATTGCGCTGAAAAAAAGGGCGTCCTCGGTGAAGGTTTAGGTCTGTGCTACTATATTTCTATATTTCTATTTTTTCTATATTGAAAAAGGAAAAGATTTCATGAGATGCAGTGCATTGTGTTAAATTGATTAAATATTGTGTTGAATATACAGTATTTGTGAGAGAAATGGGAAACCTGTCTATTTCTTGCCCATTATTATATATCTTTTTTTCTCATGTCAGGAGTTGTTTGATTTCCCTCTCTCCTTGACTCTTTTTCATATTTTATTTGACTTCACATCTATTTCTTTAGAGGCTGCACAAAATAAATGAGTGCAAATAACTGAAATAAGAGATAACATATAAGTGCTTGCAAACTGTAAGAAAATTAAAGACCATATCTACTCTGTTTCACTTCAGAACACAAAAGTAAATCAATTCACACCAGTTATAAAAATGGTCTGTTCCACACATATATTTTGAGCTTGAAAACTGAAGAAAAACTTCAACAAATATCCTAAAAAAATTATGACAAAAATGACAGACTGAAAATAAAAAAAAATATATATATTTTAGCTAGAATAATCTAAAATTAGATTGGCTATCAATAGGTGAAAGCTTTTCAGGGACATTGTAGGTTTTCTCACTAGCCTACAGTCTATCATTGGAGTTCGATGTAGTTCACAATGCTTATTATATAACAGAAACATAATGTGAATAAGGAAGACAGAAAGCCAAGTCTTCTGTACATCACTGCAGTTTTCTTTCTCATACATGAAGACTGAGTGTCAAACAAAGTAAGGCATATTGATTCACTGTGGTAGAGAGAAAATAGTCCTATGCTACAAGGGCAACCCAAACCACACCCGAGACAGCCCAAACTGGGGCAGACAGTTTAAATTATACTTGAATCTATAAATGGAGATAACACATATCAGTCCTGTTTCAGCTGGGTAACGGACACCTTGGTCATTGAACTTATTTATTCTGCTGAATAAAGTAGTTCATAAAGCACACATTACCTTCAGAGGAAGAATCATCTATGATCAACTGCATTAGTTCTATCTGTCCTCCTTCCGCAGCGTGATGCAGTGGGGTGGCATTTAATTCATCCACTTTTGTAAGCCCAGAACGATTCTTCTTGATGAAGCTCCGTAGCCTACAGGCACTTCCATCAGAAATAACCTGTTTTGGATAAAAACATTCTCCTAAAAGGCTGGAAGTTAGCAATGCTATAATGGGTTTTTGTGGGCATCTTACCACTCAGTAACTCCCTCCCAGTTGTTTGGTTTCATACAGAAGTTCACAAATCAGAAGTTCACAGATCAGATTGAGCCAACAGTGAAACTCTGATTGGTTTAACTGACTGCAATATAAGATCCAGATGAGAAACACTGCAAAATGAACAAAACTGGCAATCATCTTGAACACATTGTTTTCTCTTCTGTAGTGAGCTCAAGATCCTTCCCTCACCATGGAAAATCTCAAACAAGCAAATTCATCACTTTATATGTTTGTACTCTTTCCTGTAGTGGCCATGTCAAATGAATGAAACAGAGAGGAAAATTAATAATCTTGTTAAATTCCTTTTTTTAGATCTTTCTACAGAGACTGATACTGTGTCCTTGGGTTTCAAGTTCAGCCATTGGGCTTCTGTGATGTTCTTTATGTCTGGGAAACCAATATATTTTTTTAATTTCAGCAGCATGCTTAGAACATCAGACTATTATCTCAGCCTGAAACAACCCAGTATCTGCCCAGTGAGCCCACTGACAGCTTCATATATCCCAGGTACTATGCTTTACAACCAAAGCCCATTATGAAACTCTGCTGAGTATTTTATCATATTTTGTGATGTTCTCCAAATATTTTTGTTACAGTGATTCAAACCCCATATTTCTATGTGAAGAAAAGTGATAGAAAAAAATGATTGCAGTAGAATGGGCAGGGATTTAAGAAAGAGATATGAAAAATTAGGGGGAGAATAAAAAATAAAAAGAGTTCTACTACATTGGATGGAAAAAAGGAGAAAAATGCTTATCTAAGGTAATGCAAACCTTCAAAAGGTGTGTAAGCAAGCAAAGAATAAAAGAGGGAAATTCCTAAAATCACCGCTTCTTTTACATCTATAAAAGAAAAGGAAAACTTTGCTCTCCAGGATCTCCTGAGTCACAAAGACTCAACAATTTTTGCTGTCCTTAAGCAAATATACATTATAGGGCAGCCCATTCATGAGCTTGAGCACGTGTTTAGCTTCATTCATTTTAATAGTCCCACTGACCCCGGTGAGGTTACTCATGTCAATAATGTTAAAAATGTTGTTTAAACATTTAGAAGACTGAGGCCAAATACAGGGCCAGTGTCTGCCTCAAAAGTGCAACCAGAAAAAGCTAACTGAAAACATGTGATATGATTGTGGAAAGGGTATTTACTATGAATCATCTGTCACAAAAACAACAGCTCAATTCCACACACAAATATCTGTACATTATAAAAATACCAAAAAGCTATCTAAGAAAACCTTATCAGACAGCCCGATATTTTCTATTCCTTCTAATATTCTATCTTTATTATTTCTATTGATTTAGACCACATTTTTCCACTTTTAACACTGGATCTATTTCTCAATGTAAGACAAAATGTGGCATGATGATAATTTCTATCAACAAAAGTAAGATTTATCAGCCAATAATGCAGTGTTTCACTCACAAAATGAGGAAGAAAGAAGTCAGGTGTTCTCAGTACTTGGGTTGGTTAAAAACAGCAAAGCAGGCTATTCTAAACAACAGCAGCTCTTTTGCCCTGTGCCTGCACAGCTCTGTTAGTGACAGTTCACCCAGCAGAGTGACAAACCACATTGTGCTGGAGAAGTGTTGCTCAGGCCTACAGCTAGCACAGAGAAAACATATGTGAATGGAAATTACCTCAGGAGGTATTTAAACCCATCTATAAACTTTGTCAAACTTGTTTAGCCTGCAGTTAAACATCTCAAAAATTAGCCAAGTCTTCCTTCCTGTAAGCAAACTCTTGCTTTGTCTAGTTATTCTTACCCTTAAAAAAGACCTCGCTAGATTTTGGTCTAGATCTCCTGAACAGCAATACAAACACATGACTTCTTTTCTTATTCTCCATTAAAATTGGGAAGATATTGCATCCTTCTTGGCTACAATCTCACTTTTGTAGGTTGCACTGCTGGTTCCCTTTCCCTTTGTAACAGTTCCAGTGCTTCCAAACTTTTCTTTTGCGTCATTTTTGTTAGCTGATCTATTCATTTCTATCATGACCTCTGGACTTCCCTCTCAGACGGGGTCCCCTTCTGTGCCCAAGGGGAACGGGAGTTCTGTGTCAGCAGCCTGCCACCCACACCCTCCTTCGCCTGCTCTCCTACCTTGCCGCTCACCCTGGGCCGCACATCGGTGTCCTGTGCCTTCACACCGTACGGCCAGCGCGACTCCCAGCCTGTCTCCCGTCCCGCACAGATCCTCCCTCCCGGGTCCACTGAGTGAGCGGAAAGGTCTCCTGGAGGAATGGATCCCTGGGACATAACCACTGCCGAGCCCGCACAGCTCCAGAGACCGTCCGCACCCTCGCCCACCTCACCCGCCACCTTCAGCCCTCTCTCCCCGCCCCGGGCCCGCGGCCGCTCCGCACGCACCTTGAAGACATCCTGCGAGGCGACGGAGGCGGCATCGGCCTCGCACACGACGCCCTGGTAGGAGCTGGAGACGGCCGCCTTCTCCCGCGCCCGGCACAGCCGCAGCAGAGAGCGCTTCATGCCGCCCGCCCGCCCGCCTCCGAGCCGCGCCCGCCGCCTCCGCTCCGGCCACCTGCGAGGCGACACAGTGAGTGACGGCCGGGACCGGCGGGGGAGGCGGGGAAAGCGGGGAAAGCAGGCGGGGGCCACCCCGGCGGGGCGGGCATCCCGCCGGGCGGCGGCTCCCACCGCGGGCGGGCAGGTCCGGGCGGACCCCGCGGGAGCGGAGCCTGTGCCTGTCAGGGGCCACCGCCTAAACTGGCGCTACTACCCTTGCACTGCCCTCCCGCCTCTAAAAAACGGGCTCGAGTTTTCTACTATTTGTTTCTCTTTGGAGACAAAAAATTTTCTTGCAGAATTTATTTGACCAGACAGTTTGGGGAGGCGTAGAAAAGCTGTAAGAAGAGTACAGAAAGAAGTAGCATGAGGTGTTTCAAAGGGTTAATCGTAAAGCGCCTGAGTCAGTCTTTACGGAAACCTGTGTAACTCGGGGAACTAACAGTTTACTTAAGGTGAAATGAGCAGCCCTGCCAAACGTCAGGTAGTGGACGGGGCAGAGGCTTAGGAAAAGCAGGAGACGTCAAAGGAGGTGACTTTTTGCCTGTGTTTTCATGGTTTATGGCAAGCGGCAGCTTAAGAACTGCCAAAACCAAGTGTCACACCCCACTCAGACAATTTAATAGCTGTGAACAAGCAATTCTCCATCATTTCCCTCATTCCCTTTTTAAAACCTTTTTATATTGTCTGTGCCACAACATCCTGTGGCACTAAGTGCCATAATTTCATTATATATTTGTGAAAAAAATGTTTTCTTTTACCACTGGCTTCACTTAGTGCTCCCCAGTGTTATTTTGAAAAATTGAACGTTCTTCCCCATTTTTTTTATCCCTGTTAGTGCTCATTATTTCACAAAGTTCTTCCAGCATTTTGCTCACTGATAGGTCTTTGTACTGATGGAGCTTTGATGAGGTTTTCATTCTTACGGATACCACGTTTTATCTCTGAATAGCCACATCCTGATACTCTGAATCTTTTCCATGTTCCTTAAGAAGTGGAAATGCAAGACTTACATGGTCAAAGTATATTCAAGTGGTAGTATTTATTGTTTGTTCAATTTTTCCTTCATTCCTCCTATAAAAGTTCACAAATATATTTGAGATTTTTTGAATGCCACTGAGCTAAGTTTCCATCGAAATTTTCTCCACCACATTCCCATTTCTAACTGGTGACAGTATCAATAAATAGCATTCAGGTATACACTCATATGAAGCTAGTTAGTGTTATGTTTCTTCTGGGCACTCACCTAGAGTTTATCAACATTGCATTTCGTCTGACATTTCATTACTGTACCACTAATCTTTTGGGATCTGCCACAATGACCTGTATTTTTGGTCATTCTGAAAATTCAGTCGTGCATTCCAAGTCACCAGAATGTTTCTGCACCATTATATCATCACTGATTGTGAAGGGTCCCAAGGAACCTCCCTGCTTTACGAACTTATATTCCTACTCCATGTTTTTGAGCACTTAACCAAATTCAGGAAATCTTTCTTGCCTGTCCTATGACAGTTTAGTTTCATTAAAAGGCTATTAGGAGGGACTTTTTGGAAGAACTTTCCCAAATCCACTTAACTCTGGCATCATTTGTACCTTTTTTGGCTGCTGATTCCTTTGGTTTCACTGGCGTGTGGAACACCAGACTTGTCTCTACAAACACTGTTATTTTGATCCTGTCGTTTTGAGCCTAAAACTACAGAATTGTTTATCGTAAGTTTCTGAAGTTACAAATCCTAAATTAAGTAGTCTTAAGACCACAAACCTAAATAGTTCTATGACTAAATGGGTGGGTTTAAGTGCTTGTGGTAGAAACTCTTATGATGCCTTAATTAGGAGCAGGCCCAGTTAGTGAGGATGTCCACCTTCCTGGGGTGAGATCCTTTTGAATTCCCTGTCTAGTCCTGATTTTCTGTTGCCCATAGTCTTCTTTATGAGAAATTAAACACAACACTTGGGTATTGTACAAAGAGAATAAATGCAGTTTTCTGTAGGAATCATTATCTGGAAATAGAAATGTCACTGAAATATCTGTGAGCATTAGTAAAATCATCATCAATTTCTTCTTAAAATCCCCTTAATTGCAGTCAGAGAAATGCTGTGAAACAATAGAAGTCATGAACCTCAACCAGCCATAGCTTTACTAATTTTCTTGAATCTGATAATACTGCTCCCTTCTTTTAAAATTACTGCTACATTTTAGTCTTCTAGTAAATGTTCAGAAGAATGTTCAGAGTATGAAAAATAGTACAAAGGTTTTCCATTCCCAATAGGATTCAAATGGAATTTTAAGTGGGCTGACCACAGCTTTTATTTCTGCATAATGATTTGACATAAGGAAATAATTCGCAGAAGCAGTCGAAGAGTAACCTTTTGTACAGCTGTTTTTCCCTAGAGTGGATTAAAATACATTTATACCGTTTTATTTCAAACATGATCTTGCTAATGGAGGAAGTGCATCCATTAGTACAAGCAAAATTCACTAAGGGTAATCATACCACAGCATTTCATTAAAAATATGATTGTTTAATAATTAAATTGTATATACAGTAAATATGCACCATTAGAGTACTGGAGCCTGAGTAACACAGTACTGCAATTTTGTTAATTTTTCAGACCCAGGAACCATAAATTCAAGCAAGTGGCAGTAATGAAAAGGATGTACTGTATGGGTTTTTTTTTTCTTTGGAAGTGATTTATTTGGCACCAGTATTATATAAATTATGTTGTGTAAAATGATCATTAGGATTTCATGAGTCAGCTTAGTTCAGTAAGCCAAATGAAGTCATGATGCTACTTCAGATGTTGATTACAGACATTTAGGAATTAATCTCAGTTACTGCCTAAACAAGCAAGAATCCATTGTCTCCTACAAATTTTCAGAAATACGCATGTACTAACCATGGAGAAAAAAAATACGACTATCATTTTCACACAAGCAAGATCAATTTAAATAATACTTTACACTTATTTCTAATAGATTTTCCATTGCATTCTTTGTTCTTGAGATTTTGCTATAGTAAGGAACATGCTGCTATGCCCAGCAGAAGGATTTACATTACTGAGAGGTTTGGTACATGCCTAATTCTTTTTAAAAAGAGGTTATAGAAAACAATAATAATTTTGATTATACTCCAGAATCTTTTCTTGTCTAATGATAAAATATGATGTGAAATAATATCATACAGATTTTGAGTCCTTCTCTTAATATTTTGGACAAGAAGAAATTTAAGTAGACGCTTGTAGATTTACAAATGTAGCTTGTATGATTTGAAAGGAAGTATAAATTGATTTTATGTTGAATATCTATTGTTGTGGAGAAGTCCCCTTGGTTTTTTCTCAGAGAGGGAGACATGGGATATCTCGGACAGAGCTGGGATAAACAACCAACAGATCAGAGCCCGGGCTGCTTGAACATGAGACAAACCCAGAGTCACAGGGCAGGGACCCGGCCGGGGGGGCCCAGGGGGGGCCACTGCAACATGTTGTAATAAGCAGGTGTCACTCCATCAGAACGTTCTTGATAAGGATACTTCCTAAGGTGTTCAGTGCAGCCCAGCAATTAATTGAAGCAACTATTGGCTTCAAATTAGCTCCTAGATAAAAACATTGTGCTGGATCTAGAAGTTTGGGGGTATGGTAGCAAAAGTGAATATAACCACTTGTCCCTGAGAGGGTTGGATGCTTCAGAGTGGAGTGTGTAAGGTGAGGGGTGCCTTAGGTACCCATTTCAGACAGCAATCTACCTGTGAGGCTGGGAGCTGAGCCATGTCTTGCTTGCAAAATGTCTTTTAAACAAGTGAAGAGCTTCTTACATGGCAGGCATCATATGCCTTCCTCAAACTAAAGAGATTAAAACGTTCTCTCTACTTCATAATAAAAACAATCATGATCACCAAATGGCAGCTTGCTTTCTGGTCATGATGCTCTCTCCTCCTCCTCTTGAAGCTGTGCCAATGTACAGCCAGAGACTGGATCAAAGTGCTGATCTTTGATTCTCCACCACACTAGAAAACTCACCTTCTTTTTCCTGCCTTCAGCACTGGTTTTGTGGTTTCACATTCAGTTACCACTGACCAGACCCAGAAACTATCTGTGAAGTTGGGGATCTCCATCCCAGCCTTTTCCTAACCATGAAATTTAGGAAAAGCTGAATTATCCAGCTTCTGAAACTTTCTGATGCCTCAGTCCAATGAGACTGAGGCATAGAATATATCCGTTACACTGCTTATTTTGAATGAACTTATTTTGGTTTTTGAGATTGTGAGGATACACCTTCAGCTGTACCATAAATAAAAAAAAAAAAAAAAAAAGGAGAATCTTGATAACAAAATATCTAGAACTAAATAATAATTTGTGTTGGGAGGGACCTTCAAAGGCATCTAGTCCAACCCTTCTGCAATGGGTAGAGACATCTTCAGCTAGATCTGATTGAAGATACAGGTGCCTCAGGATATTTATGCATGTAAGAGTTAGACAAGGGTTTATTTGGGGCAAGACAGTCCTAGATTTCAGAAGCCTAAATCCCCCCTGCAATCTAATTCAGGTACTTTCTTGATGACCAGTAATACATTCAGAAACATTATTTCTTAGTACTACTTGGTCTTTCCTCAGCAGCTGTGTATTTTACATCACTGCTGCCCTAACATCCACCCACAGAGTTTTCCTACTTAGTCTATTTGCTGCCTGTCAGGGTACACAGCACCCTCCTTGCAGTGGTGTTTTTCATTCATTAGTCTGTCTTTTCGGAAATCCTCTTCTCCTATGGACATCCTATCCAGCCAAATCTGTCTTCTACAGAAACATCTGATTCACTCAACTTCTACTCTTTCTTTTCGTCTCTGAAGAGAGCCTTTGATTACATTTATTCTTCCAAAGATATAGTCTTTGGTGCTTATTGATACTGAGCTGTTATTGACAAATGTCTTTAAAGGTGGAAGTTCTTAAAAATGACTGTATGAAGGAAAACCTGCCAGAATGTATCCTAGTTATTCACAGCTCTCTATAGGGCTGTACTTGCCTTTCCCATATGCAGTAAGAGAAAGACAAAATAAGTAGGTATAATTTATCTCAGTTATATAAACTGCATTATTTATCATTCTGTTGAATGTTTCCATGCATACATTATTTCCTAATGAAAACATGCAGTAAATTTTAAGCTCACTTTCTTGGAATTCCCTCATTTTGTCATATGATTCCTCAGGGTGTGGTGTACATCTCACAACTGAACCAGAGTGCTCAAACCTTTTCCTGCTCATGGGAGCCTGTGCTGGATAATGTCATGGAGGATCCCCTGCCACCAGTTTGCAAATATAGAAAACCAAGGGTGGCAACCTCAAACATGGAAAAGTAGCATTAGTAAAGAAAGAGCACACATGGTCTCCAATGTCTTCATTTCAAACTCATTTTTATGACCATATCTGTATCCTTTATACTATCTCTTCTCTTTTCTGTTCTTCTCCCCTGGTTTCTCTCTTTATATTTCAAATCTGCTTAATCCTCTTCTCCTCCTGTGACATTACTTTCTTTCTGTACACATTATCCAGCCAAAGTCTGTCTTCCTCTTAACTTCCACTGACTGTAGTTTCTCTTTTTTAAGCAAAGAAGATTCACTTAACTCTCTAATTTTCTTAGGGACACACTTATACTGAAAGCATTTCTGTGATTTCTGATATCTAAAGAGAGGTGTGGATGCTACCTTTCCAGTGGTTAACCTGAACCTTTTGTGTAAGTAACTGAGAATAGTGAATTAAATATATTTTGCAGAAACAGGCAACACTGGAAATCGTCAGTAAATGCTTTCTAAGGGTCATCACTGGTATAACTGCAACAAAATATTTATTTATTTATTTATTTATTTATTTATTGTTCAATATAGAATGCAATTTCTATTTTCTGTGTCAGATTATACCTCAGGTCTTCACTACTTTCAAATATCAATAACGTATTTTGCAAGCTTTCTGTATCGCTTTTATTTCCTCTCAATAAATTTCCCGTGCAGTTGCATTGACATCATGAAGGATAACTTTTGGTATATTAAACTCTATTTCTATCTTTTCTTTTAGAAAAAGAAGACTTATTGAAAACTAAATTTATTAAAGGTATGTTATATAGTGCAAATAAGCTATATGTATATATATATTATTTTATAATGAAAGAAAACATTTTCTTGAAAATGGTTACGTATATAAGTAAGCAAAAATTATGCTTACATACCTGAATCTAAAAAAAAAAATTGAAAAGATATAGTTATGTTTTAAATTATTCAGTTTAAACAAATATAATTCAGAAAGAAGAAAAAGGCAAAAATAGCTTAATGAAATTACTATGAGAACAGTACTACATATTTTAGCTCTTCTTTAAGACCTGTTGACTACTGAGTTGATTTCCACAAGTCCTGGACATTCCTGGCCTAACTGAAGGATGGTTCCTATGTGAAAATCAGTCAGACATTGTGTCTTACAGACTCAGATTAAGTTATGTAGGCTTATTAGATGGAGTAGATATGGGTATTTGTTTAAAATTTATTTTCTATTTCATATTTAGTAGACATGAAACTATGACCAGACTCTCATCAAAAACACTCTATTTTAGTCTAAGTATATTTAAGTAAATATTATATTTTTTAAAAATATCACTTGGAAATAGAGTTAATATCTACCAGTAAGGTAGGTACAATACTTAGATTTTTTTTTCATATGGATATACAGAGGAAAATAAGCAATGTCTGGTGGCCAAAAAGAAAAAACAGATTATAAAAAACTTTTACCTATAAAAAGAAATGTAAAGTTATACTGAGCATGGAAGGATGTAATATTATTTGTATATTACTTGTATTTTCCTGCCTGTAAAATATAGATTTTATAAGAATCAACAAAAATATGTATCATAGTTTTCCAATTAGTGAAATTATGCATAATTTTCACTTCAATATGAATTCCAAAAGATTCTACCCTGATTTTTAACACAAAAATCTCACCTAAAAGCAAAAGAAAATTAGGCCCAACAAAAGTTTGAGTGACAGAAACTGAACGAAAACTATATCGTGCTTACCATTCAAGAAGTTTGCAGATGATTTCTCTCTGAAGCAACACATATATAAAGAACACAAAGGTATGACTGTTTGAATCCTTATCTGATGGTTATATCAGTGGGTTCTTGTGGCGGGGGAAGCCACCAGTAGTGTCATCTGGTGGCTCTCTTTGTGTAGGGAGACGCTCATTTAAAAGAGGTAGGTATGCATTGCTCAGTGTGGGAGGAGCATCACTACTCATCCAGGGATTCTTGAAGCTCTCTTTTTTTAATACATCTGATCCAACCCCATTTCAAATCTGGCTGCAAATGTACCTGCCATACCAGAAGATTTTTTTTTTTTCTAATGCAATATCTTAGAGTAGTTTCAGTTTGTCAGGTAGTCACTGGAGGGTACTTGTTTACCTATTTGCAGTGAACTAATTGCTTTTAATGGAAAATCTAAACATCACTGAAGAGGAAAACTGCCTACTTATGAAACTCACTGTACTAATAAATGTTTCAAAAATTAGAATTACCATATAAAAAGTAGCAGTCTGTAATCGATTCCTAATGCAATAGGGAGAAGCGTATGAATTGCATATGCTTTCTCTTTGAAATATAAATCTTACTTTGTCTTCTGCACTTTTTGTTTGTTTTCAAAGTGCCACGATGTTGTTCAGCTCATTTGAACTAATTCTCAGAAGACTGCTTGGCCCTGTCTGCATTAGACTGAAAGTAAGATTACAGAGTTCTCTGAAGCTGGAAGAGTTACTGTGCTCAGCATTTTGATAAAGAACAAAGTTTCCTTGTACTAGCACCTACCAATTACATTGCCTTATCATACATACTGGAATACATAATTGTGCAGTCTGGGGAAAATGTACTTCAAGCAGTATCACAAATTTAAGTTCTGTGCAATTTCATATTCTTTCAGAATCCATAAGCCTTGCTTATTCTCAAACAAGGGATTGAGTTGTGGTTCATAGAGTAACATTTTGAGGCTTTTCTATCATTTTGATCACATAGAAGCTGGACAGCAACAAAATATTTAGAATAAAATACTTTTTCTAAATTTAAATAAAGTCTTATTTAAATTTATTTTCAGATAAAGAAATTTAGAAAAGCCTTCTAAATTGACATTGGGAAAAGAGGACTAGGGCTTTTGATTCTGCAGCTCATCTTTGTCCAGCCTGCTAAAACCCACCAAGCATTGTAACTCAGTCATGCTGGCACTGGTTTTAGCCAGATTCCTTAGTGACTTGAGGATACAGATGAAGCTTCCTAACCTCTCAACGGTCAAGAAACGTAGACATTTCTCCCTACAAAAGTTGTTTACCATTACTATGTAATTCTATTTATCTGTCTCTTTGGAGATGGAGTCTCTATCTCAGTAAATAGAAATTAGATATGAACACAAAAATAGTTTAAGTGTTAGTTGAAGCTTTCCAGCACCACAAGATTAGCTTTAGAAACATGGAACTGAGAAGGAATGGTCTTGACAGACTTTGTGAATTTACCAGAGCAGTTTGAGTTGTTTTCCAATGCTGCTGTATAGCGCTTGAAGCATGAAATTTGTTGTGTTCATGGGCTATTGTTATAGCAGATTACTAGATATTACAGTGCACTGGTTTATTAATGTGGACATGATTGGAATTTTGTGGATATTGGATATTGTTTCTCAGTTAGAAACCCCAATTTACTCAAAATAAAAACATCAAATCACCATGACATTTTCTTTGAGGAAACTTCAAAATGAATAGTTTTTACAAAAGGCATTTTTACTAAATTCAGTCATCTGATAGCCCAAGTGTTCCACCATATCATTTACCTGGTGAACATTTCCTGCCTTGAAACCTGTTATGTTTATTGCCTCTACTTTTTCTCCAATACCTTACTGCTTTCATGATTAGGGATGTTTCTGTAATTCCCAAGTTAAATATATTCACGATCTAGGGAAGATAATTTCCTCTTGGTCAACTCTGTCTTCTGTTTTAAGATATTACCCCCTCTATAGATACCTATACTATAGTATCTCTCTCTCTTCTGAATTACTTTGAAGAGGACAATAGTAGCCCTTTACAGCCATGATTTTGTCAAACTCAGCAAACCAAACTTTCATTCATTTTCTTTTCTAAAATTAAAATAGTGTCATGAGACCTGTTCTTCTTTGTTCTTACAGTTTCCAGATTGGCAGTTTATAGGGTTTATCTTCTGTGAGTATTAAAACTGCAACTGTGTAATTAAGAGCACATTCAAGAATTCCAATATACATTAGGACAATTTCAGAACATTTAATAGGACTAACGAACTCATTGTACCCTTTCTGTTGCCCTGAGAGTGTAGTCACACTTCTGGCTATCCAGACATAAACTGAGAGTGTTTTAAGCATGTCTCCCTTGTCTCCCTCTCCCTTTTCCTGATGGTCAAATTGATGGTCAGTTTTTCTCATATACATCCAGGGGTAGAGATTTACAAATCAAGTATGAGGGCTGAGAACTACTGGGACCCAAGCTTTAAGGATATTTAGGTCTCTAATCCCTAGATACCACTCTTAAGGAAAAAGCAAGGAAGAGACAGTATAACATGATGTAGGAAAACCTCCAGGATACAATACTGTCAGGCAGAGGAGTACTTAGGCTGCATATAGTATAGAAATAAATATTACAGAATCTTTTATACACTATGTCATATAAATAACAAAAGCATTTTTTTTTTCAAATTTAAAAGCCAGTAAATGCTATAAAGAAAAAAGTAGCCCTGCTTAAATGAATACGGTATTAGGTGCTTAAATACTTTTTACTCATTTTTAAGAATTCAGTTTTTAAAACTAATACTAAAGTTTAGGAAGAGTACATTTGAAAAGTTTACTTTTTTGTCACAGTGACACAAGTTAAGAGAGAGTTTGGGATGGAACCAGCAGTGCTCTGTAAGTCATGTGTCGACTGGTGATAATATATACAGAGAAGCAGAAAAACATAGCAAAATGCACCATAGGAGACAAATCTATAAGATGGTATTACAGAATCAAAAGCAGCAGAGAAAGCAAAGAAAATGAAAGTTATTAAAAAAAAAACAAAAATACCCCCCAAAGATATTTTATTGAAAATATGTTCTACAGACTGGAGAAAGTGTGAAGGATTAGGAGTGTTAAAGTCAAAGGAAAGAATTTATATATGTCATCTAGTGAATACAGAAGTGAGATTCATACAGTCACTAAATAAACATTAAAAAAAGTGAATAACAGGATAAACTGAGAGGTATGAGGATATCTTCATATGGTGGTGCTGTGAGGAAGGGAGAGCAGAGAGGAGTTAAGAAAGTATTGAAATACTCTTCAAGTGTTTTCTTTCTCGAAGGCAAGTTATGCTTTAACAAGATTAAATATAAACTGAAGATGAGAAACTGCACAGTTCATTCTCAGTGACAAAACACATCAGGTACTCAGCACTGTAAAAAGTGAAACGATTTGGAAGGCTCACAATGAGAAGATTTTAGTCGAAATATTGTCGAAATACATCCAGTTGAATACACCCTGGATAATTTGTTCATTTTTCTTCATATTTTTCCTCTCCTACTGACTTCATTTCTGCTTTCTTGAACAGAGATACTGCCCTAGATTTCAAAGCAAGCTGCCAGATAATTATTACTAAAATTTTATAGAATATATATGAGGTTAAAACCTGTATTAAGTCCAAGCTTAGTGTTTGAACTGTGCTGTCTTCTAAATGAATGTGTGACTTCCATGAAAAGACAGATTTTTTAAAATATATAATTTCATAATCACTTCATTTAATTAAACTATAATAGTTAATGTCACACTGCAAACAGTGCATTACACCCTTGCTTCTTGGATATATATTGATTTTTACTTAGGGAAAATTCTGATAGCTATGAATGCAGGTGACTTCAATGGGACGACAGTGGGAAATATGTTATCCAGTGTATTTAAGGCATTTGTACATATTTTAAAGAATTCTAACATTTTGACAGAACTTCTTCAATACAAATCATTGGGAATCATCTCACCTGTTATTGCCAAACCATAAGATACCTTTAAAAAAAAAATCAAAATCCTTCATTTCTTCTTGAGTGTGAATTCTGGCATTTATTAGAATGTCAAAATTGTTCCAGTAATTCAATGGCTGTTCCGGTGTTTGAGTTACTGATTCAGCACCAAGAACATTAGCACGCTCTGCAGCTACCCTGGGAAAGCAGGATGGCATTGAGCCACTCCTTTCCTAGCACAGGACTCTCAAATACTGGGTACATAAACCCTATGTCCTCTGGTTTTTTGCAGTTTCACCAACCCAGAAAGACATAACAGGATGCCTTCAATGGAAATGAAATCTGTACCTTTGATTTCAAAACTAAAGAGATTAAAGAAATTAGGATTCATTCTTCAATTCTGTAGCTATTAGTACTTGACAAAAAGTAGGGGTTTTTTTCCAAAACTCAGTGCTAAAAATGTATGCACTATTATGAATTTCTTTTCCTCTTACGTCTAATCAGCTTGTATGATTTCCCTGAGTGTATTATATTGACCCTCAGACAGATTCTGTATTTTTATTAGGAATTAAAAGTAGCAATCAGCATATTCTGATTTATCTATCTTCTTTCCAATTTTGCTCAGTTTCATGTAAGAAACTTATATATAAAAATATATGTTTGCATTAACCTGTATGAAATATGATGAGAAAACAGACTTTCAGGAAAGCTTCAGTTATACCTTGTCTTAAGACCAAGGAGGAATTTGATTAACTGTTTCCAATATTATTAGCCATTATATTTGCTGTTATCAAAACCTTTAGATTTTATGGGAGTGTTTAAAAAAGAAAAAAAAATGTATTAACATTAAGTAATTATTTAGTAATATGTGTTAAAACTGCAGATTTTGTCAACAGTCACTGTTTAGTTACTGGAAAAATAGTAGGTCTTGTTATAGTACATCCTAATAATCATTGTCACTGAAATTACACTGGATTTTTAGGTAAAATAGTTTACTGAAATAACTGAAAAATCTCTTTCATTTTATCAGAAACCCCATGGAATGACATGTGAATTACACAAAATTAGTAGAGTGTTAAGTTTCTGTCTTTTGTAAGAACACAGATGACCTCAGGTTATATTTATAATACCAAGTATTTCTAAAATGAGAAGAAAAAGTCCAAACCTTATAACAGGGAAGAAGGGAAGAAAAGAGAGAGAGGGAAGAAGGTCTGACAGGCCAAGGGAGAATGAAGCTGCAGAAGACAGGAAGGAGAGAGAGAGGCAGGTCAGGGGGAAGAAAAGGAGAATTCTGGCCACTACTGCTTCTCCACTGTCTCTTCTTTGGCAATGAATGAATTGATTCACATATACTTACCATTTTTTTATAAATAGCCTGGAAATCCAGACTTTTATAGTATTTTTGTATTCATAGCAGGAGTCAATTTACTTTATTTCCTATTAGTACATTTAATGGATCGCCACATGAGTAAATGGTAGAATGTTTTGGGTTAGAAGGGCCTTAAAGATCACCTAGTCAACCCCTCTGCCATGCACATGGACACCTTCCACTAGATCAGGTTGCTCAAAGCCTCATAAATACTCCATTAAAATGTGGTTTGTAATTGTCTTAGACACTCTGAAATGCTTTACTTGTCATCTTTCCCTACTGTATTGAGCTTCCAGATGTGTGTTTGGAGTGGCCATAGTGATTGCTTTAATTGAGCAACAAGTAGGGTGACAGCCATATTCCAATCAATTGGCTTGCACAGGAAGTCACAAGACACCAGGATGCTTACATCTGGTTACTGGCAATACCACATCCGTCAGTATGACTCATTCTGTTTAGTGAAGGTCATAAGCCATTTGAAAAACAATTGTTTCCCTAAAAGGTATTGCTAAAAGTACACGGAGATAATCAGTCAGTCCAGCCAAAAATGTCTTGCCATGAAGAATGAAAATACAAGTGAGACTTGCTGAAAAAATAACAATGTGTTAGAAAGATTTGTAAGATGTTTGTATCTAAAGGAGTTTCAGATATACAAGCTAAAAGTCTGAAAATGCTGCATGACTTTCAACTTGCTCATAATAACTGAGTTAACAGATGAAGGAAAAATGGGCTCTAAGATTTCTTCATCAGATTTAGGTCATGCCTTGCCTCTGTCAAAAGCTGGCTATCAGACTTGAAAGACTATCTGCATCTGTCACCTCCATATTTCCTATCTGAGGCTGCATGAGGATCTCTGTGATTTAAATATTTACATTGGGTCCCTTTTAATGTTTATAATGTTAGTAGAAACTTTATTACGTGGATTGTGTCAGGACTGTAAATATTAGCTTGGATATTAATAGTACTCTTACAAACACAGTAAACTGACTTTGTTTACTTCCCTATTCAGTCTAAATTAAAAATTGTATTGTTGGAAACAATACAACAAGAACCAGATGACAACTGATGAAGTATTCAGCATATACACACAGTTTCTTTCTGCACTTCTTCAATGACAGAAAAGAAAACCTGACATGAAATTGCACAAAGCCATCGGTCTGCTTATGCCACTTACACTGAACTGATGTAAAACAATTATCAACTTTGGGGCAATAAAGCTGATGAACCTCAGTTCAATAGAATGTCTTATTAGTTAGTGAAAGCAGCATAAGAATTATAGATTGTTCTTAAGGATTTGACAAACTGAAGGAAAAAGAGGAAATAGAGAAATGTAATTAGAAAGTAATAGGAGTAATAGAGGAAAAACCTCAGTTATGCAGTCCAGTTTCAAGAGTAAAACTTCGACTGCTGTGGAATATCCACTTAGAAAGAACAGCATAACATGACAGTCCCTTAGAATTCTTTACAAATAGGTCCACTACCGAGTGAATCTAATAAATTCTCTCTCAGTACTATTTGCCCTAGCAAATCGACTCTGTTTCCATTTTAAATCCATCTTAAATATCTTGATTTTTTCCAATATGAAGTCAATACAGGAATTCTGTGGCTGTTACTTGTTCAGAAGAGAAAAAAGCTGGATCTGTCACAATTGGTGGCCAAAATTCTCACCAGATAATGTGAACTATATTCACTATTGTATTTTTAAAAAAAGTATTTACATATGTGTTTCGACAAGAGATTAAAAGGTCTGAAGATTAACAATCAAAAGCAAAATATTTATACATATGCATTTAAAAATTTATATTTAGGTACATATTTTGCTTTAAAAAAGGGGCCAAGATGTGTAATATGTTACACAGCTGTATATATCTGACAATAACCAACTCCAAACTGTGTGATGAAATTGTCCATAAAAAAAAAAGGTTATTCCTAAAGTTCTTCAGAAAAGCAGAAGAAAATCTTAATAAGACAAGCCAAATATATGATCCTGATGGACAAGTATTTAATTTTGTTGGAAGAAAGCAGCAGAAAACTGTAGGTGAAATGTTGCTATGACCTGACAGCCCAACAGATGACCAAGGCCTGTGGCTATAAAAAGGACTGCATTGAGAAATTTCACTGTCAGTGAAGTTGCTGTTCATTAGGGGAGATGTCAGCACAATATGTGAGAAAAAAAATCAAGACAAAATGTAGTAATTCTATACTGAATTATTAATTCGTAGGATTAGGCTACTGAAGAGTAGATGCTTGTGCACAGGGGGACCTGAAACCAGACAATTCAAGTACAGCACAAACCACTGTAGGCAATATTCAATTATAGTGCAACCAGATTTCACAAGCAATTGCTCTGTATGCAGAGGTAGAATCCAGATGTTGCAACCATGGCTTCCCGGCCCTATGCACAGTACAGACCCACAGATCTCACTTCACCTGGCTTACAGTCCAGGTCAAAGTAGGATAGAACTGGTAGTAGGCATCGAGAGAGAATATAGCTAATCTGAGTCTTTGTGAGTTAGTGATTTTACTTGCCTTTGTCACAGCAGTGTTTTCAGATTATAGTCTAAAAATATATTTTTAAAAATATAACAGCTTCTCAATAGAATTTTTTGAAGTGTCTGATTACAGATCTCAGCAGTAACAGACAATTCCTTACCCAATTTGTACACTGTGCAGTATAGCAATGGAAAATAGGCAAGGTTTTGCTAGCTTATTCTAAAACTGTTTCTTCTATCTATGCAATTTTTTGCTATCTAAAAATGTTATATTTTTGTTTTCAAGCTAAAACAGCAATACATTTTTGCATAGTGCGTTACATACCCATGGCTGGTTTAGGTTGATGAAACCGAAACTCCTGTGCCTATTTCCAGCTTTGCCATGAATGGACTGTGCATTTAAACCTAAACTCTTCTAACATCAGTACTTTAAACAAAAACACTCAAGATAGCAAAATGGATCTGTTGGTTTGGACAGCTGCCTGCCACTGACAGGATCCAAGTTCAGTCATCTGCTCTTGCAGTGACTCCCTAGGGTGACAAACACAAGTCATTTGTGTCTCCACGCTATGCAGGCTTTTAAGACTGTCTATATGTTCTCTGTCTAATCTCTGGCTATGACAGTGACCTATACCCAGATCTACCAAGACACCTGGACCTGAAATCTTTTACCCTGCTATAAACATCTTTCATCTGTGATTGAAGTCCCTACTGGCTGCTCTTTCTGCATACTTCTTCAGAGGGTGTGTTGTGACTCTTGGATACATACTGATTTTGGTTTGTAGCTCTTACAGGCTTGGTAGCCAAGCTCTTATTTGGTTGGTAGCATTATCTCCCTTGGGTACATAAGTCTATGAAACAGACAGAGAGCTAGTTTTACCAAAAATAAGTGGTTTCAGAAGATTTTGCAAACATTTCTTTCATTCCCCACACTTTTAACTGCACCATGCTGGCCTGAGAGGTAACTACCACTGCCTCCATGAGAAAGGATTCGTGTAAGAATTCATATAATCCATGTAAGGATTCATTAAAATCCATGGCATCTCTGGAGAGACTTATTCATCTGATGTATGTTCCTGTCTCTTAGCTGAAGTACTCAACACAATATGTGCATGTTGTGGACTTGGATGTATTGTTGTCAGATAATGTAATGCAAATTGTGATTCTGTGTGGCGGTGCCTCTCTACAACAGTTCTGTGTAGAACTAGAAACACACTGGACATTTGAAAGTGGCACATGGTACATGACAGAGCCTAGAACAGTGGGGGCTGCCATCACCAAAGGTGCTCGTTGCTGTAGCTGCAGGCAGCAATGCCCAGCAGAAAGGTAAAAAGCCTTTCTCTAACTGAGTTTGTGGTCAGAAAGCCATCACACATGCTTGTTCACATGTCCAGGAGGTTCTGTTCCATGATCTTACCAGGCACTGAGATATGAATGACTGGTGGGTAGTTCCCAGAGTCAGCCTTTTCAATCTTTTAAAAAATGGGCTTGCTGTTTCCACTTTCCCAGTCACTGGTGAGGACTTTGCCTGACTGCCACGACTTTCCAAATATCATTGGGAGTGGCTTGGCAACATCAACCGATTCTCTCAGGACTCTGGGATGCATCTCACCAGGCCCCATGGAGTGATATACACTTAGGTTCATCAAGTGGTCTTAGACTTGGTCTTGTCCTGAGATAGGAGGGACTTCATTGTCCCTCCTGCTGCCTTGAGGTCCAGGGTCTTGAGACACATAGGAAGAGAGATTACCATTGAAAGCAGGCAAAAAATTATTGAGTTCCTTAGCTTTCTCCATGTTGGTTGTCGCAATTTCTGTCTTATTGTTTTCTTTAATCTTCATTCTCTAGCCCATGTACCTGTAGGAACCTTTATTATTCTTTGCATCCCTTGAAAAATTCAGCTCATTACTTACAAGCGGCATAAAGTTTGAAGCCCAATCCATGAAGACACTTTGTACTTAGCATCACACTGCCTTCAAAGTGAGATGGAGTTAGGAATGGACTTAGGTTTCTAATATTTGGTAGAGCTAGGTCTTTGTCTCTTGCATTATTCAGTCAACATAATAAAGAATAAACCACAGAACTTTAGCTATTAACTTTTTAAAATAGTTTTTCTGCGTTGTCTGAAAAAGAACATTTGAAACACATATTCAAAACACATTCTTACTGTTTTTTATTCTGCATTTCAGAGTAGTTGAGAATTTAGTTTAATATTACAATGGTTTTCCCATGAGGTAGACTAAGTAATTTTGGCAATTTAAATATTGATTCTGAGGTATTGATGTGGGCAAATGTAACATTCATTATACTCTCTGCAGTAACTTGGAAGTAGCTCCAGCCGTTAAATCTTGTATAATCGAAAACTTGAATACAACCTAGGACACCATGGCTTGTCATCTTTTGTGCATGTTCTATGATTTAGAACAGAATGTCCTTTTCCAGCACTATCACTGGAGATATTCAAGGATCATCTGGATGCAACCCTGAGCAATGTGCTCCAGGATGATTCTGCTGGAGCAGGGAGGTTGGACCCGGTGACCCACTGTGGTCCCTTCCAACCTTATTCACCCTGTGACTCTGTGATTATTGAGACAGAAGTCATGAAAACTTTGGATGGAAAAACACCAAACATAACTTGCAACCAGGATGAAGAGGTATTTGTGCAATCTGCTGGCATGTTTAAGTAACTGTCATGAACCACTGTATTAATACAACTGCTTTTAGTGGCAGTGATTATGAAATCTTGAGGCTCCCTGCTGTCACCAACTGTCCCCTTACCCACCATCACAAAACTGTCTGGTCTCTTTGATCTGGGCTGAAATTACTTACATGCATTTCTTATGGGGTCATATGAGAAATATCGTGTAAGTGCTGCTCTTTCTCCATATTTTCTGAAAAATACTTTTGTTTTTTTTCTCCTCAATTTGACTTTCTAGTGTAAAGCAAAAAGTCACAAAACTGTTGAATAATGCTTTAATGTTCAATATTAGGACCCAGGATAAACAAAGTGCAAAACTGAAATCAGATTTAGGCCTTTTGCAGAGTTGAGGAGAATAAAACCAATTAAACGAAAAATATGTATTGGGTTAAGCATATGTAGGTACTCAATAGATGGCACTGGCAATCTATAAGTACGTTCACTATGTTGAGAAAACAAAACAGCCTGGTACTGGTACAGGCCCTTTTGAGTGGCATAAGAATTTCCTGGATGGTTGGTCTGGTTGTGATTGCACATGGACCCTTCTTTTTGGCCAGAACATCTGGTGATATGGACATTGCCATTACACGGTGTGATGTACCCAGATAACAGATAAGCTTTCTGGCTTTGATACACTCCACAGTGTCTAATACAGGCCAGAGTGTTTCCTCTGGTTTGCTATCTCTGCAGCCCTGTTAATAGCACAAAAGCCCTGTGGTGCAGATGACTGTCAGTTAATTCCTTAGGTATGAGGAGCTCTAAACCACCACATCCTGACCTTCATCTCCACTGTGAGAAAGGCACTGTACTATTGTAGCTACAGGCACTTGAGCAGCCTGCAGAGGACTTACAGTCACTGGTTTTCTAACAACTGCCCTCCAAAGATGCCTCAGTCTCACAACTGCTTGTTCTACGATCACAAGATTTCATGTCAGGACTTAATAAAAAAAATTTGCATCCGGAAATCCAAAAGCAGCAGGATATGGGAGAACTCTTTGGTCCTGTTGTTTTCATTCAGGAAATAAAACACACCTCAGATAATTCAGTTCCTTCAATCTATGTCATGTCAGTGTTGAAATCTAGGAAATAATCAAGACAAGTGTGGAGAGCACTCCCACTTCAGAATGGAAAATATCCCATTTTCGTCTGCCAAAAAAAATTCCCAGATTTTGCCATTATAAACAGAAGCTTTTTTGAATTTCTAATTATTTTTAAAATAAAAAAATAAGGCAGCAAATGTAGAGGGCAAAACGGAAAAAAATGCATTTTATTATAAAATTAAAATTGTGCTTGAACTACCTGTTCACAAAAATTATTATTTTTCTTCTCTGTTTCATACTGGAAAGAAAAAAATCTCCTTAAATCCTTATGGAACTGGAAAAACTTGTTTGAAGTAGCTGAGAGCACCATTCCCTTGTAAATAATATGCAAAAAAATTTAGGAAATGCCCCTGTTTCTTAACCAAAGAAATAAGGAATGATCAAATGAAAAGAGAAAATGATCAGTCAGAGGAAATTAGAAAATAATCACTCTGTTATAAGCATGAGTGGGAGCAGGAAAAAGCAGGACAGTCAGAAAACTGAACTATTTTCTTATCAACCTAATATATTTGGGGAGTTTTCAGCATATCTCAAAAGAAAAAACAAACAAAAAACCAAACAAGAAAACAGTTCTTGTTTAATAGTCAGCCTCCAAATGAGAAAGATGTCACTTCTCATATTTTCTTTCTTCTTATATTTATACTTTTAAATGTCTATTTAAATACAGTAATATTTACATTACTGCCTGGTGTGATGCACTAATGGGTTATGGGAGAATAAGAAAGGCTGTAAATGTTTCTTACACTTTATGTTGTTCTGACATAGCCCATTTGCAGAAGACTGATCTACTCCTTCATCCACATTTGAGTGGAAATGAGGCAGATTTACATAAGTAGAGGAAGGAGCACAGAGAAAAGATGCTACCCTTTAATCTAGCTTCCTGTTTAGCTGTTACATCTCCTTCCATGTTTTCACCTCCATAGGCTTACCCTTTGTAACACCCTTATATTTTGCAAACCCCTGTATACATTCCAGCATGGCAAAAGCCACGTCCATATTAAGTGTATAGGCGTTGAAGAGCAAGTATGGAACAAGATTTCTATCCAAATGATCTATACAAGATCTGTCAAACCTTTAGACATAATTTATTTAGACACTACTGTCAGTGAAAACAGAAAAGCGGAAATACATCTCACAGTGTTCATTTATACATGAGAAATGGAGCAGCCATTGCACAGTAAATCTGAGTTCCTAGCACCCATGCTTTTGTTTTCCCCCTCCTCCTTATAGTAGAGAGGCAGACTGAACACTTTTGAACTGAAGAGAGTGGAGGAAAAAACCAAAATGGCAAGAAAGACAAAATGAAATACTACAAAGGGGCAAAGCTATGAGTGAAGACGTGCTACATATACAAAATCTGTTTCACTGGTTCACAGGTTATCTGCAGTCACTTAATGTGTCTGCTCAACCCACGTGGAGGTACTCAGAGGTGAGTTTTCACCTCCCTGAGAACCTGCATGAGTGGGATGTAATGCCCTAGGTAAGAAAGCCCACCAGAAGACCAGTGGATCTGAAGCAATTACTACTTTCTTCTTTTGTCCTAGGGAACAATGAAATGCAGGTTAAACCTCAGGTGTTTTGTTTGTGTTCTAACCTTCTTTTGTGTCCATGAGCTCCATAAAAGTGCAGTACAGTTTTATTGACTGACAGTCTGATTTTATGAAATGTGTCAAGAAAGAAGATATATTTTGAGATTTAGTTTATAGTTGCATCTAGATAAAAATACACATTAACTCCAACCTAAAGCACTTCAATATTTCTAATGATTTAATTTTTATAGTATCCTCATTTTTAAACATGGAAGTCTTTAAAAGTGCTTAAGCAGAATGCCCTTCTGTAATTTGATGTCAACGGATCACCCAGAGAGCAAGGTTTACAATGTTCTGAATGCATAAAGCTAAGGAGATGCTGAAACTGAAGACCAGTAAGTGAATGACAGAATGACAGAATGACAGGATGTTTCCAGCTGGAAGAGACTTTCAAGGATCATCAAGAAGTAAAGTTCCCCAGTGCAGATACATTTTCTAGTAGAAAGAATTCTCTGTGTTTCCTTAGGGATTAGGAAGTTACTCAAAACCAACTTTGAAATTCTTTTGACCTCAATCACTACACTATGACCTCATTCTTTCATCTTTTTTTTTTGTTGTTGGTTTTTTTTGTTTTTTTTTTTTGTTCTGTTTGTTTTTTAAAGTGCCTTAAATTTTGAGTTATTTCAGTCTCAAGAACGTCGGACTCTCCACAATAAATTACCTACTGTCACTTGGTTAGAATGCAGTAGGACCTTTAGAAAAGTTCACTAAGATATCTAAGAGTTTCTGAAGAACTCAACATCTTGTTGCTTTATACATCCATGTTGATACTTCTGTACTAAATAAGAAGGGAGAAAACTGTTGAGCAGGGTAAAAGTAGAAAAGGGCAGTATCTATATTCCTGGTATTTTCCCACTGGAGTTACAGAGTGGATTTTCCATATAATGTGCATGGGGTTTAAGCTGTGCTACAAGCATTTCTTCTGACAGAGAGGAGGCAAGGCTGTTATGAAAATTTGTTAGTGGTATAAAAACCATTTCCGCCTGGATTATTTGTAGCATATTTTGCAGCCTACAAGCTAACTTCTTCTTGGAGAATTAGAAGAAAGTGGATCAGATCTACTCAAGAAAAGCAATGGCTTTAAGATAAAAGAAGATATGCTGAATTAGATTTTAGGAAGAGAGATGTGAGGGTGTTGAGGCACTGGAATCGATTGCCCAGAGAAGTTGTGGATGCCATATCCCTGGTAGTGTTCAAGGCCAGACTGGATGGGGCACTGAGAAACCTGTTTTAATGGAAGTGTCTCTGCCCATGGCAGGTGGCTTGGAACTAAAGGATCTTTTAAGTCCCTTTAAACACAAACCATTCTATAATTCAGTGATATGCTATGAGGACGTACCATAATGATCCTACATACCAAAATGCAGGTGGATAAAACTTACCTGAAAGAGTCTTCCTCAGCATCTGGGCTCTTTTGCTATTATAATTTTTGACTGTGGGCTCTTACAAAATTAGACCCCAGCAGGGGTTTAGGACATAAATTTTGGACTGAAGCACAGAAACTTATATTTTTACATTTAGACCTGTAGTGGATTGACACATTTTGGACTTAAATCTTCAAAGAGAAATTGAATAAGGATTAAACATAAAATGTATAATTGCACTTGTTTCCCTTTTAAAATGTATTTACTGTGCTTCAGCTGCATGGCCATAAGAATTTGCATTATTCCTCTGGAAGAGCTTCAACAAAGAGTCCACAGAATTCTTGAATCCTAATTACCCTCTTGCTTAGCCCTTTGACACATTCATCAAATGTGAAATATGGATTTGGATGTCTTCTCTCCTAAGAAAGAATCGAATAAAAGTTTCTCACTTCCTGCATGGGTGAGCTATTCAAAAAGGTACTAATTAAGGAGTAGTACAATACACACAGTACAAGCTACAGAGATACTGCTTAAAATGAAATGGGATGTGACAGCAATGTTTTGGAAGGAACCCAGGGTAGTAAACATTGAGAATAGCCCAAGCTCACCTCCTTGACTGGGTCAGCCACAGGAAATAGGAAAACTAAACTAAATCTTCTAAGAAAGATTATGTTAGGGACAAGGCTGAGCATCGCAGAGCGTGACAACGGGACAGCTGTTTTGTGTATGTGTGTGAGCAGAAGTCCTGTCAGGCACCTACCTGAGACAGGCATCTGGAGGATATTTCTTGTGATCTGGAGTGTACTTTGGTAGCTAAACCCTTTAGTTCATTGACCATCTTCCATTTCGTCAACATTTCTTTCTAACTACATTTCTTTCTAACATTTTCCTCGCCCACTCAAAAAAGAACAATTTTCTGAAGTAGTTTACAATAGCCAAGAAACTCAGGAAGACATTTCCAATTATGGCTGAAACCATCAAAGTAAGCTATTACACAAAACCTCAGTTCTCTGTGGCAATACTGGGATTAGGGTTTAGTTGCTTTTATGGTGGAAGTTTGAAATGTCTTTCTTAAAGCTTTTATTGCCTTATAAAGCAGAATACTTGCTGTACTACTTCTAGAACTTCTATTTTAAAATGTTTTAAAATGAAATATATTGAAATGTCTAGCCTACTACTCAACAAAAAGAAAGAACATTATTGACCACTTAGAAATTTAATACTTACCACAAGAAACAACAATATCCTTATGGTACAGAGATATGATTTTAAGGGACAGTTATGAGCTGAATGAGCTTTTTTCCCTCCACTGTATAAGAAGTAGTGTCTGAACCTCTGCATACAGAACAGAGAAACAAGCTTATTAGATATAATTGTTGTTTTGCTGAGTGGCAAAACATATTTATTCTGGAAATAAATAGAATCACATCAAAGAATGGCAAAGACTGATTTTCAGGATCATAAATATGATGAATTTGTGTTCTATTGGCCCAATAAAGGATGAAAATATTATCTGTTTATGACTTTAAAAGTTTTTTGAATTAGGAAAGATGTGATAGGGAGGGCCTGTATCTAATTTTCTATTTCAATTCATTACTGAAGAGTGTTTTATGGCAACTGCCATTAAACCAAAGAAGATGTGACATAAAAACGTCAGGTTTTAATACAGAAGTCTGAAGAGATGTTGTCTTTACTAGGATTTTTATGTGGTTGGTTTCCTCTCAGTTCTCACGGTGTGATGCAGCAGTGTTGAGATGGGGCATGATGAGCAAGATATCTGACTAATGATTCTTTTATTCATATGGGCTTTGTAGCTTTAAATATCCTGCTACTATACTCAGTCTGGACTATGAGCCACGAGCCAACATAATATTTTTGTCTGCCTTTTGCAGTACATCCAGCATCTAGCTCCATTTCATTCAGTGTTTCAAAATAATTTTTATTTGTGCTTATGGTTTTCTTCTTTCTCATCTATTTTTTATTTACTCAAATATAACTTTATCATTTATAATGAGAAGAAAATGCAAAATGCTAATAAAATCTTTGGAAGAAGTAACAACATCCTTATTCAAATACCTCTTTGGATCAGTTTGCATAGATGTTAGATAGTAACTGGATACCTCTTTAAAATATTAATGGAAAATATACATAGAAAGTAAACTCACAAATAAACCAGAGTCAGTTTTGATACATATTGAAAAGCCAAAGAAGCTCAGAAATGGAGCTTTCTCCATTCACTCCTGTCGTGCCTTCGAAGTGCTCTAAGATATCTCCACTCACATTCACTATTCATTTTGTATTCACTTTCAGGTTAAATTTGCTGCCAGCTGAATTCCTTTTCCTAGTAGTTTGTAAACACATCTGTCCAGCAGAAAAAGGAAACCATCAGTGGCTCATTTCACATATTCTTAACAAATGTTCAGGAAAATGTGACTTGCATTCACTATAGATCTTGCCAGGATTTGGATGAAATTCTTTTTGGTGGTGAGGAGTATCCTTTTTACACACTTGCCCCGTACTTCTTACTAAAAAGAAAAAGAAAAAAAAGAGAATTTCAAAGTTGTCATCATTGTTGTTTAATAAATTCAGAGAATTGTAAAAATAAAACAGCAGATATTTCTAATATTATTATTTATCAACGTTTAATTATTATTAAAACTGTTATACAGCCCAAATTACAAATTCTGTAGATGTTGGGTATAATGACATTTCATGCTCACTCTGAAAGCATACTCATTCATATATCAGTAGGATTTGTATGCTAAGAAATGTGATACATTTGACAAAGACAGAAATGACTACATAAAAATTACTCAATTTCTTTGGCTGCTTGATGGTCTTTTGCTTATTACTCTGCTTTTTGTCTCTATTATAACAAACAATGATGGTGGGAAATAGCAACAGCAGTAAGGTTTTGATAAAGTCATAGGACAATATCTAAAGAAAGGTATTAGCTTTGATAAGTTTTTAATATTAATATTATTTTCAAGGACCCAAACTCATCAATATACTTATATTCTCTACATAAGATTAGAAATATAAATTAGACTTCCCAAATACCGGTCTATATACTTTTCATTACTTTCAAGACTCCTTTTCTTTAAAGCACTGCATTAGTTTCCAAATTAGATTTAGTCCGTTGGGAATGAGCTGAGAGAGTAGACTTAAACATGCTATATGGGACAAGCAAGAGAAAGACAAAACCATACAGACCTATGAAATATGATCTTTTTATTTTCTTTTTCTTTTAAAAATATTTTAAGTAAACTAAAGGAGATATGTGCTATCCATGTGGCTTTGCAGAAATCCTTTAAGAAAGTCCACCAAAATAATGTATTTACTGTATTTAAATGAGTTTTGCCTATCAATTTTCAGGGCTCCATGCAATCAACAGTAAAACCACAGCTCTGCATTGAAGGTACACTTTAATGAAATAAAAATATGCCTTTAGTTTAATTCTTCAAAAGGCCTGGAGAAGTAGGTTGAGACAGGCTATACAGTGTTTACAAAGGCTACTCCTTGGAGTAGTATCAATCACAGGTGATTACTAATGAACTGGAGCATAAGAATGTTCCTTTGTCACAGATGTTTTAAGCTTCTCTGCTCTTTTCCCATCTCCCTTTAGCATTCTTTCTTTTGCAGACTGAAGCACGCCTGTTACAAGCCATCCTTTCTAGCATCAGTACTATGAACAATTTTATCTCAGAACTTCTGGAGAAACTCACACTTCCTAAAGAATGTTTTAAAACTTCAACCAGGACAATTTTATTTCTGTCTGTGGAACAGTAATTTTACAATTTCCTTGTGAATGCACAATATTTCAACAAGGAGATAATGTTTTCACAATGTTTTCCTTGTGATTACAGTTTTATCCCTGGAGTTGCCATCTGTTCAAAACAGTCATTCACAGTTTACATGAAATATCCTGTTTCAGCAAGCAGTGCTTAATCAAGAACCAATCTTCCATCTCCCTTTAAACAAAACTCCTATAACTTTACTTTGGGGCATTCAGGCTTTACTAAAAAGATAGTTAAATATAAGTAAAGTTGTATAATGTTGCTTGTCAGTTTGAATAGATCACTGCAGATGTGTCATTCATGTAGTGATTTATTTTATATTATTTATTCTCCTCCAACCTTAAAAAAAATCATAAAAAAAGAAAATATTAATGTGTTGCAAGCAATATATTAATACAACAATCTATTTGTACCTTTCCTTAGTAGTGAATAGCACTTTCTGACTTGAATAAACATTCTGTGAGTTATATTTCCTTCTGTCAAAGCAACAGTTTTCTCTGCTATCTTCCCAATTTTGCATCATCTGGTTTGATATGAGGCATGTCCTTCCTTCCAATCCAACCTGAATGCTGCTACAGAGGAGTTTATCTGATCTTTGTGAATGGTAAAGAGCCAAGATGTGGGTGCAGCCACCAGTGCTAGCAGGGAGTGTGGGATGGGAGCCAAGAAGGCTGGTGGGATGCTGTGGGAAGGACACCATGCCCCACACAGAGGTGACTGGATGCAGGGTGCTTTCAACTCCAACCCAGGAATATCTTGTGACTAAAAGGGAAAAAGAGAACTGTGATTAGTAGAGATGGAGAATTTTAACATTTCCTGCTGGAAGGAATTGCTTTAAAACAATATTGTACACATTTTTTAAAAAAAAATAAAATTAGTTTAGAATATCTAACTACTGGATTTTAAAGGTTCTGATCAAATCAGGGTGCCAAGGGCATCACACTTACTGCAGGGGCATAGGGCAACTTGTGGAGCAGAATGGCACATACCAGCTCTGGAGTTACCACCACCATTTTCATGGCAAGGCTGCCCACAGACAGCAGTTTAGCAGCATATGTTATTGAAATGTTTCCCTGATTATGAACTGATGTTTTTCCTGATAAATCTTGTTTCACTGGATGTTTTTTTCCTGATTTTATTTTTGTTTTCAAAGTGACAGTATGTGCTCTGTCAATCTGTGGGGTTTGGATGTTCAGCTTAACTATCATGGGTAAATGAACTTAACTGTCATGGGTAAATGAATGAGATATAGGGAAACTAAAGCCTTCTGTCCCTTAGTCAGATCTTCTCCACATTTCTCTTCAGGGTGCTTCCATGCACATTCATTTTTTTAAGATGAAAAAGCATCTCAGCTTTGCAGTACTACATTGAACTGCTTTGACAGGTTACTGAGGGACTTCGAACTATCCAAGCAAACAGCTCTGGCTTTAAATGGCCAGTGTAAGAGCACAGCCCAGACCTAAAGTAGTTCTGAATATTACCTACAGAAACAGCTCAAAGTGTCTCTGTTTAGGTCCCATTAATGTGAGCTGTTAAATTGTGTGCCTCCCTCGTCAAACGCAGAGCTTTTGTGAAAAGACAGTAATTGAAATCAAGGATTATTTCCCTGTAATCAGAGTTATATATGCCCCATATTTGATGAATTCTTAGTGGAATATGAAATTATGGAAATATAGGCTGGTTACTTTATTTTAGTGTAAAATATTTTGTACTGTAGAGAAAGGCCCTACTGTGTGTGCTACATCAAAAGACACATAGGATTTAGTGCATCCCGTTAGATTCTAGAATTTTAATTAAGATATGTTTATTGAAAGTTTAGTAAACTTAAATTCTGCCAGTGGAGAAAAAGGAAAAATCCAGCTCATGTCAGATTTTTATGATGAAAAGTTTTGGTTGAATATTCAGATAACTAAGTTTTATTCTAAAATACTAATAATTGAAATGATGGACACCTCAAAGTGCTAAGAAGAATGTTGTACTGTACCAGCACATTGATGCAACATTCCCTTCTACATAAAACCTTTACACAATTCACTTTCCTAGATTCTTGCTGAAGGGCATTTTTTTTCTGTTATGATACAGAAACACTTTGTGCCCTGTGTTCACCACATGGATGGGGCAGCAGTACCCTTCCTGCTCAGGAGGCATTCTGGGTGCTGCTCACCCCTTATGACTATGCAACTTCACTTTTCCTGCTGTAGGTAGCCAGACCTGCTGGGATGCTTGGCAGAAGAACCAGCTGTCCTGGTTTAATCCCTGCTGGCAACTGAGCCCCACACAGCTGCTCACACACTCTCCCACAGCAGGATGGGGGAGAGAATCCAAAGAGTAAAAATGAGAAAACGTATGGGTTGAGATAAAGAGTTTAATAGGGAAAGCAAAAGCTGCACATACTAGCAAAGCAAAACAAGAAATTAATTCACCACTTCCCACAGGCAAGCAGATGCTCAGCCATCTCCAGGAGAGCAGGGCCCAATCATGCATAGCTGTGACTTGGGAAGACAGATGCCATCACTCCCAACATCCTCCCTCCCTTCCTTCCTCCCCCAGCTTCACATGCCGAGCATGACACCTTTGGCCACTTGGGAGCTGTCCCAGCTGTGTCCCCTCCCAAGTTCTTGTGCATCCCAAGCTGCTCACTGGCGGGATGGGGTGAGAAGCAGAAAAAGCCTCGATTCTGTGAGCACTGCTCAGCAACAGCTAAAACATCCCTGTGTTATCAACAGTTTTGTTTTCAGCACAAATCCAAAACACAGCCCCATAATAGCTACTGTGAAGAATATTAACTCTGCCCCACCCTAAACCATCTCACAAGGACTTGCAGCCTCTCTCTCTCTCTTTATTCCTACTTTGGGTGTTTGTAATTCACAATCAGCAATAGTCAGGTAGGAAAAAAAGCAGAGGTAGGGAAAATTCTTAAAGTACCACAAACAACAACAAAGTTGTTTCTCAAAAGAGGACAACAATTTATCCTTCAGAATGAAAATATTTATTACCAAAATAAATTTATTGCAAAAAAGCCCCCAATCCCTCCCAGATTTATGACCACAAAATCTTTGCTTACATTTTTTAGCAGAAAGGAAAGGGATATTTGATCTTTTCCAAAACACTACCAGCCCCATAACTCATTGCCCTTGTGTCACATCAGGGCAACTCCCACACACCCAGCTGATATGTAATGGAGCCCAGAACTCCATTATTCCAACATTCCCAGCACAGTATTTCACTTGACTTGGCTAACATTGTCCTTGAGAAAGACAGTAGCAAACGAACATTTTTTTCAAAGCCAAGCTTGCACTTTGCATATTTATTTCTAAAATTTAAACTTCCAAACTTTTTAAAATTCCAAACTTCATCCTCTAGTCTATTTCTGACTTTTGCCTACTTTTGACTACTTACAACTACGTGTAGTTCCCAATATTTGTTTTCTGATCACCTAGCTCTGGGACAAGAAAGTTCCTATAGTTTATAGTGGTTGTCTAATCCAGGCTTACACAAGTTTATATGGACATTATGCGTAGTAGCTCTGTCCTCCCCTGAAGGACACATTGTGTTCACCACCTCCATTGAGCAATTTTCTATCATACTGGATAATCGCCTTTTATAAAAATATATTGATTGGTATTTACTACCTTTTAGCTACTAGTTATTTCCTAATTGCTCTACATATGAAGAAGGGTTAGCTATTTCAGACTGCTTGACTTATATAGACTGGTAAGGAAATTCCTGTTAAACAAGTATGCAATAGCAAATGGTGAAGTCTATGTATGAGGATCAATCATTGCAATCACTTTCACAGGTTTTATCCTGCTGGAGGTACCAACATTTTAGATTTAAATTCCTCTCTCTCTCCTCTTTATTCCTATAATTTATATATGTGTCTATATTTATATATATACATGTATATATGATATCCTGCATATAAGAAATAGAGACATGGCAAGTGAAATCCAGTCAACAACTCCAAGTTTCACAAAGACTGTAGAAAGTTGATCCTTTGAAGCTTGAGATTGCTGACAATCTCATGATGCTGCGGTAATCAAGTCCCTTTGTGGAAGGATTTATTCTGAAACTACACAGTTTTTGGCTTAATATTCCCAAGATATTTTCACAGCCCTCCTTGGAGAGCCCCATATTTTCTAGATTAACAGGAATGAATATAAAATATGGAGTTTTCTTGTTTTATCTATCTTGGCAGTGTGCCACTTGGATTGACTTCAAATGTCAAGGAATTAATAAGTCTGCTTATTTTTTTAATGTAGGAAGGTTGTGCTTTTCTCTATTGGACAAAAAAGAAAGCAGGTTTCCCTTCTTCAAGTCATTTATACTGTTGTTAATTTAAGAAGTCAACAAAGGTTCAGTTCATTTAACAAACTTGCTCAAGCACATGCATGAAAGGACCTTTCATATTTTAAAATGTAATTAAGCCACTGCCTTTTACTGAGTACAGAGGTAATAAGCAGAATCAAGTTTTTACATTGCCTAAAAATATTTGAAACACTAATTTTCACAAGTCTTAAGCCTTAAAGTTGGTATGAAACTTCAGTGACAATATTTAATACTAATAATTTTTTAATGCATCAACACCTACAAGTCTGGCTGTTGCTGGAAGCAAGAAATAGAGGAAAAGAAGGCGTGTGGAGGAAATGCCATCTAAAGAATCAGGTTCCAAGTTCAAAAAAACACACCTCCAAAGAAAGATTACATTTAGAAGAAGACAATAAAGCTTTGTGCATTTTGTATTAATTTCTCTCATAATTAGGCCAGATCTGTAAGAGCTTTTGGGATAGGCAAGCACTTTGTGCTTCATGAAAGTTATCTGTCCCCCTCCCCTAGCACACAGCTACCTGAATTGCTCTGTAAACCTGACATCATTACAACCATAGATTATCACAGGTACAGCCACGGTCCTCCATCTCCAAAACTAGTTGTTTATTCAATGTTGTAATTTGGCAGAATCTTTATTTAGCCAGAAATTGGCTGTTACTTTCTCAATTTTTTTTCCCCCAAACAGCAGTAAGAAAATCAGGATTATATTTTTAATCATCCAGACGATGGCAGTATTTTCACAATTTAGTTACACAGTAGGAGAATATTGTTGAAAATAAAAAGGGATTCCTGGTGAAAGCTCAGGGGGTTTTTCTTTCTTTTTCTCTAATCTTCAATTATTCCCACATTATCCATTCTTATCCTTGTACTTTTTACTTAACAAAAAGAGCTTTACTTAACAAAAAGATCTTGCTGCTATTCCCCAAGCAACTTTGAAGTGCTTTCTGTAGTGTCTTTCAGCCAGTGTTGCCTCACTTTTCAAAACAAATATTTCAGAGCAAATAGTGGCTGGTTGGGCACAGATGTGTGGGAAAAGGAAAGGTGACAGGGGACTGTTCTGCCAGCCCCCGGCCATTGCCCTGCTCCTTGGAAAGCTCAGCAAGGGCAGAGGGAGAAAGGATTTGTGAGGTATGGGGGAGTCCTACCCTGCAGCACTGAGGTTCTTGAAGTAGCCTCTTTTGTCTGCAGAGAGCTCCAGTTGCCTGTGCCACGGGACCCCGGATCAGCCAAGGGAGAAAGAGCCTCTGTTGGTCCCTCCCCACCTCCTTTGGGATCTGCATTTGAGAGGGCTCACACCCTTGCTCTTGCCCCAGGTGTCCTGCCACCCTCTTAGTGTCCTGCCAGCCTGGCCATCCTGTAACCCCCGGGACACCCCCTGTTGTGGGCAGCCCCCTCCAGCCACCTCTGACGTCTGCTCTCATGATTAAGATGAGGGCTGAGCTGGGCTGACACCCGAGTCCATGTGAGCTCTGTTAGCAGGGACTCAACCACCACATCTCCCCATGGGCTCAGCTCAGGGTGCCTCCCTGGAGCCCACTCAGCTGCAGAGCAGCAGATGAGGGCAGGGCCCATCTTTTATCAACCCCTTCAGGAGACAGAGCTGTTGTAATGGGGAATCCTTACAACATGAATAAGACAGCGGTGGACTTGGAAGGAAAGTTGAAGCGATATTTTTGAAGATGTTCCGGGATTATTTTATTCCTCCAGCTGCATGGCTGGAGTTCCCAGGCAGACCCAGTCATGGGACCCTGCTCTCTTCCCAGGCCCGGGCACCCAAACCACCCATTCAGGAACAGGTATGGGGCACACGTGACATGGGGACAGGGACAGGGACAGACCCGTACCCTGCAGGGTCCCTCCCCCCAGGGTTTCAGAGGAAGGCACCTCCACAATTCACCCTTTCTTATTAAATAAAATAACATTAGAAACAGTTGGATAAACAACAAAACATTTTCAAAGGAAAGGAAGCCACTATCTTGAGTCCCCAAATGTCCAAACAGATTTTCTTTGGAGCATCAGAAGGGAGACAGGACTTGAGTTGCTTCAGATGGAAACTGAGTGAGGAGAGGGATTTTCCTTTTTGTACCTGTTGGAATCTTAGAAAATGACAGTTAATTTCTCCCCTCCCTTTTTCATCCCCCCATTGGCATTGCAAAGGGATTCATGGCAAACGAAAAAGCCTGGTTTTGTGAGGGGAATCAGAAAGGAAAATTTGGGCTGGGCATATATGGGGGATAAAGGGGCATGGGATAAAAGGGGAAGGTGGGATAGGGGAAAGGATAGGGATTACGGGGATATTGTCTAGCATATCTACTGCCTTTGACAGGGACACCCCCAGGGCCTGTAACACAGGTGGGCTGTGGGCCCTTCCTTCCATTAGAATTTCAAATTCTACTCTTTCTCCTTCTTCTAAGCTTGGAACATCACTTTTGGGGTTATTTTTCACAATAGCAGATTTTTGGACAAAAGTATTTTCTCCAGTATCATTTTTTCAATAAGAAACTGTAATTTTTCTTAACATTATACAATTTTACAGTTCCAAACCCCCTAGCTGTGATAACCTTTTCATTTTTCCGAGTTCCTTTGTTCTAGCTTTCACTTTCAGCTTTTCTCGCTCTCGTGTCAGAGCTGCCGCAGCCGGAACCACCAGGGCCGGGGCCGCCAGCGCGTTCCTGTCGCAAGGTCTTGACTCCTCGGGATTGAGTGTGGGGCTGCGTGGGGCCGGTTGGGCCGTGCTGCTGCACGCTGACCCTGCCGCCTGCTCCACCTTCGGCCACCTTTGCACCACTGCTTGGCACCGTGCTCACTTCCCCTCTGGAGCTCCGTGTGACTGCTCCACGCTTTCCGGGCTTTCGCCCAGCTGCACGGCCACGCCCTGTGAGGTGTTCTGTTCCAGCACGTGTGCACTGCTTTGTACCACCGGCACTGCCGCCGCTGCTGCTGCTGTCGACTACAGACGTGTCGCTGCTGGGCGCTAGCGCAGTTCCCTTCTCGCCACCCCCAAGCTGCTCCGGCTCAGCTCGACGTGGCTCACTGTGGTCGCCATAGCGACTGCCACAATCGCCACTGCCTTTCTCGTAGCAGGGCTCGGGCTCGGACCATCGCTCGCCACGCAGCGTGGGGTGGCCATCGTCGTGTCTCGCCTCTGCTGCTGCCGCTCTCGCTGCCGCCCTCGCCGCTTGCTCTGTTGCTCTCACAGCTCTCTTTTTGCATTTTTCAGCAGCTATTTCTACTAGCTCTTCTTTATTCACTGTAAGAATACCTCAGAGACCCCTAGGGATGCACTCTCACATCCAGCGTCTTCGTCGTCGGTCTCTCACCCGCTGTTGCTCAGGAGTGCACTGCGATACAGGGATGGGATCTGCTCTATGGCTTGTGCTTTTAGGGGGGCTGGGCGCCTCCACCACAGGCACCTCAGCCGCAGGGACCTCTGTGTTACTGGGACCGAGTATGTTCTTTATGAGAGCATCTTCAATTGCAAAAGATGCTAGGATCAATTCTACTACCATTCCACTTCTTGACTGGATCATTATCAACTCATGAATTTCTTTCCAAAAATTGTCCCCTCTAGTCACAGAAAAACCAACATCAAAAATTAAGTCTCGAGTGACATAAAAGAAATTCTTGAAAAGCCAATTAAAGAAGTGTTCTAAATGTCCTAGGTCCAGTTTTGCATTTTGTTTTGCTAGAATTTCTTTCACTTCTAAGTACATTTTTCTCTGTGTCTCAGATAGTCTGATTTCTCCATCTGGTCAGAAAGTACACCCAAAAATAAGACAATAAGAAAGTTCAATTACTCACAATTAACATTGGTGTACTCGGGACCTTTAGAAATTGTTTTCAGGGATCGAATGACTGCATATCTCCACCATTTGTTGTAATGAGGGGAATCCTTACAACATGAATAAGACAGCGGTAAACTTGGAAGGAAAGATGAAGTGATATTTCTTTAGATGTTCAGGGATTATTTTATTCCTCCAGCTGCATGGCTGGAGTTCCCAGGCAGACTCAGTCATGGGACCCTGCTCTTTTTCCGGGCCCCGGGCACCCCCAAACCAACTAATCAGGAACAGGTGTGGGGCACACGTGACATGGGGACAGGGACAGGGACAGACCCGTACCCTGCAGGGTTCCTCCCCCTGGGATTTCAGAGGAAGGCACCCCCACACACAGCAGCTCTCAGAGGATGGACAGGAACCTACCTTCCTCTCACCATCACTGCCAGATGGGTGTCCTGCTTGTAAAGCACAGGGAGCCTTGAACTCCCTGCTCCCTTTGGGGTAAGGACAGGCAGTGGCATCCTTATCCTACACTCCTTACCAACCCTATCCCTCTGCTATGTGCCAAAGGAACACACCAGAAAATTGGAAAGAACTGTTAGCCACATGTTGAGAATGGAAATGGATGTACATACCTTTCACAAATTTTTCAGGAACTGGGGAAGAGAGGGGAAAGTAGGAGATGAAAGCCTGACACCTCATCAGTAATCAGGCTACATGATCACTTGGTATCAGGGGAAACTGAATTAATGGAGCCACAAAAAATGTTGCCTGTTCAGTTTCTGTGATAGCGCTAGGTACATTCCTTGAGGTCAACATCCTTTACATGGGCTGGGAACTCCTGGGTACTCTCGTGTGTGTGAGTCAACAGCCCCTTTGCATGAAGGTCAAAACTAAATCCAGCTGTATATGATGATTATTGTCTTCTGTCATGCAACTCCATTACTAATTTATACAAGTTAATTGAAAAAATAAAATAATAATTCACAGCACAAGAGGAAATATATATTTGCATCTCTCCTGGTTTCAGCTAGGGTAGAGTTAATATTTCTTCTCAGTAGCTGTTACAGTGCTGTGTTTTAGATTTAGAATTAGAATGGTGTTGATAGCACACTGATGTTTTGTTTTTTTACTAAGTTGTGTTTAACTCAAGTCAAGGACTTTTTTTTTTTGTTCTCCTGTTTCACACTCTACCAGGGAGGAGGCACACAAAAGAAACTGGGAGGGAGAACAGCTGGGTTACAGTTGGCCTGAACTGACCAAAGGAAGAGAACATCATGCCCAGTATATAAACTGGGGGGAATTATCCAGGAGAGGGGCTGATCTAATTTTGGGAAGGGAAGTCTGGAATTGGTTAGTGGGTATTGAGAAATTACTTTTATTATCTCATTTTATTACCATTATTGTTATTACTTGCCATTATTATTACATTTTACTTTATTTTAAATTATTAAATTCTTCCTATCTCAACATACAGGATTTACTTTGATTTTCCTCCCCATTCCACCAGGATTAGGGGAAAACAGGTGGGGTTGAGTGGGCAGCTGGGCTTAACACCACAACAGCATCACAGAGTTTTACTGTTGCACGATGACAGCTTGCTACAGGAAAGAAGCTTTATTTGTAGCACATCAGTCCCCTATTACAAGTTCCCTTTCACTGAAGCACATGGTATTACCCATGGCCAGAGACAGCATATTTGACAAATAAACAGTGACACAGCATTTCCCCTAGCTCTACACCTGAGCTACAGCTTAACTACAGGCTAGAGTGACTCAAGTCACTTTTCCCATCTGCTTGCTACTGCAAAGTTGTGTCTTTATCTTATTTAATGGGTTCATTAAACCACTCCTGCATAACAGCTCATTCTCTACCACCCACTTACATCAGAGCTAAACCTGCTATTTTTCTGGTACCGTGTCAGAAGGCTTAAAATTAATTTGATACACTTATTCCCTGACTGGACTACAATTTTCATACATGTTTCTCAATTTGATCATTATCCATAGATTCTGGATGCACACTTTGTACCCATACTAAAACCTCTCAACCTCAATGGATTGCAAATATTTAACATTAATTTAAACCAACATTTAATTATAATGAACATTATCAAAGTTACTGCTAATCCTATTTAAATGAGGACACTAATTATTATTTGAACAATTGTCATAAACAGAAGCCTACCTTAAATTAACTTCCTACTATTTTTGGTTGGGTTTGGGTTTTTTTAATGAGTAAAAAGATGTCATAAAGAATGTATTTTGCTATTGTTCATTACTGTGAGTCTTTCATTATGTTGGTATAGCCACATCTTGTAGTCTTCCGTAATAAGTGCTGCTGCCTTTCCTTTAGCAGGGTGGAGATGAAACTTTCTTGCAGCTAGTAGTGTCCCAAAAGATGGGACAGGAGCTCTGCCTCAGCTTAGCATAGGATTATGTCCAAGTAGTCATCTCCAGGGGAGACTCCACAGTCTCTCTGGGCAGCCTGTTCCTGTGCGTGGTCACCTGCACAGTAAATAAATTCTTCATTATGTTTGGGTGAAATCTCTTTCTTTTCATTTTCCAAATAAAAAATCTCCAATGTTAAGATAACTTTTCTACTTTCACAACCATCTCTAGCACATTCTGTTTTAAAACAATGCTCAAAGACACTATATACAGACTGAGATGTAAATGGCCTTTGCTGCCGTGACTGTGGCTCACCTGAGAATTCACTTCATTTCATGTTCCAGACAGGAGCACTGACATCCAGGCAGGTAAAATGGAGTCAGAGGGCACGACAATTAGGAGATCTGCAGTTCATCTCTACCAGAATGCAATCAGAAGACTCTTTAAAAGATTCTTGCTTAGATGAGTAAGACGAGATACTCCAAGAAAAGAAGCAAGGACTAAGCAGCTGAGATGTCAAAGACTCAAATTTAATGAGTGTTTACAGCTGACCTTACAAAGTAAGTACACAGGATTTTAATCACTTATGCATCCAAAGAGTCGTTTGTAGGTTTTTCCATATGCTGTATTTACAATGCTCATAACTACGTTGCTGAGTAATGTTAGGGTTCTGTGCCAGAATCAACAGCAGGCTTCTTTTTCATCTGCTGCCAACTAAATGCTTAGAACAGTTTATCATCCATAAATAATTATGTGATGTATGTAAAATTTGTTAACTATCAGTCAATATTTTTTTCATTTGTGCATTGTGGACATGTTCTTTATCTCCTCGGCGATCTTTAGTTAATACTGTTGGTTTTTTTCTTTCATCTGTTTCCAAAATAAAGATTACTACAAACAAGTTTACAGTACTCTTACAAGATCTATGGCCGTGAAAATTAGTGTTGCAACATCGTCTTCTTTTCTTGTTCCTGAATTTATGGTTCTAAGTTATTTCAAATCATAAAAGCATCATTGGGGTTATATATACTTGTCTAGAAGAACAGAAACATCTGAGATTTTCCAGTGTTCAAGTATTCAACAAAACAGATGTACTCATTACAAATAACTTTAATAGAAATCATCAGCAAAGAAATGGGAATGGAAACAGGAAAACATGGAGTGATCTTTCAAGTTTTTAAATCTATTGGGGAGATCTTACCAAGTATATACGAAAAAGTCTGAGACTGCAAGCACAAGCATATGACTTAGTTTATCCTGTTGTCCAGTGCACACTGCAGAGGGAAAAAGGTGGAGGTCTGTTGGAGCCCAGTGACTGGAACAGCTTCACAGAACAAGTAACACTGACAACACAGACCCCTTTTGTGCCCGCTGCTGCTGCAACATGCAGGGGTGCCAACACAAACTCTTTGTGCCACTGATGGGCAACCACTGAGTGTTTCTTTCTGGAGCCTGAAATGCGGCCATGAGACCTCATAGTGACAGCTAACCCAGCCATACTGGCACAAATGCCTGTCAGTTAGATGTTTATTAGAAATTTAGAATTCACTCAGTAATCTCTCATTTGTTATGCAGTTGACTAGCTGAGCTGGCAAGACAACCCCAACAAATGCTGCCTATGAAATCAAAAGTAACGAAATACTCCTCTAAGGACAGCTGATGAAAATGAGGAAGAAGAATTAAGTTGTTCTGACAGTAATAAATGATTACATCTTTTACTGACATTTGCTAATCAGATGGTGTTCTTTCTTTCTTCCTTTCCTCCTAGAAATGCATTACTTTAAAAACATCAGGAAAAAGGAAGAATAGATCAAAGTCATATCTGTAATTTAAACTAATTTCTAAATCAAAACAGATGGCAATAGAGATTGTGGAAGAGCTGACTCATCAGCTGAGCTGTATTTAAAAGAGGAAAGACAGAGCAGAGATCATCAGATTATCTCTTAAGAAACTCTGCATCTGTCTGGAAAAATATTTGCAATATGAAAAAAACCTGCCTTCCCCCCACACAAAAAGACATATGTTCTCCTGATAGAGATCATACTTTGCAAATTGTAACTTTTCTTTATATATTAGGTCTTAAAACCAAGCAAAGACATTCTAAAATTAAGAAAGGGGTGAAGCAAACCCACCTGTTTTAATAACTTAGCCAGAAGAATGTGCCTTGGCTTTTGTGGAGAGTTTTACCAGCATCAGAGCTTCAATGATGACCCAATCATCACTATGTTTGGTAATAATGTTTATATTTAATACTTTTTTTTACTACAGGTATAAATAATCACTAAAGTGTATTTTGTTGTAAAACACAGTTAAATTATTTCAAGCTTGATTAATCTTGCAGAATTCTTTTGGATTATTCAGTATAATTTGCAGCATCTTTATGGCAGCTCTTTTCTTTACAGTAATTGTTTAACAGGCATTCTCAGTCATTCTTTATATTTCAGGTGAAATTGTTCTTTCTTTATTTTAGCTATACACATGGAAACACCTAGAACTATGCATCTGGCTAGCTTTTAGGAGAATTCATGCCTAATGCTGACAGAGTGATATAGCACTGGAGTATAAGCTTGGTTTTCCATTGGGCTCCATGTCCTAGAGTCATTACTGTCATGAAACATGTAAATTTTGGGGTGTCTTTTACTTAACACGAATGACTATGATCTCTCTTGGAAAGGGAAGAATTAACCTGTGTCTGAGCAATACATTCTTATCTATTTTTTTTTTTTTTTAGTTCTTGAGAAATACCTCAAAACAGACACCAGCAAGTCTCTGGTGATATATCTGGTTTCAAAGTAAGTTTTTCATCTTTAATGAAAATAAGTCATGTTTCAGCAATCTGATAAACTTACACAGTGAAATCACAGGCCTCGTAAATGAGGAGACAGCATCTGCTGTTGTCTCCCTAGACTTCAGGTAGATCTTTGGCACTGTCTCCCATAAAATCATCATCATGAAGAACCCAGTTAGGAGTTGAATGAGCAGACAATAAGGTGAATGGAAAACTGTCTGGATGGCTGTGCCCGAGGTTGGTGATCATTGGAAAAAGTTTAGTTGGAGGTCTGCAAGTACCAGTGTGTACACCAGAGTGTGCTCTGTCCCATTTAACACTGTCATTAATGGTCTGGGTGATGGGACAGAGCACTTCCTCGGCAAGGGTGCTGATGTTGGCATGCAACATCATTGAAAGACTGGAGAAATGGAATCATGGAATTCAACAAGGGGAAGTGCAAAGTCCTGCACTTGAGGAGAAACAGTGCAACCCCTAAGGCACCCAGATGAAATTAGCTTGGCAGAAGCAGACCTAGGGATCCTGGGTGACACCAAGTTCAACATGAGCCAGCCTTGTGCCCTCACAGCAAAGGAAGGCTTAAAGGATCCTAGGTCGGCTGCTTTAGGGGAAATATTGCTAACATGTGGAGGGAAATGATCCTTCTCCTCTACTTGACACTGGTAAGGATACATGTGAAGTGCTGGTTCCCGTTCTGGGATCCCCAGAAGGATGTGGGCATATTAGAAATAGTCTAGCAAAGGATCACTAGGATAATGAAGGGACTGAGACATCTCTCTTACAAGGAATGGCTGAGAGAGCTGGGTGTGCTCAGCCTGGAGAAGAGAATGCTCAGAAGGATCTAATCAATATGTAGAAATACCTGAAGGGCAGGCACAGAGGACAAAGCCAGGCTCTTTTCAGTGGTGCCTGATGTCAGGGCCAGAGGCAATGGGGGCACACTGAAAGACAAGGTGTTGCCTTTAAGCATCATGAAACAATTGTTCACTGTGACACTGACCAAGCACTGGCATGGGCTGGCTAGGAAGGTTGTAGAGTCTTTTACAAGCCTTTTAAAAGGCCATCTGGATATAGTCCTGGGCAAGCAGCTCTAAGTGGCCCTGCTTGAACAGGAGGATTGGACAATATGACCTTTAGAGGTCACTTCCAACCTCAACACTTCTACAGTTCAAAATCCTTTCCTTTTTCAGAGACTTCTTTTGCAGGCATTAGATGTCCTGAAATTATAAAATAAACTTTAAAAATTCAAAAGAAACTGTTTCCCTATTGCACTTGTCTATTCACTATTGTGACTGCTTGTATCAAGTTTTTGTTATGGTAGGGAACTTCAAAATGTATATTTCTAAATATATGCATTACAAACGCTGACTACAGTTTTTGAACTACTATATAAACAATGTTGAGCTAATTTGTGTCATTTTTATTCTCTTGAACAGGTTTATGCAAGATCTGTGTACCATATTTACCATCACAGAGCAGAGAATAATATAGATTGATTGGAAAAACATATCCAGCCATGTTACATTGATTCTGGGCATCAAACTATAATTTACAAACCTTTAAATACTATTCTGTGTTTTTAATAATCCTTTATGGAGAACTGCATTGAAAACCTTGGGTGAAATATTCTAGATTACTTGGACCTTGTCTTGTGTATTTAACTCGTGAGGCCATGGGGAGATATGAAAAAACCATATCACATCTTCATACGTAGGGACTATTTAATGGGAGGAGGAGGGGGATGATTATACATTCCTATTTTACCTTTTTTTCCTTCAACCTTGTCTGATTAATCGGTACAACTAAATGATATAGTAACAGGTACAGTGTCAAAGCATATCTTACTTTTCCTTCCAAGTGTTGCACAATCCCTCTACCTTTCTCTGTTCCTGTTCCCCGTGTCCGTTCTGGATGACAGCCTGGCAGAGGCGTTTCATTAATGCCACACCCTTTGTACTCAAACTTCCTTTTTCTTCTACTTTCCAAAATTAAACTTTAATTTCAATCCTCCCTTTTAAGCCCCTTATTTTCAGCCCAATCAGCCTCTGCTGCTCAGGGCCTGTTCAGACAGCCTACAGTTTCTCAGCAATCAAACACGAAGTACTCCCTGGACCTCTGGTTCTGATGACACCACTCCTGACTGGAGAATTGTTTGCCATGGTACTGACTACTTTTAGGCATATGCCTAGTCTTAGGGAGAGTGACAAAAGTCTGCATTTAGCCATGCAACAAAGCACACCTTGGTCAGTGAGGGTCTCATTCTCTGTCCTGGTATTCTAGGATGAAAGGCAGACAGTGGCAGGCCTTCCATTTTCAACTGCACAAGAAAAGTTTGCTATTATGTCCAGATGGTTACTTTTTTTAATTAAAATAGACTGATTATTTATCAGTTGTGATAATTTATTTTTTGTTAATTTCACCTTTCAATGCCTCCCTTCAGTTGTTCATTTTCATTGCTTTATTAATGGAAGATTAAACTAAAATTATTATTTTCTAATGCAACATTCAATAAAAGGTTTTGATCACTGATTTTCTAAAATAAAATCATAAATATAAGTGTTTTAGTTATTTAGATAACTAAATAATTCCCCCTTGAATCCTGCTAAATTCATTACCTCAGATCTGTTGATCCTTTGAAAACAGACTTGGGGGCCTCTTAGGTTGCTCCCTCTATAATTCCGAGTTCTTCTGGCAATGAATCACTTGCAATTTATTATGCACTTGAGCCTTTTGCTCTTTTTCATTTTAATTATGCTACCTTTCACTTGGAAAATCCTACCTTTTTTCATGAATAAAAGGAGGTAAATTAGAGGTATCTAGTCAGCCTTCTCCACATCACTACCTTTTCAATATATATGTCCTTACACTATACAAGTTTCATCTTATTTGCTCTTTGTACCAGTCTATCCTCTAAACCTATATTTAATCTCTATATCTCCTGTTGCACTCATCAGCCTTTAAATGTTCTTGTCCTGGGGTGAAGGTTATGAAGCTGCTTTGTTCCTTAACCTCTCAATGTCCAAGGACGCTGCCTTTAAGATGGACCCAAGGGGTGGTGGAACGGTTCAGCCCAAGGGCTCAGGGGCTGGGCAGGGCTCAGGAGGGAGTGCACCAGGAGCACTGTGCTGTTTTTAGGTTTCCTTTGTGTTCCAGCTAGCTGGGAAAAGATTCTGTTGTTTGGTTTTTTTTCCTTGTTCTTTTTTCCCTTTCCTCTCCCTTGCCTCCCTGCCTCCCTTCCCTCCTCACCAGTCCAAGGAGCCTGCCAGGGTGGCCCCAGCAGGCCCACGGGGTGGCCCCAACTGGTCCGAGCCCACTTGTCTGTTCCCTCTCTGGGAATTTGTTGTATTTTGGAGGAGTTTTTCATCCTGTTCTACCCTGTTTTGTTTGTGCGTTAATAAATCATTTGGTTTCTTTTTCCCACTTTTACTTCTTGTGACCCATTTGTCTCATTGATGGAAGAAAAGGGGAGGCCCTTTTCCCTTTGGAGGAGGCACTCACTCTGGCGTGTTTCCTCCTGAAGTTTTGTCTCAAAAACCGAGACAGTTCTGTACTATAACTCATGTTGTACAATATGAGTTAGGAAGCAAAGAAAAGATAACTGTAGGAAAAAGGAAAAAGGGAAAAGGGAAAAGGGAAAATAAAAGGAAAAGGAAAAGGAAAAAAGGAAAACTCTGTGAGCCACTCTGTAAAAGAGTATGTATAAAGTACTAGGTTAGAAAGAAGCTTTTCCACCTTTAAAAAACACGTGAGATCAGAATCTAAGTCTGCTCAAAGAAAAATGCTATTTTTTTCATGTGCAAATATCTGCCTCTTATCAATGTAGGTCTGCCAGTGCTCGTCTGACCTATAGCCAACCTATGCAGTGGATTCAAAAGGTATTTCTTGTTAACATCCTTTTGGATTTTAAAACTGAATATAGCCCTGGTATGGCACAGGTATCATGGCAAGTCAACATAAATGGGAATGTCCACAGTGTTCAGGCTTGCTTTAATTTAGGCTTCATTCTTCTCCAGAGCATGTGTAAATTTATACGTAGCAGATGAATGCACACACATATATGGACAGATGGGTACCTAGACAAAAATGCACTCAATCTTGCTAAATTTGAACTATACTATAAAAATATAACAAATTATAACCCCAAACAGGTGGGGGATACTCGTAATAATTCAGGTATTATTTATGCCTTACTCACTGGAAAAAAATTCCTGTGAAAACTCGAGTCCTGACATATATTCGCATATTGCTAGGTTCAGTATTTTATGCATGTACCTCCCTGGTCAATTTTTAATTCACCTGACATACTACTGAGAAAACAATGCGCTCCTCTGTGACAGCATGCAGAGTATTCTCTTGCATTTGCTTTTTTGTGTTGAGCCTGTGCTCAGAAGGCAGCATTTGTAGGGTCTCAGGACATGGCAATGCAGAGTCACTTATATACAGTTCAGCTACTCCAACCAGGACTGCTTGAGTTACCTCTT
>JACBWW010000003.1:34919542-34970657 GCA_020086605.1 Lanius collurio
CCTAAGTATGGCAGTTGTCCCTTACAGCTCCTTCTTCCACCATGTAAATCACCCCTGAAGCCAAACCTGATGTGACTTTTAAATTCCTCTGAAAGTCTCTCTAGTAACTTATTATTAAATAGATTAGTTTTAGCATTTCATTAACTAATCTAAAGAAAGCTGATTCAATCACCACCAGTCAAAACAGAATAAAAATAATAGAGATTTAGCAGCAATTATTGCTGATGTAATGAGATATCTGCAAACTGTAGGCACTGAATTAGAAATTACCTAGCAAAGTCCTGTAAATACAAGACTGGAGCAAACTAATCTGTTTCATTTCAGTAATTGAGCCATTGAAGCTGTCATTTAGCACCACTTTCAAAATATAGTAACCTTTTGGGATCAGATGGAAACAGCTGGAGTGCCAACACTGGTGTAACTCCTGGGTTGCCCCTGAGGCAACTGGAATGAACCAATCCAAATGCCTGTGCAAGGGCCAGCTCTGCTCCTTGTTATTCCGTCCTTTAGAGTGGGCGTGGTCAGTACTTGCCTGTCTGGTACATAATAGTGCATATCCAATGTGCTAACTTTTTGAGTGACAGCATTTCTGTTGTTGTAACAGCCCTGTAAATTTAACTTGTAACTATCTAAGAGGGACATGAACTTTTAGGCAGGCTCCAGTCTTAGGTAAATGAACTTATATAAAGACATGTTGGAAGGAAAAGTGCTATGAAACAAAACACAATACACAGAAAATTCTTCCATAGGGAGCAGCTGAGAAAAGAGGAGCTTCCTGTGATTGCTACTAGCTATACCAAATGATACTCTATTTGTATAGGAATAGAATAAAATGTAATAGAGTATACTTATCATTACAATTTATAGACTCCCAAACTGAAAGCAGAAATAAGCAAGGCAGAAGGGACTAGAACCCTATTACCCTCCTGGCCTAACCCAAAAGGAAATTTCTTTCTATTTCACCTGTATGGATCTGCCACTTCTACACGTCCAAGGTGCAACAAGAATTTCATAAACCCACTGCTTTTGTCTCCATGTTGTGACTGTCTAAGAACTGAAGTTTCCCGTGCCCTGATGGGTGCTCCAATGGGCAGAGGGCTGACATCATACAAAAGACTGCCACCACAGGTGTCTGATAGAGCCTAGCAAATTCACCCAAGACACCTGATGAGACAGAGCAGGTGGACTGATCCTTCATTACCCATCACTTTTATGGGACTTGAATGAGTTCAGCAGGCCTTTCCAGGAATTTTGGAAATATTGTTTGTGGATACAAGTTTTGAAAATTTTACTACATACAAGTGTAGTAAAATTTCTAGTGTACATGTTAGTACATGAGGAACTTCCCTTCTCCACTGAACTCAGAGCCTCTCTCTTCCCCAAAATGCGATTGGAGCTTGTACATCCTACCTTGAATTTGCTGGAAGTTTAGAGCTTAGATGCAGTCAGCTACTAGAACTGAGCTGTCACACCATAGCTCTGTAAACCAAATTAAGTTGATCGTGTGTTTGAACCTGGAGGACTGTCCTACATAAAGGCAATGTTATTTTTCTGATGTTATTTTTCTGACATGAGGTGTATCGTTGGATGATGAGAGGCTCAGCCCACTGAAAATGCTGAGTCTCAATGGCTACATCATATGAGGGGTAGAAAGCTGCATAAGCAAAAAGTGCAAGGTAGTAATGAATCAACCACATTTCTGTTTAATCAATTAAGCTAGTTTAGATACATTTGAATCTATCTCCACCTTCCTTCTTGTTGATGACATTCTAACTGCATATTTTTACAGATGTCTCCAAAGTTCAAGTAATCTGTTAAGGAATCAGGATTTTCTCATGGTGTCTTTTTTTTTTTTGTAATTTATGAAACTAGTTCACATATTTTGTTTTATATTTTATCAGAAAAAGAAAATGTTTTATATGTTGCTAGCTCTCATAATAACAAGGAATATTAGTCCATTTCAGTTAAGTAGACAGAACATTCTAGGTATATAAAATAGGAGTCATGCTGTGAATGGTATGCACTGCACACTGGGTTTTGAATGTCTTTATTTTGGCTGTTACTATCTTTCATTTAAGATGCCACTCATTAAGTCATGGTTTGGCTTACTCAGAATTGCTGTGTCGATAGCAAATATAACACTCAAACGTTGTGAAATACAAATCCTGTGTTTGTTACTGTTGTTCTTTCATTTCATTTAGATGCATTCATATTAGTGAAGAAGATAGTACTGAACTGAAATAGTAGGTATGTAATTGCACTCTATGCTCAAAGCATTCCTAAGGCAAAAATATTATTAGCGGATCAATAGTTTCCATTTTCTTTCCAAATGTAATGTCCTATCTAAATTAGCATTTCTGACCCTGGTGGGTTTTTTTGCTTGTTTTGTTTTGTTGGGGGCTTTTTTTTTTTTTTTTTTGGTTTTGGTTTTGGTTTTTTTTTTTTTGAGTGTTGCATAAATATGTGTTTTCTGCAAGCTTGGATTGATATTCAAACTGGATTAATTAAAATTTTAAATTCTTAATATTCAATCTCCTTTTTTCAAAAATCTATTTGTCTCTTCTCACACAGCTGCAACATAGTGGATTCTAGAACTGAAGGTAAGACCAGTGTGGCATGATTGCACAGTTAGGAGAAATTAGAGACTGCTTTGACTCCAGCATGTTTATGCAGATTAATTAGAAAAAAAAATGGATTGGATAAGATATTTATCAGGTTCCAGACATCAGCATCCTCAGACTGCAGGTAAAATAGGATGACTAAAGAAATATCTCCAAAAATACCTCAGCAAAAGATAATACAATTTACTCTCAAGACATTCATTTGTATTTGGTAGTAAGGCTTGTTACTGTGAGCACTGCTAAGCAAAAATTTCCATGGCTCTGTTCTTTTCCTGCCCAGCCGTCCCTCCTGTTTCACAATTTAGTTGGTTGGTTACACTGACCAAAATGTTGCAAAACAGAGGCAGAGAGGCAAAATGAGGCTTGATCAGCAGATGTCAAAAACCATCTGCAATCATGTTATCATGCTGGTTATATAAGCAGAAGGGAAGAGGCAAAAATCAAGTGAAGTTTGCTGTAAATTTTAAAAGGAAGGAGATTCTGTAGGTGAATGGAGACTCGTTTGAGTTGTGCTCTGAAGAGAGCTATTGCTATTTATTGTTTGATACAAGTTTGTAACAGCAGAAATAACATTTCAAATTGGAAACTGTGGGTGGTAGAGCGTCACCAAAGAGCTGCAAAAGCAACTGGCACAGAGGCTGAAATATGTCCCAGGGCATCCTGTTCAGAGCTTCCGAAAGTCATTGTGATTCCTATTAAAAGTTACTATATCTACATCTCATTTTAAGGTATGTTTTTAATGTTTTGTCATACAAACTTACTTCTTAATTGAACAAAGCCAGTGTATTTCCAAGATTTCTATCTTCAAACAGGGATAAAAGGTGAAAGTCATGTAGTGGTAAATGATAATTGGTCAGAGCTGGCCTGACACCACATAAGCAACATACCACAAAGCAAACTCACAGAAAGTATGTTGGTACTCCAGTAAACATTTCCTAGTGTAAATTCTTCACTGGGGGAAGAAAGTTTTTAATCTGATAAAAGTATCTAAATCTTTGAAGGTCAACAATTTCTATCAGAGACCTTGGGATCATGCAGAGAAAGCAGTTGCTGTGATGTGCATATGTCAGCATGTTTTAATTCTGCCTTCCCTACGTCTTTATGAACACAAAAATAGCTGTGTTCCCGTGTTCCTTGGGCTCCTCTTGGTGTTTATGCAGGGGGTTAATTAGGCAGGGAGGTAGAAGGCACAGTTTTAAAGTTGAATGATATAGAAGTTCCCAGAGCAAGGAAAAGAAGGCAGATGAAATCTCACACACAAATCAAGCTTTTTAATTTTGAGGGACTTCTGATTTGGTCCCAATATACCAAACCCAGTAATATCTGTATCTGGAAAAAATGTCATGCACTACCTACTGAAACATGGAGGGTATTTTCTGTTTACTTTTGCCTTCTAGTTTTCTGACAAGAAAAGCAGGTTGTAACTATTTTCAGGTTTTGAATCATGTGAGCAAAGGCAATCATGCTTTTACTGATGTAAAGCCAACAGACACTGCAAGCCCATGTTGCACCATATCCCAGTATCATTGATTTCCTCTTTTGTACAGGCCAAGTTATGTATGTAGGTGGGACTGCAGCTGCCAGAACCATGTGAATGAGAGGGGCAGGAGAGGAGCTGCAGAACCACCACAAAATATTGGTGCGGAAATGTAACCCTGGGGCAATTCTCAAGTAATGGCTTTTCTTTTTGTCCATATGCTTAAGACCTCCTTCCAGGAGCTTTTCCTGCAGAAGGAGAGGAGCCCCCCACATTGCACTGCCCCTGGCTGGTTCCCCATCTTTTAGGGTCTGGAATGTCACATCAAAAAACATATGAAGGCTCTTAACCACACCATCTCACACTCCTCAGAGTTTTCAGCATATCCATGAATCAAAGCAATCCTGGGGTTTTTTAAGCCTTGAAGGAATGAATACTTTCATTCTATTAGCTCCTGCATTCTACTTTTAACAAGGATGGATAAAAAGTAGTGAAAATTCAGTTGCACTTCATGCTCAGCAGTGGCACACATTTTCTGTGAGGGGAAAAGACTACCAGTAAGCAAAATGCAACTGCAAATGCATGGCCCAAGTGCAGGGCAGATTTTATTAGGAGAAGAGGTACAGTAGCAGCCAAAGCCTCAGTGGAAGTCTGTAAAGAGCCTAGTGAAAAGCAGGTTGGCTGTATCTGCAGAGACAAACAGGAGGCTAATGAACCATTCATCCTCCCCTTTAATGAAGAACTTTTTCAGGGTACAATTAGCCTTGGTTGAAGGTGTGACTAAGTAACTGTTCAGAGACTCAAAAAATTTTACTGTAATAGACCAGAAACTGAATTTCACAATCTCTAGAATCCAGAACTATGCTTATGTATTTTATCCAGAAGGCTTTTTGGCTCTGACAAAACCATGACTGCAAACTTTGAACCTATGTCTTGAAAAGGCAAAAGCTACAATAAAAACAAGAAGAACTCATCCCAGGTTTGCAATAGAGCAGTAAAATTGTCATGGCACAGTCCAAAGTAACCTGTTTATATCTGCTGACCAGTGATTTACTTTTGCTTCCTAACCTCATAGAGTTGTACTTCCCAAAAGCATTTTAGACATCTGAGCTGAGGCTTTTGTTTCAGCAACTAAATACTTACAACATTTTCAGTGGTAAGTAATTTCAAAGTCCTGCCAAGGATCTATCTTGGAACATATTTCTTCAGTAGTTATATGCTTTCATCCGGAAGTATTATGCATTCAGTCGTGTCTGATATCATCCAGAGATACCTGCTGGCAATTTCAGACCTCATGAGCTGTTATTTGCATGCTTGCATATGCCAGAAACTATGTCCTAATGGCCTTTGTGATGTCTCTGGCTCTCCTCCCTCTCTGAAATTTACTTCAGAGAGGATTTGAGCTGAGATTGTTGCTATTTTTTGGGAATGATCTGGTGATTGTTGTTGGTGCTGCATTTTCATTCTTTAGTCAGTTGTATGTTTCCATTTAGAGTAAGAATGGAGTTTTTACAAAGAAAAAGAAAAAAACTGACAATGTTGTTTATGGGTAAGTTCAGATGCACTGAGCCACTTAAAAATTAACTCTGAAGTTAGAAATGCCTCATGTCTGCCTTTGTCTGCCCTCCATTGTCTGCTCTGTCCATGATATTCTGCTTTGGGTGTCCTGTACTGTCACACAGCAATGGATATGCGTGGAGGTTTTATGGAAGGAAATTCAGTCCTTACATATCAGTTTCATGACTAGTCTTTACTCTGAAATCCAGGTAATACTGGAGGAAGAACAGTAGGGAAGAAAGACTACTCTGAAGAAGGATGAATGAAGCCCAGATGGACCCAAGGAAAGCTTCAAAGGTCTCAATTTGTGCTCCCCCAGGCTCAGAGGCAGACCCAGGACCTGTCAGAGCCAACATGGGTCTGCTCAGGAAACTTTCTCTGGAAGCTCTGCCCTGGAGCTGTATCCTTCTGACCTCTGTTCAGTAATTCCTTAGGCTGCCAGGGTTGCAGCCCTAATGATGTATTCTTCATGAGGTTGTTTCAACTATGTTTTTTTAATGCAGCTCTCTCAGATTTCTCTTGGATCCTGCCAGAAAAAAAAAAAAAAAAAAAAAAAAAAAAAAAAAAAAAGGATATTTCTATTTGAAAGTGCTCTGTCTCTCTCTGCCATCAGAGCTGGTCACGTTACTCATTATGACCAGTTAACTGGGAGATTAAACACTTCTCTGTTCACAGATTGTTCCTGATCCTTCTTTATACTGATATATTTGTTACTTGGAAGGGTTAGACCCAGCATATTCATGATTCTCTTTGATCCCCAGATTATTCATAAATTGATCATAGAGACTATTCAAGTGCTTAATCAAAGCTGGATTTAATAAAAACACTTTGTCGTTAGTCACTTAAAAAGTCACTTGATGTTGCCTTATCACTGGGTATATAACTGCAAATATTTCATCTGGCAATGATGTGAAGCAGTTTTCCTTTTCTCATACACCAGAAGTGAAAGAAAAGATCATGGTTCTGATGCAGGCAGAGCTTCAGCACCTTCAGCAGTAGATATTGCCACAGAAACCTGTTGTTAAAAAATAAATTGCTTCTGCTTCAACAAAAGTTGAATGATAGAATAACTTCTTGCTGTTAATAATCACGATTAAAAGCCTGAAATTTGGTTTCTTAAAATAGTTATCTATACCACATTTTCAGTTGTTGGAGCATATACAAGCAATGAATAATAAGACAGCAGGTATATGCTAACCATATTCTTGTTCAGTTAACAGTTTCCCAAACCATTTTTTCATTAATTTATCAATTCTGCTTAATGTGGTGCATACAACTTATCACAAATTGAAATTCCTGTCAGTGATTACTGGATAAATGGAAGCTGAAAGGCCAGTAGGTGATTAAAGAACATGTATGACAACATAGATGAAGATGCACTATCAGCCTTGAAGACCCATCACAGCTCAAACTCCAACCCTTGAAATTCTTTCTTCAGCCCCCTTTGGTGCAATGCTTGCCTCTCATACACTGCTCTGCCACCCATCCCAGGCATACAAGGCTGGGCCAAGCCTCATGTGTGGAGCACAGACACAATTCTGCCTGTGCTCTCTCTGTGGCTGTCTGTGTCTATATGCATTTGTGTAATGTGTACAGGTGCTCTCTGTGTGCCTTCTGGGAATATGTGCTCAGCTCTGTTGCTGGTTGCATGGAGGTGTGGCAGCTTCACCTCTGCCAGTTTGCCAGATTCACCAGCCCCCTAACATGTGCACCAAGAACAGTACACAGCAAGTTGTGCTATGTACCAAAGAAACCATTAATACCTTCCTCTTAATCATTCAAGAACAGGTCTTTACACAAAATCTCATTTAATCAAATGACCTGTAGTATAAAAGTGATTTACAGAGAAACAGATGTGTCCTGCATGTTCTCATACAGCTAGAATTGAGTGAATGCATAATTCCCACTGAGGGAAGCAGGTATCCAGCACATCAACATTTAAATGTGTTACAGTTAGCACCTCATTCTCTTCTTTCCTCTACAGATGTACCCCAAATGCTCATTTCCAGTAAATTCAGACACAGAACTGTGTGAAAGGATTTTTTAAGAGATGAGAACAACACCTATTTGAAACACAGGGGTAGTAATTTCAGTGTTTTTCTCTCATTTAGAAGTAAACATCAAAATCAGGCTTCAGCAACAGAAAATATAATAAATATTTCAGAAAACTTTTACTGGTATTCCCACTCATAGCAATGTCTCAGGTTTTGTAAGATTTGCCTCCAAGTTCTTGAAGCATCAGCTCTTGGAAACAGTACCTAAGTTACTGGCAATGGAGAGCCTGGCAAGCAAGAGGGACAAGTATTTTTACAGAGCATTCAGATGTGAAGACCAGAGTGACCTCCTGCCATGATTGTTCCTCTCCACTTATCCTGCACGAAGCACAAAGCAATTGCCACTGACCTTGATGTTTCAAGGATGTATCTAACTTGAGATAGGATGTGCCACATTTTATTTGTGTAGATGATGCAGAAGAGTTCGTGTTCACCTGATGCACATGTGTACAGTTATATTTTCTCTCTTACTAGGGCATGAGCTGAAAACACAGATGTACTATCCAAACATCAGAACAAAGTGGACATTCGTGGGTTTAAAAGAAAGTAGGTAAGCACTGGTTTGTCTTTCAGTCTTGAGAAAGAGTGTGAAGGGTCATGTTGCTTTAGATCATGGTCCCAAATACTCATCTTGGCCTGATATCAATACTCAGATGAGATCCAGGTATTTCACAGTAAAACCCACTAGGTTTGGAGCATACCTGATATAGGAAAATATTTTTTTCCCTGTAGTCTTTTCCTTTTCCTTTTGAAATAGGGTTCTACAGTCAACAGTTATACACTGTGAGCTAAACAGCATCTTAGGCTCTGTAATCTTAAAAAATGGATTTGCATTGGCCAGTGTCTAGACACCTTCCCAGATACCATAGAGACATAGAGACATTTGCAAAGCATCCATCTGCACTACATCTGTGCTGAATAAAACAAAGCCAACTGTGCAAGCAAGAAACCAAAAAAATTCCCCAAACTAAACCACCAAACATATTTCTAAAACATTTGTGTAATTTGAACATCTGAAATTGTAGATTACAGCCTTGTGATTCAGATGGCCTTTTAATTAATTAATTTCTCAAAATGATCCAAAACTGAGACCAAAGTGATTCAAGCTACCTGTAAATTAATACTACAAGGCAAACCCCTCCTATATCAAAATCCTTACCAAAAAAATAGGGAGTATTTACTTCACACAAAAATTTCTGTATTAGAAGGGAAACCCCTACCCCCCAGAATACCTTTTGCCCCAGAGATGTAGTATTAGCAGAATTTTGGAGGACCCAAGTGATGAGAGAAATAACATAAAAAGAAAGACCTTTTATTTATTATTTGTATGTACAGTTTTATTTCCAAACTATTCCCAAGTTAAGCAGTTATGAGTGATGTGCAGATGGTGCAGTAGTGACACATTTACAGCTGCATCCACCTCTCACACAAAGGTATCTCTACTTGTGTTTCCCACTGTCCTGGTTTTCACTACAATAGAGTCCATTTTCTTCTTAGTAGTTGGTACAACACTATGTTTTGAATTTAGTAAGGGGATAACATTGATAATGCACTGATCCTTTAGTTGTTGCTCAGTAGTTAAGGACTTTTCAGTTTCCCATGCTCTGCCACTGAGCAGGTGCACAAGAATCTGGGAGGAAGGACAGCCAGGAAAGCCATCCCAGACTGGCCAAAGGGATATTCCATACCACAGGACGTCATGCTCAGTGAATAAACTGGGGGAGCTGGCAGGATCTGCAAATTGCTCCTCGAGAACAGGATGGGTGGCAGTCAGCAGCTGGTGAAGCAATTGTATTGTGCATCACTTGTCTTTCTTGGGTTTTATTCCTCTCTCTCCCCTTTTCTTATTTTCATTTTATTATTGTTATTATTTTCACTTTATTTTTATTTTTACTTTATTTCAATTAGTATAGCACCTTTGTATCAACCATGAGTTTTCCCACTTTTTACTCATCAAATTCAGGTTAGATTTAAGGAAGAAATTTTTTTACTGCGAGGAAGGATGGTGAGATACTGGAAGAGGTTGCCCAGGGAGGTATGGAACCCTGACAATGTTCAAAGACGGGTTAGATAATATCTTGAGCAACCTGATCTAGTCGGAGGTTTCCCTGCCCATGGATGGGGATTTGGGACTAGATGATCTTTAAGGTCCATTCCAATTCCTTAACAATCTATGATTCTATGATTCTGTGATTCTCTCCCCACCCCATCAGGAAAAAGTGAGTGAGTGGCAGCGTGGTACTTGGTTGCTAGCTGGGGTTAAACCAGTAAGACATTTCTAAGGCATAGGTTTTACAATGTCCTGTGCACACCAGCAGTGCATTTCTTTACTTGACAGTGTTTTAGTTTTCCATCTCCTTGGGCAGATGCTTTGCATGGGTTCTCAGATCAGCATGAAGCCTCTGTTGTCTTTTAGGCAGTATGGCTCTGACTGACAGTTCCCAAGTGGAAATCAATAAAGTAATAAAATTAGAAACATAACTCACACCTCTTTAAGCCTGGTTCAGTGGAAGTACAGAGCCTTTTCTAGTGGGATCTGGCAGAGTCTCTCATGTGCTAGTTTGCCCCTGTAGCTACCTGGCTTGCACACAGAGTCCTTTAGATGCATGAGAACAGTAGGTAGAAGCCACTCAGACAATAGGCATGGAAAATTAAAACAGTTGGAAAGACTTTCCCAGAAGAACACAGAAGTTGTTATATTATTTAAAACACTTACGAGAAATGGCCACAGGTATATGTCTAAGCAAGATAAAAGTTATTTGTTATTTTAAATTTGTTGCATAAAATTTCTACTAGTAGCAATCTTCTAGTTGGTAAAATGATTATTTCCATGCACTAACACAAAATTATTAAAATTTCACTTACTTGGGTCATCCAGGTCCAGACAAAGATCCAGTCATGCTGAACCTCATGGAAGGAGTAAGAAACTATTAACCAGAATAATGGGGGGTAAAATCAAACCTGTGAAGTGATCACTGAGCTTAATTAGAAGGGCTCAATTTGCATAAATATTTTTTCACTAAATTCATCTGTACAATTTCTCTTTCCCTAAATATAGCTTGTAGACAAGTTATCCATCACTCCCATTGATTTGCTTCTCCTGAAAGGTCTCATGTAGCATCTCAGCTTTCTCCCTAAACACCTTTCCCAGGAAAAATTAGTAATAGTTTCTGTGTGTTTTGTTCTCCTTTTCTTGTTTTGTTCTTTCTTTGCCCTTCTTCTACCTGCAGTCACATCTTGCAGAGCAGCAGGACTTGTTCCGTCAGGGGCAGTGGTCCATGGCAAACATATCTCACACAGTTCATTGGGAACAGGGTACTGCCTGGAAAAGCACCTCTCTCAAACACTGAAAGCACATAACAGCATGAAGACAAAACTTTACTAACGACTCAAAGCACCAAACTTGATGTACATCAATTATTTAAGTCAATTAAAATGACAGGAATCAAGCACCAATAATGGAAAATAAAGGATATCTTAAAATACTTCCAAACAGATTCTCTTCCTCCTATTATTGTTCCATTGAACTATATTTATCTGCAGTACAGGAGGTTCATTCTTTCCTTCGGTTATTTAAGAAGGACAAACAGTTATCCACCTTGATAACATATCAGCTCAAACAGAGTGCTGCATATTTTATGAAAGGTCAAATAGAATACTTGAAAATTTACCAAATCAATAGTGAAGATCAAAATTCTACTTTCAGACATTAGAACAGAAAGCCCTTTCATAATATGGCAGGACATTTGCCATATGGCATCCTTATTTTTTGAGTGAATTTTTCATCAGCATTATTGAAAACAGTCCCTGGCCTACAAGTGAACTGAACATCTATGCAAAAAGGCTGAATGGGGTGGTCAAAGCTGTGTGAATAAACACTGCCTCATGCACTAGACTCTTCTATGGCAAGAATGTATCTAATCTGTCTGGCCATCATGCAACATCACGTATGTACTAAAAACTGTGATTGCATCCATTTAAATTTAGTACATTTGGAAATAGATATGTAGTTAGCTAGACCATCAGCCCAGTTGTCATCTTGAATAGGATGTTATGAATCATTTTCCCATTTAGCTTTAAGAAATACAATCCCTTTTGCAGAGACACTGTGTGAGGGTCAAATATGTTTCAGAGAACTGTTGGAAAAGTAGAGAAGAATGGAATGACTTTCTGTTTTAGAAAGACTAGTATATTAATTTTGATTTCATACATGATTTTTTCTTCTTTTTAAAAACCCTAAGTAAAACCCATAATTTGTTTTAAAAAAACATAAAAAGATTTCGGTTTGGAAGCTGAAATGTGCCTCTAAGCACTGAGGAAGTACAGAGTGAGCCTTTGTAATATAAATGATCTCTTAAGAATCTGAGTTCTGTGCCAGAGCTCAAAATAGTTATTACCCAAAGAAGGAACATTTTCTTCCCCAAACAGGAGCACTGAAACAAAGAAATGGACTCACACCCAACCTATGCATGTTATCATACACCAGTTGAGCTGATAAGGTGAAAGACTTATTTTTATAATTTTTTACTTCTACTTCATTGATATACAAAGGATTTGAGAAGATAAATATAGAAACTGAAGATGGAAAGAGAACTCTCAACACATTGTTCCTTTGTATGCTTTAACTATGAATTCTCAAAAGGTCTGTTTCTTATTGAAAAGGAACTGCTGTCATTAGTGTGTGCTGTAGATTTCTCAGAAAATACAAGAAGTGAGAACATACAGAACAATGAGAATAATGCAAGTCATAATTTCTGTCCTCAATGTGCAATCCAATTAACAAATGAACTTTTCTAGAGAAGAGAAGAAATAAAACCCTGAAACACTAAAAGCCTGAAATACTGTTTTTAACTAATGGCATGAAAACTAATTTTATTCATCACCAAATCAAGGTGTATGGTGTTTGTTTCACAAGTCTGTGAGATTTGCTATTGAGCAGTACAAAATACCTTATTACTGAGAGGAAGGAAGAAGGATCTGGTGCTTATTACCCACGTTCTTCTTACTGAAATCTGGTATTCATGCAACTGGTGTTCTTCTCTGCTTTGCCTAAGACATTTATGTGCCCCCAATATTGATCTTTCAGACTGCAAACCCATTTTGACAAAAATTTTTTAAAGTCATAAAAATCTAGGGTCTCAAAGATTACATCATTCTGCTTGAGAGAAAAATCCACTTATAGACACACCATTAAATTTGCTTCACAGGACAAAATACTGATTTTGCGTGAGTGTGTCATTTACCAATAAAAGATAAAGAGATGCTGTGTGGGAAGAGCTGGGAGCCAAAGGCCATTAAAACAACATGACATTATACTACTATGTGGCATCACATTCCATTAAATAGAAAAACATAATCAAAAAGGGAAAAAAAGCTAGCACTTGGAACAGAAAAAAACCCCAGGCCAATATGTATTTTCGTAGCATACCCAGTGAGATGAGACAAGTATATTCAATAGCAAAGCTGTAATGGCTCTCTTCAGTTACAATGAAACTGTTCCGATGGTCAACTCCAATTACCCTTTCCAGGGTTTTCAGTCACCAACAGAAAATGAGCCAGGTAGTATGACATGGTGATCATGCAAGCCAGCTGTCACTGAAGAATAGCCTGACCCTAATGTCACCGAGGTTTTCTAAACAGAGAGATTAGGAACAGAAATAGTAGATTTCTGTGATCGTTCTTCAGTGGGGAAAAAGGAAATAACCTTTGTAAGAAAATCCCTCCTCCTCCATAAGGAGACTGCCTTTTAAGCTATCCCAGTATTTAGTCTTACAAAAAAAAAATTACTGTAGGTGATTCTAGTAAGTAAAACTCTTAAGTGAAAAATTATCTTTCTTAAGTGAAAATTATAACTCTCTGGGTACATCGCTCTTCCTAACCCCTGGCTGCAACAAATTTTCCTAACCCTACAGGGAACGTGACACCCTTATGTGGGCTCCTTCTGGACTTGAACTACTGCGGGGGCAGAGGATGCTCTGCTGAGGGGTGATGATGAGAGATTACATCCCCCCTGCTGTGTCTGCAGGCAAGGCTCAGAGCAGGGCTGAATCTTTGCATGAGCACAGCTGAACAGCACTACCACAGTGCCAGAGCTGCATCAGGACACTGCATCTTGTAGCTGCAACCTACAAGACTTACAGATTGGCTATCTTTGCAGCAGGGCTGCACCTGTTGCCAGTCCCAGAAAATACATCTGGAATGTGTGTAAACTATAGTACAAAAGTGGGCTGCAGTGAGGGGGCTCCCCTGTTCCACCTGCAGCATCACGGTGACTCACAGAGCTGACAGTAACTACAACACCAAGCAGCTGACATGATTCTTCACAGATGTCACAACCCAAAAAATCCTGCTATCATTATGATACTGTTGAATAGTGCATGGGATAGGTGATTTGTGTTTTCAGCTTCATTCAAGTTTGGAAAAAGTAAAAACAACTGAAAATAGAGTTATACTGGGAAACACCATCTGGAGCTAGGACAGAAGTCAGAGTCCAGATTTGGTTCTGGCATTTCAAGAAAGACTTCTATAGACTTCTCACATATATATTTGTCTTTTAACTTAGACAAAGTTTAAACTGCAGATTTTGCTTAGGTACAGCAGGGACTTCTTGTATTGCTAGAAATTTTTCAAGAAATTGCTACTGCAAAGATGGTGAAGGGCCTTGCGGAGCAGCCACATGAGGACAGATGAGGTCACTTGGCTTGTTCAGCCTGGAAATGAAGGGAGGGAAGACCTCATTGCAGTTTACAAGTCCCTCATGAGGAAAGGAGGAGGGACAGACACCGATCTCTTCTCTGTGGTGACCAAGGACAGGACCCTAGGAATGCTCTGAAGTTGTGTCAGGGGAGGTTTAGGTTGGATATTAGGAAAAGAAAGGTTCTTTACCCAGAGGGTGGTTGGGCATTAGAACAGGCTCCTCTGGGAAGGGTCACAGCACCAAGACTGGCAGAGTTCAAGAAGTGTTTGGAGAATGCTCTCAGGCACATGGTGTGACTCTTGAGGCTCCCCTGTGCAGGGCCAGGAGACAGATTTTGATGATACTTATGGGTCCCTTTCAACTCTCTTCTGTGGTTCCTCTTGGTACAGTGAGGAGAACAGCATGATAGCGAAAAGCTGAAAAATAGCAAAGGATTGTTTTTAAAAAGCATTGAAGCCTTCTGAAGAATGAAAATGTTGAAAAGGTAGATTTCTTTCCAAAGCAAGGGTGACACTCTGTTCTATGGTTTTGTCTTTTTATCTGAAGTCATTGGTTTTCCTATGGTAGAGAAGCTAACTTTTAAAACCAAAACCTGTCTGCTTGCAAAATTTCATATCAGTCAAAAATGCAGCCCTCCTGCTTTGGGCAAGTGTAAGACATGACAAGCCCTGACAGAACAGCCATCACCAACTGCAACCCTAATGCTGCCATACACAATGAGCAGTCTTGCATGGAAAGAGTACTGGCCACCCATGTGTATTGAGGTGGATAAATCTGAAAGAACATTAGCTGGATCAAGAAGGTGGGTTTTCTTCTCTTCAGTCCCATAGATTCATAGCTCCCACATATGCACAGTTCCCACATTCTCTTCTGAGAGAGATTCACGATTGTTAGGAACCTCCATTTCCAGCCACAATATTTGAACAGCCCTTTTCCAAACATATATTTTCCCTTACTTTCTCACGTGTATCTTTTTAACTCAGACTCACCAGTAATGATTGTGACGTACATATATGTATTTGTGTGCACACAGAGGTGGGGCAGCAAGAGCAGGCAGGGTGTCAGTCAGAGACTTACAGCCTTACTTCTAAAAAATTTTTCTTTGCTCACATAAGGGCAGCCAAGAGTCTCTGTGGTAACCATGTCTCTCATACATAATTAAACAGATGTGCTAATGACATTTTTAAGTAACAGCAATTGACATTTTTCCTGCTTTGGAACCTGACAGACAAGTCTGGACTTCATTAACCTTTTGCAGTTTAATAGTGGTTTTGTGATTTAAGAGAGCAGATAAAAAGGGAAGAACCTCCTTCTCTGCATGTAAATTCTGCATGTTAAAATAAGTTACATAATATATCCAGATAGACAGCTTTGCATGACCAGGTATAGGTGAAGAGATATTCTCATTAAGCCTCATTGAAGTGACCAAAAAGAAGCAGGTTAGGTCATTTACAACAGAGTACCAAAATATTTCTGTAAGGTCACCTTTGAAGAACATGAAGTATGATCACTAAAAATTTTGAGAAAAAATGGAATCCCTGTGTGAATTAATATCTCATGAAGCAAAAATTTAGTTTGATCAGAACAGATCCTGCTCTAAAAGTAATCTCCAAATACATTATTTACACAAGACTCGACGACTTGCTCTCTGGGGGAAGATGTGGCGAGGCTCAGAGCATTTCCTAGCGCAGGCTGGTGCTGAGTGCCCACTGGCATTGCAGGATATGCCACTCAAGAGCAGAGCCAGGCAGCCTCTGCAGCACCTTGGGATTTGCTCTCAGCTTTAAGCAGCAAGCAGGGCTGTCGAGCAACACGGTGTTTGCTGGCTTACCACAGAAGGTTGACAGGCTCTGCAACCTTCTGTCACTTCCTAGGGTATCAAAAACCACAGTTACTGTTTGCCTTTGGTTTTGTGCACAGTTGTGTATCTGACTAGGGTGCTTCATAGGCCAAGATAAAGGGGAGAGCTGCCCCTGATCTTCAGGGTTATGGTGTCTCCTGTTCATGGCCCATTGATCATGTGATATGCCTGTACTGAGTTGCTTCCCTGCTGGAGGAGACTCCTGATTCCAAAATAATTCTCTTTTTGGATCTCAAGGCTTGGATAGAGTTCAGACATCTCATAAAAGTGTGCATGTCCCAGAAAACCTGAAAAATTTGCACACAGGTCTTCTTTAAAAGAGAGTAGGCACCTATGTCTTTTGTGTGTGAGCATTGATGCTGTCTATTGTCATTTATAAAGGAACATGCATAAATGGGTTGGGAACACACAAACCCAACAGTGAGTTTGACAACCACTCTTTTGCTTAAGGTACTGCATTTGTTTAGATTGTCATAGCTCTGAACTGTCCACTAAGAGGACAGAAACATAATGAGATATATCATTTCTCTCTTGCTTTCTTGTCCTTTATTTAGGTTTTGGGCAGTTTTCACAATAGTCTTAGTTACTTTGTTGATCTTATTTAAGTTATTGAATTCTTCAGGCTGTGAAAATTAGTACCTTCAGTTTTAATATATATTGAAAAAGAAAAAAAGGAAAAAAGGAAATGACTGACCAGAGCCTTTTCTCTAGTTTCCCATCATTCCAAAAGAAGCCTTGTGAATTAAACAAGCAAGTTCTATCCAGCCCATTGCTTCTTGTAAGGTATTTATTATATTTGTTCAGGCCAAACACAAACCAATTAAAAACTTGCAAAGGAAGAATTCTACCTGCAGTTTCCATGTGTGTAGTATTAGTTCTTTTCCTTCCATGAACTAAGAAAACAGGTTTGAAAGCAGATGTTGTGATACAATCAAATCAGGATGGTGTAACCAGAAACGAGGGAGATTAAAAAAATGTAAAAAAAGAGTTTTCTTAAATAAAGCTTCAGTTGTTGTTAAGGTTTGTATTGTCAAGGAGAGGTACTTTCAATGGCAGTGTGGCTACTTTGAAATTCCCTGACTAAACTAGTAACAGAATCAGCTCTATGCAAAGGGAAGGACTGTACAGGCTGAAGTGCTTTTTGCACTGCAGTGATATTTCTCATTTCCTTTTGAATTCATCAGTCTTGTGCTGGGTAAATCTGGTGACCTTGTCTGAAATCCAATACACTGTAATTTATATAAGTTCCCTAACTATACAGCTGCTCACAGTACAGTAAGTGCCTATTTTGCTGTGTAATTCTTTTCTTCTCCCGTGCTTCTCTTCACCTATACCATTAATTACAACATAATAAACCCATTTTGATGTATTTGGCAGTTTCAGTTGGACATTTTCCTGCCCTGAAGAGATGCCCATTTGAAAGAAATGTTTACTACCCAGCGTTTGAAGGGTTTACATAAAACACAATGCAGAAATGATCCCCAGGGACTTACTCCATCCCCATTTACTGGCAGTTCCTTAGGTGTGTCCTACCAAAGGGTCCAGTCTTTTTTTGGCAGTGGGATGTAAAGTTCTAGCTCTTAGATCCTTTCTGACTGGGTCCAGATTATTTCTACTATCACAAAAGTCACTCTGCAATGAGAAATCCAAAGTTCATTTTGTCTGGAACAGGTTGCATGTAAAAAATCTTGCTCCTCTACCCTATTAGCAAGTTGTTGTTGGATGGTTGCTGTCTCCAGTGCACCTATAGCTACAGCTCCTAATAGCAAGTACCCTCACACTTCTCTCTCTCCCCATGGCTTCTTCAGCTTCTCATTTTATAGTTATTTAATACTTTCAAATGGCTCCCTTCTTAACTTTGAGCTGTCACAACTGAAGCTTTCCATGATTCAGTAGAGTAACTGTTTAACATAAAGCTACTCATGGCATTCCTGTTTAGCTTCTGTTCCATCCAGACAATTCTTTCATTTTCTTACCGTGTTTTACACACAGATATAAATGAAGAGAGGGCATAAGGGCTCACAGAATAAAGTATCCAGAAAGAGCTTGCAGGAGGTACAAGTGGGGAAGGAGCATGCAGCCTTTGAACAACTGTAGGCATTGGCATTGAATATTTTCTTTCCATTTTTATTTAGAAATATGTTTATGACTTCTTCATCGCTTGGGCAGATGCCCATAAATGTTCAGCAGGACAATTAATGTTGGATGCACAGGGGAAACACCTCTTCTGCCCCATCAAATTTCTATCAGTCTTAAATTAGGCTATTTAACTGTAAGGAAATGGAGATAAAAATCTGGGATGGGTACAAAGTTGTATAGGGATCTGCATTTCAAGCACCCTCACACCAGAAGCATTAATTCATCCCTAAATGTTGATGTGCTTCTTTTCTTTATGTGTGATTGGCAGCCTGACTAACAACGAGTTGCTGTATGTTCTGCTGAAAGTAGAAGATTATGCCACATCCTATAAAGAAGACAAATTCTTAATTTGTATGCCATGCTGGACGTGAAGAGGGCAAAAACCCTCTGCATATGTTTGGATAAACAGGGGAAATAGAGAAACTTCAAGTCTTAATATACAGAGAATGTGATGCTTCCTCTGGAACTACGTTCTTGGGTAGAGCAGACATTTTCAGGTTGTGCAAATTTAAAAGACAGGAAAAGCAGCCCAGCAAGTTTATAGCTGTACTTGCTTTGTCTGGAGTATTTAATGAAATCCTAGCTCTGCTCTATCAATATGAAATACTGAAAGCATTTTATTTCCCATAAATGTCAGAAAAAGGAAATTTATTATATCAGCTGAAGTTCCCACAAATTACTTTAAATGCTGGCATTGCTGTGAAAGTGGCCTGTTAGTGACTTTCATACAGCATAAACCTATTCAGCAACTTGTTCATGAATAGCGTGTTTCACTATTTTCAAAGCCAATATATTTAATATGTGAGGCAGTCAGCTAGGCTGTTATCTGCATTTCTCTGCCTGTTTTCTGGGAATGAACTTAGACATACTCCATTGGTTTTGAATCTAAGGATCTCTGATGCAGTGCATGCTTAATCACTCATCACTGGAAAATTCAAACAGCTCTCACATTCAGAGTATCAAAATCACAAGAAGATATGAGATGTGCCTCTAGGCTAAAAGTTTGTACAGTCTTCTCTGTCTTCTTTGTCACTGCTTGGGCTACCTTTTCTTCTTCCACACAGCATTTTTTCTTTCTTTCACAAAGTATGAAGAGAAATATCAGGGAAAAAATTGCAGAAAAATTATCCTAAGAGCTAAAAGCAGCCTCGTCAGTGCATTTTTACAGAAAAGGGGCCAACCCAAAACCTGTGGCCTATGATTCCTCTTCTGGACACATTCTTCTCACCACTTTCCCTCATCATTTTAACCTGTTCAAAACGGAGGCAAGATGCTACCACCTGGTTTTGATTGCATATAATGTTCTTTACATTCATTCTGTTCAATTGCTTATCAGTTTGCAATAACTCATTTCTCCATTTCCCATTTGTTAGTCCTTTTTTTTCCTAGATGAAGACTTGATCATAACAAACCACATGCTTTCTACTTTCATATGAACATCTGAGATATATTACACCTGACTTTGCCCATGATGGCTACTCACAAAAGCTGAACAGAGCTGAAGAAGAGGCTGCACCGATGCGAGTCCAGTCTAAGCTTTCTACAATGTCATGTTGTGTTTCAGTGAGATCAGGTGCACAGAATGGCTGCAGCATGAAGAGGCTTTAATTTGGCCACGGCTGTTTGTTGTCACATCATCAGGAAGGTACAAGAGCAACATCAGGCTTCAGAGAAATGTAGAAAAACAGTCACAGGTACTGTATATTTTCCATGTGAGGAATGATGAAAGAAACTAAATCCCTTCAGTCTGCAGATGGAGGATAAAATGAAGGTCTCTAAAATGTCAGGGGAGAGGAACTCCATTTTCCTTTTGTCAGTCATCTTAAGGCAGTGTCCAGTCCCCATCTGGACTCACATCTGAGTCCTACACATTAAATTTCTTGCTCTGTATTTAGGTGCTTTTAATCTTTGCTATAAAGAAAGAGGGCAAGATATTATAGCCTGGATATATCTGTGGTACCTCACCAAAGAAAGATTCCAACCACACTATGCACCTGCAGCATTTGAAAGTGTCACCCTGAGTTGTGGAAGTCTTACCTTTTTGGCTTTTACTGCTGTCTGCCTTTCCAGTAGGGAGAAACTAGACAATACAAACACAATGTATTCTTCCAAAACGATGCTTTGAAAATTCTCCCTGCTTCACTTGCAGTTGGGAAATGGTTAAAAACAGAATATTAATTGTAGCAATAATAGCAAAATGATTGGTGCATACATTTATGATTGTACTAATTATATTCTCAGCCTAGAAAACCTTTATTGTATACACTATCATTTTGTTTCTAAGAAAAGAATACTCTGATATTTTTTAGCTGGGTTTTGGAAGGTTGCTCTAAAGGTTTTGTGACAACCACATAGGAAGCTTCTGAAAGCTTTTATGTTTCTGTATTTTTAAGTATTTTCCTGTCCTTTTGAATTGTTGCCTGGATAACAACATGGATGGCTGGGCGTATTTTAAGGATCCACCAGGTGTTAACAATGTCACACCTTAAAAATACACATCGTTGCAGCTACAGCCTATTCTTGGAACAGTGTAATCGATATTTCCCTTGTTCAGAATTTTTCTTTGCGCAGCACATGAAAAGTGAGGAATGCCAAGAAAGTGTGTTTAATTAGTACTCCTATTCATTTTGTAACTTACTGAAGAATTTATCTTGGCACATCCTTGTTAAAAATGATAGGTAATATCATTAACACTCTGGTTCTACACAAACAAGCTACAGCGCAGATCACCCCACAGAAATAATGTGCTGTACCTATTGATCTAGTTGAATGGACCAGTAAAAGCTAATTTCCTTTGATTGTTTTATAATTCATTTCAGATCTTGTAACTGGTCAAAATTTCATTTCAGGATGGAGACAACTGCCAATGAAGGCATCATATTATGGTGTTCCTGTTTATAAATAGAGATGAATCCTAGTTGATTTTGCCCTCTAGACTGCTTCCTTTCTTCCTCCCCCTTTTGCTTTCAGCCAAGTGCCTGGAATCACTATAAATCAGATTACAAAAAAGTCTTCTTCTGAGAACAGTAAAGCTGTCTTAAAATTGAAATGCATTGAAGCAAGAAAAAGCAAAATTGTTATTTCTGGTATTGTCAGGGAAATCTCAGCTATTGTCTGCTGTAATGAAAAGAAATGCTGTTACCTGGAATACCTTTGCAAAATTCACCTCTCTATAAAAAGCAAATATTATTATATGTAAGAATAAATTCACCCTTTAGCTAAGCCCCTAAACTAAGTGGAATTATAATAGGAATAAATATGATCCATTAGGTCAAAATCTGTTCTGGTTTACACTAAAGGCAATTGGAATGATCTCAGTGAATACAAAAAATAATAAATTATAAGTTGTAAAAGAAAGACACAGTAAGCCTAACAGATATAAGATTTTAATTACACTTTTTATGACATGATGACATTATCACAAAAAAATATCATGGAAGCAAAACATTCAAGTCCTAATAAAAGATTAGAAAATCTGAAATATATAGTAGAACCATATTTTCCAAACATATAAAAGGGTTTTCACCATTTAGCAATGTGGAATTCACATTAGAAAAATCTTTGCAAATTCAGAAAAACTTCTGAATCAGTAGAAGAAGGAAATCATCTTAAGAAAAGATTTTGTTTCAGGGGTGACATTTTAATCATTCCTCATTAGCTTGTTTGTTCAATTTTCACTCAATGTTTCAGTGGAAGACATTATCTGTTCAAATAACTTTATAAAAACAGGTAGGGGTTTGATATCAAACAAAGAGACTGTGGATATTGGAATGATACCTACAGATTTTTGAGTATCAAAAAGTATTATTTCATAAAACTTCCTACTTTGCCTGCTGCTTTTATCCCTGATAAGGTTATCATGTCAATTATACTGACGAGATGCACAATATGCTGTGCACTGTTCTCTTCACACTGCACACCAATTAAGGCAAGCCATAATTCAGAGGTTATTGACTATGTTATTCACTGTTGCAGACCAGAGTTCTATCCTACATCTCTGCTTTCATTCCACTATGAAAAAAACCTCTAAAAGCTCCTTGTAAGTCAAACACAGAAGCCCCTCCTCCTGGGAGTGCCAGTTTTGTTTGCCACGACCAGATGTTCTGTCCTTGAAGTCCTTGCTCCTTGTGCTCCACCAGATCCAATGTCTGTGCACTCCTATCTAGGTAAGAGCTGTCCCCTGTCTCAGTGCGTCATCCTAGGCCCCATTATCTGCTTTGGGTTTTTATTTCTTCCTGGCCATAGCCAGAAATTCAAAATCAGCTGCAATCTCTGGGACAGCAACTCAGAGGAAAATCCTTTGTTTTGTTTTATACAGATTTTTACATCTTTCATTTTTAAAAGTATTATCTCTTCTGGAATGAAAAATTAAGCTGTAACCTAAATATCCTTGAAAATAGATGTCCAGTGAAAGCTCACTGTTTTCTTTAACCTGCCCAGAATACAGGGCAGTATCTTTGGGACTTAAGAATTTAGAACATCCTGTTCCTTAGCTTGATGTTTTCTGCAGCCTGCTTCTTCCCCTTCCGTTTATCTAGAATGACGGGTAGTCTTCAGTGGGACCACAAAAAAACAGTAGAATGTGTGTCTTTTCTTACAGTGTTTCACAATAACCTCCCCTTGCTAGAGAGCTATTCAAAAGCTATAAAAAATTACAAAGAACATTGGCATGTTGAGGCACAATAACCTTTTAATAAATGTATATTTTTCTAACATTCAATTAAAATTTGATGCATTTTTCTGCGTTTTCTTTCCACTACCGGTGATGTTCACCACAGAGCTATATTAAGCTTCCCTTTGTTTAATCAGGTCATTCATCTTCATCAACTATTTTAGGTATTCAAGAACCTGAAAGTGTTCAACATATCATTATAATAATATAATATATTAGAGTTCTGTAGTATTTTCTTGCCAAAATCTAAAAGGTACTTTGTAGACAGTAATGAGTTTCTGCACCTATCAAAATACCAATGGTCAGGGTGAGTTTACTCCTATTTAATACTTGGACTAAAAAGGTTAAGGTCTTCTCCCAACGTTCAACTCTAGTTTTTCTGATTTATGACCATCTGGAGTGGTTTAAGGATTTTCCAATGTAATATTACAATTTGTTATTGTGCATCCAGTTGAGATCAATTATGAGAGAATATGTGTATGTTCAGAAGCTTGAGGGTCCATTAAAAATATCTATAAGGAGCTTTTTCATATCTATAAAACAACTTATACCAGGGCAGGTCCTGACTCCAGTCCCTTCTCCAAACTTGTCCAATTCTATATTGAGTTGGACTCAGTTATGCAGTCCTATAGGCCCAAAGCTGATAGAAATATCAATAAAGTAATCAGAAACACAGTTTTTGCAGAGCAGTATCAGCTTTGGGCCTTTCACAATTGAACTGTAGACAGCTTATGTCAGGACAGCAATGAACAGGAGTTTGTACCTGCCATGGCATACCTAGGGAGAAAACTAGCAAAAGAAAAAGGGATTGCAATATTTGTAAAATTTCCACGACGCAAAACTAGCTTGAAGGTAGTCTATGGGTACCATTGAACATGGCGAAGAATATTTTCTTTTGGTAATCAACACGAATTTTTACCTTCTATTGAGACATCAGTTTGTTTGAGAATTTGGTTGAAGCCACATCAAAGCCAAAGAAAGCCATGACTCTTCTTGAAGGCATAATCTCTAAATTCAGCTCAGTTCTATTTTCATGCTGGTGCAGACTTGCTGGCTTCATATAGTCCCAAAATGGTAGGTCTCTCACATACTGGTTGTCTGAGCTGGTAGTCCCATGCAGCCTGGAGAACATGAGAACGTACGTATGAGAAGTTTCCCTGTGTGTGCACTGCAGTGCTGCTCAGTGTGGGCACTGCAGCCCCTGGCTGGGCACTCCAGATGCCAAGGAGGGCATTGCCCATGGTGGTAGATGATGTAGTGGCCACTGGAAGCAGTGGTTTGGTTTGGTTTGGTTTGGTTTGGTTTGGTTTGGTTTGGTTTGGTTTGGTTTGGTTTGGTTTGGTTTGGTTTGGTTTGGCTTGGTTTGGTTTGGTTTGGAAAGGTGGGTGAACCCCCAGGTAGACAGAGCACAGTGTGTTGTCACGTTCCCGAAATCCTGTGGTAGGGATCAGCTTTCCTTCATGGAAGGGAAAGCAACCAGCAATTGTTTGCTCATGTCCTGTAACCCAAAGATGGCAGCAAAATGGAAATAGAGAGTAAAGCTGTGAGTGAATGAATAAACTCTACACACTTTACACAGCTATAACACAGTGCGTCAAAAAATGTTTTCAGTTTCATGGTATTCTCCAACTGGAGATACGCCAATTAGTCTGAATTCTAGACGATTTTCACACCTTCCAAAAAACTGCTGAAATGTTATTTTCTGTCCAACTGTTCCATTCCATGCTGCAACTTAGACCAACCAAACAACTATGTGACCATTTAGAAATGGTATTGTTATAATATTGTTACAAGCACTTGCACACAGGCACATAGATTTATTCAAAAAGATTTGACAGTATACCATGTGTTGAATCACAGAAATATCCTCAGCTCTGCCTTATGTGTTAAACATACAGCAGAAAAATTTCAGTTATCAGTACTTTGTAAGCATAAAGTTACTTTTTGTACTGAAAAAGCAGTAAGAAATATCAAAGAAAATATGCAAGTGCAGTCAGGGATTGGGAAGCAACAAAGCTATGTTGAGAATTCCAGAACTGAAACTCCTGAGTTCTCATCTGGAAAATTGTGTGGAATTTAACTGATCTAACAAAGTTAAAAGGTCCGTATTTAGTTTGCTGGTGCTTCAAATCTGTTAACTTACATTCCAGCATTATATTTCCACATAAAGTTATCATTTATGTAACTGTAAATAAATGTTTTCATTTCAATGCAACTTGAAAATACAATATTTTCTCCTTTCCAAATTGTCCCAGAGAGCAGTTCTGAACTGTTAAAATGACCTTTTCAAATTGATTATTTATTCATTCAGTTCCTTGCCTTATTTGTTCACATTTAACTACGGTATTAATAATGCAGTCCAGTGCACAATGTCACTTTACTGGAGATTTTTTTCATATGTCACATTTAATACTTTGTTGAAGCCTTAGGAGACTGTTCCCATTTTCCTTTATGTCATGTGTAAAGGTCTAGTTTTGTTTAATGTTGTCTAGACTTCTCTTTAATATCATGCTTAAAATAGATATTCATGTAAAATAGGCAGTTTCTGGATGTTAAAGGAGGCTGGCTTATTTTCTACAAATTGAAAGGTAATCCAAGACAGCAGCAGTAGGGATCACAGCCTGGTTTAAATCTCATTCTCATGAATTTCAGTGAAGCTGGACTCTACCCTAGAGAACTCAAATCTTAGTATCTGACACTGCTGCTGTGTTTCTAAATATTAATTTTTCTGTAGTGTTTCTGGAGTCAGGTGGCATCAAGTGGAATCTGCTCAAGAGAGCTAAAACTACAAGGGGGTTATGGGATACCCATCAAAACCAAACCCCCGATCTCTTTAAACTGGCTAGGCGGGATTCTTGCCTTTATCTCACCATTAAACTGAAAGCAATGATATGTATGCTGAATATCAACATTCTTTAAAGCCCCTCAGTGAATGGAATGGACTATTTCTGTTGGAAGGGACCTACACCAATCATCTCATCCAACTGCCTGACTAATTCAGGCTGACCACAAGCTGGATAACCATTCAGTGGCATAAGACCTCCTCCCAGTGCCTGGAGATCCCACCTGCCTCCTGGCTACACCAAGGGTTGTGGACATGCACAGGAGCTCTGGAACCCCAGGGATTATTCTAAGTGCTCAAATGGTGCTGCTTGCCAGTTGTGTCTTATTTGCAGACTTTGCATTTTCAATAGTGAAAAATAGTTGAAAACAATGTTTTGATTTTACTGTAGGGGAAATTCTAGTTTGATTTTGCAGCACATACTGAATGTTCACCCAGCCCAAAATGCAGCTTTGCAGCAAAACCAGAGTGGGCTTAGGTTCAAGTGTCTAGTTCTAACTTTTCAGGGTTGCTAAAGCAAAGTGATTCCTTAGTGAGTGGCTGTGAGATTGCTCCTACCATTTTATAGCACCGAATTTATATAATTTATCATATCTGTCATCTATAGCATTGAACTTCATAGTACTGAATTTGAACATAAGGCCATTGCTCTTGCACAAGGATTTATTCGGGATTCTAATGGTAGGTAATATCTAAATCATATTTTTCTAAATAAGCTATCCTAGGACAATAGCCTTTGAATTGCTTTGCAAATACAACCCCACCACCAACAATAGCAAAACTGTTGCCAGAACTGCTGAGTTAACCATGAGGCTTTTAAGCTTAGCCTGGTTTCAAAAATTCTGCATAATTCATGTCCTAATACATACATGATGAAATTGCATTCAAATTAAAAGGAAATTATATTCTTCTTTATTCTTTGTAGAGAGTTAAAGGAAGTCAGACAAATACATGAAATTTTTATAAAAATAAAACTACTACCAAAAGTGAAACGTGTGTAAGAATTTCAGCTACTGGATATTTTGTAACATTTCAAAAATTTCCAGTAGTATTTACCCAAAAATAAAAAAAAAAATAAGGAAAGATTATTTTAGGAACAGTATTTGCTAAAAATTATTCCTTTCACATCACATGGAAATAAACTAACTTTTTCATATAGAAATCAGATATTCATATTGAAATAACACTGAATATATGACAATGCTGATTCATAAATGTTAGCGATAAAACTTCATGAAAATTGATGAGTAAAATTAGCATTGATCTATCAGTTCAGTCAGGAAAAAACCCCACAGAATTGATTAAAAATAAATAATTTTAAAAGGTCCTTAACAATAAATTAGTAAGCTACCTGTGTTACTTTAAACCTTCCTCATAATAAACCTAAATATATCATGCTGTTTGATAATGTAAAGTTTAATCTCTCCCATCCCAGCAATAAACATTAAAGGTAATTGCCACAGTAGGTGATGTTGGATCTAATCTGAAAACCATAGTGTCGAGTGGAAGCATTTAATCTGTCATGAATGACAGACAGGACATAATTAACTCTCTCATAGTTTCCTCTGATCATTGTTTCCAAATGCGATCTGGGAATATAAATACACGTGAGCCAGAAAAATCGTTAGCCCACACTCAGGAATGACTCTCAAACAGTATATGCTGAAGTCCTTTAGAAAGACTTTATTCTGTAAAAAACCTCGCATTGCTAAACTGTTCTTTTCATATTAGATGCTAATGCTAATCAGTCATGCCCCTTAAATAAGAACAAACACCAACACAGCCAGCCAGGGAAATTGAAAGGAAATGGATTTTAAGAGAGAAAGGATATGAGATGGTTCATCAGTGTGTGAAGCTGTGCTCCACTGTCCCAGTTTGTGAAGTTCAAAGTTTCCATAACAGGTTAGGTTAACCTAAAGGGTCAAGCCTGGTAACCCAACTGGCACACAGTCACTAATTGAAAACAAGTCTGAAACAGTAGAATTAGAAATGCATATGAATAAAGGTGGGCACAATTGCTTTAGGGTGTCCCAGGTGAAGGATCAAAACTCCATATTGCTAAGAACAGACCAGGAAAATACTCCTGCTATCCTTATGCTATTCTACAGTCATTTGGAGTGGGTTAGCCTGCTTAGTGTCAAAGGGAGAGTAACAAGGTCCTCTTACCATTAATCTGTTTTAAATTAAAAATCTCATGCCTTACCACACTACCAAAGCATTTCTGGCTAATTTACCAAAATAAGAAAAGAGAAATTCAGACTTATTTTGGAAAAAATACATGTAGCAGTCTGTTCCTGTCCTTGCTGGTACCAGTTTAATGTGTTTATATCTCAATTGTTTGGATATCATATGTCACACTCTTCCCCCATGCAAACCTACACTTGAAATTATCTCTGTATCCAAGCCATTAAGATAAGTAAATATATCATTAAGAGTGAGGGATAGGCAGTGGAGGATGCTGCAATCTGCTCATGGGCATACTGTAGCAGAATTTATTCTAAGTCAATCTATCAGATCAGTTGATAAATACTGTTAAAACTGAGCTGCATAACCTGAGAGGTTTATGCCTCTAAACCAATTTATTTTTCTTAGTGTTTGCTTTTATAACTGGCTATTCTTGCTGCCAGTGTAACCATCTACTACATGTTTTAAGTTTGCCAAGTCTTTGCCTTCAGTACTGCTTTAGTTCTTATTTACAGGTGTGGGCTATAGAGAGGATAAAATAAACTGACTTATGTGTCTAAGTCTTTTGTGCCAGAGGGCATGAAAAGAAAGACTCAACCAACAAATTTCCATAAATGATTGTGTGTGTTCATATGCTCTGGTCTCACATCTAAGATGCCAAGTCTTTAAAATTGCTTTGCCTGAGAAGTTACAATTATGGACATAACTCAAAGACAGCCTTACACTTAGTTTTCATTGCTCTTAATGACCTTCTAGGAACTATGATTAGTGGGGGACAGAAGTGCTGATTCAGGGTGGATATTTCTCCTGTATGTCTCATTTTTCCACAAGGCAACAGAAAGACACAAGAGAGGGGTTTTATTGGCAGTCAAGCATGCATGACTTTTTTCTGTTGAACACTGAGATCCCAGGTGAAGCAGGAAGAATTGGAGCTATTCAGAAGTGAACCACAACAGAAACTGCCTGAGAAGCTGGTAAATAACTCTTGTACTAACACCTTCTGCCTTCTGCCTTCTCCACAACTGCTGCAAGGTCAATGACATAAACATCCAGCAAGCCTTTCATTGACACTCATTACCGGCTAAGGTTTCTCATGACCTCAACCGAAATTCAGCTCACAGAGGGAGAGTGGCCAGCCTTCAGCTCTCACTTCAGTCTATAAGGAACCAACTCCTTTAGTTTCTGACTTCAAAAAACTATCAGTAAATTTTGATAAGAGCAACTTGCTGTTAAACAAAAAGTTAGACATTGCTCTTTCTTTTGTCCTGATCATTCCAATTCTTTGATTCCTACTTTTCATCCTCATGTGTATTCATATGCACACACCCCTACACATGCACGTAGGCATACACCCAACTCCACTAATGCTTGAAATTTGTTAGATTCTTTTCCCTTTAGACTTAGATATTAAAAATTGCATCCGGTGAACTTCTCACAAAAGATATTCAGCCTTCCAGAAGGCAGGACTGCACATATATAAAATAGTGGCAAGCCCAACTTTACTTAGCCAGTAAGTGTTTAAAAAATAAAATTGTATATGTTCATTTCTGCTGCTTTTTCTACTCCCTTTCTTTATATTCACTTTAAGTAATTAAAATTAAGTAAATTATTTTAACTCTGTGTAGTCATTTTAACTGTCCTAATGGCAGCTCCATAATTCTTGGTTGAATGTATTGCAGAAAAATGATTTTTCTTCATAGTCATATTATTTTGTAAGAATACCTTCTGGTTTCTGTATCTAGATATATGTATATGCATTAAGATACATAGACAATCACAAAATATATCTACATATGTGTATGCTTATGTATATATAAACATAAAATTTAAACTGACATATATATGAATATGTATGTTTCTGTGCATGTATATATGTTTTCATTTCTAAAATTTCAGTGTTGATACAGTTTTCAATTGATAGTGTCCACTAGTCAAAGGAATGAGCTATTTTTCCAATGGATTAAGAAGCTTAAAAGAGTCCTCTGGCTGTAAGTGGCAGATCCATTTCAAGCTTTAGAGTATTCACTGTGTCTATAACATGAGTAGTAGTGAGAGACAGACTGAGATGAGAAAGTGAGGTAATTCACGTGCCATTTTGCAACATCACACGGCATTTTCCTTTTTTGGCTTGTTTGTAAGGACAGGCAGGCATTCCCTGTCAATCTCATGCAAATAACTCCAATGCATACATACATGAGCAATAATCTTTCTATTTTTATCACTTGAGTAATGCCTTCGATGTAACTGAGAACTGAAGTGAAGATGACACATTGCTAGAAACAAATCCCTATATCCAAGGGCACCAAGGGAAGTTCCATGTCTGGTGTCCTCATTAGCAAAAATTTTAAGCAACACCACTCATTTAACACACAATGTTAAATGGCTAAAAAAACCACTCCCCATGCTAAAATCAGACAATCTATAGAGGAAATTAATAAACCATGGTGGAACTGTAACAGTTTCCTGAAATAACATTGGAAACATGTTTAGAAACTGCTGTTCTGCATGCACATAAATCTTCCCTTTACAGTTACCAGGTTGAGATCTCTGCCCACAGATTCCAGACAAGAAAGGTTTTTTTAAATACTCTTTGCTCATTATTGCAAGCATTTGTAGGACTGCCATCACAAACACATCTAGCTCAAAATACTGGTGCTGATCTTCCAAATGTTTGTTGAAAAGCAACATCATTTTTTTTCTTTTTATATACTTTTCCAATAGCAGACTGAATCTTTTGGCAGGTCCATGGTTCAGACCTCCCTCCTAAAACCAAAGAATAGACAGCATTTCACGTAGTATAGGGCTTGACATAGACACAAACTTGATTTCAAGTGATTAAGTATTTTCAGATAAGCACAAAAAGGCATTTCGTTGATCACTTAGGTGCCTGAGGTGCCAGCCAGGCCTGAATACAAGAAAATCCACTGACAAAACTGTTAACACACAGGTTTGAGAGAGGACCCTTGAACATCAGTGGCAGGGTGGCCCAGGTAGAAGTTCTCCTAGAATATGGAGAGACTGGAAAGGAAGAAGGAAGCGACAACAGCACCATAGAAGGTGTAGGGGGAATTTTTTCTTGCAAATTGTAGCCCTGCAGTCTCTGTCCCCCTACAGAGCCTATCTGGAAATTCACAGCTTAACAGTAAGAAAACTATTCCCAGGTTGGGGCTGTAGCTCAGTCAGTACAGCAGGGCCAGGTGGCAGAAGCCCTGAGCCTCTTTGGTGAATGCCGACTGTGCTCTTGAGGAAGAATGTAAGCATGTAGTTAAGTACTTTCCAGAAATTTGTCTATAATCAGATTTCAGATTCTGAATAATTTATTCCTCATCTTTGCATGTAAACATTCTTAAAAGCTTTTTGATTAGTTATTTGGGATATATTTAATAAATGGGACAGACTGACAGATCTGAAAGGTAACTGAAGAACAGATAGTTACACATCTTAAAGGAGTAAGCTGCTCCGACTGTGGTTTGAACAAGTACAAACAGTTCTGCATGGTCTTAGAAGAGAAGCAGAAAGCATCCATTGTGAAGATGCATTTCCTTGGGGAAGGGGCACTGGCTTTTCTTCCAGGCTTTGCCCTTTTTCTAATTATTATTAATTGTGCTAGTGATCTGATTTTGTGCTTTCTCTGCCAACAGCTGGACTTCATTCTTTTTTCTGGTCTGAAGTTTCATAGATGAAATCAGATGCTAAGCTGGCTATTTGCAGCACATTCCCCAGTAACACAGATAATTTGTAATCTACCACAGAACATGGGATAGACTGGATTCTGCAGCTCCCATGAAAGTGTAGAGTGTGCTATTTGGTACAGGCTCAAAAAACTAACTTTGTGAGCCCAGAATTGTGTGTCTCATCTGTAAAGGTATGGCAGACTGTCTGGCACTCGTTTATTCCTTCACCTAGGCCTTTGACCTTTCTACTCTCAGCATTAGTCTAAAGTGATGCAACATAAGGCATCAGCCAAGAACAGCTTCAGAAAAAACAGCCATTTTTGGAAGCTGTTCCAAAGTTGCAAACCCAAACACTTCAAAGGCAGTGTAAACTGTGGTTGTCCTGTATATCACTGGGAAATAAAAAACATATACCGGTACCTCCTTAAATAGAAACACTTTTATGAAACTCCAGTATTTTAGTTTCTATCTGCATCATTTTGGTTTCTATTTAGTCTCCAGGCTATTTTAGCATCCTTTAAAAAAATTTAAAGAAAACCTTTTCTTTGGAAAAAATTGCTTTGTTTTCCTATTTTTGCCGGAAACAATCTATTTGGATACAGTGATCATACCTCAAACTTTTACTGCAGCTTTGGATTCTGACCTCTGGTGAACGTCTCTGTGGCAGAGCTCTCAGAGTGCCTCTCCCAACCAAAAGAAATGCCTTGTATTTTTGAGATGATGTATTTCCAGCAGGATGAATTTTTGAGGAAAGGCCAAAGCAAAGAAACAAGTCTTTGAACTTACAGTAAGAAAATAAATCCTGATCTCTCCAAGAAACAGTTTTCTGTTTTGGCCAACAAAGCAGGAGTCTTGCTAGTCACTCAGGAAACTTAGACTTTGACCCAGTTCTTCTGTGATGCTGCAGTTTTCCAGCGTTTCATTTGACAAATGTGGGACAATTTCTTCCCTATTTGTGGGAAATTTTGTCCCTTGTGGCCTTTAGCAGCTTCTGATGCCACAGAATATGAATGTCCTTTGCCTTCATGGGAGTGCATTAAAAGAAAAACCTGTGTTCTTCTTCCATGAATTTATACTAGGTCATGACAATCTTTTCTTTCGATGTGGCAAAATCCATGGTGACCACCCATGCTAGGAGCTGCTTTGGCATATGTTCACTTGCTGTTGCCACTTCCCTCTCCAACATACCATCCATTTGGTTACCAGGTAACACGCATTGCTAGGCATTTGCATTAAGCATCGATGCTTGTCATGTTTTTTACACTGGGTTTTTAAAAATAACCAAGGTTAAAATAGGACTGTGTTATGGCTGGGAATCTTCAGATTCATTCTAGTGACTTGTCAGGATATTAGCAGTATAAAATCCATCTGTTGACAATGATATTACTGTTTAATAAGCACAGGCCAAATCCCTGCGGATGCAACTGATTTTGGTGCTGATAGCTAGAAACAATTTGATATATTGCCATATGACAACATAAGGCATTATTCTCCTCTTCAGTTGAAAAGAATAATGGGCCAAACTCAAGTCTGGTTTCAGCGAGTGAAAACCTGAAGTTATTGGAATGCATTTCTTATATTTTACAGATGCATTATATCCATTAGCAAAAAATATTATTTGCTTTCCACAGAGTAAGTAGCACACATCAAATTCTTTACCAAAAAGTGGTCCCTGATAATGTGAATGCTAAATTCAACTGGAAGTTTTCGTTGATGATTTTAGGGTAAATGGAGAGTTTTTCTGAATTTCATTTTTCACACTTTTGTGTGGAAAATTATGACTTTTAGAAAAAAACAGAAAATAAACAAAGCAATGAAAACCCATGCTTATGAGATCTCATATGCCTGTTTTTTGGCAAGGGGAGCAGCCCAGGCCCCATAAGGCACTGTGAAAGCTAATTCACTTGAGTAGTTCAGCTGGATAGAAGGCTGGAGACATTTTATAGGAAGTAGAGTCCATCAAGACAGGCTTTCTTCTAGGGCTGAAAGTACAGGTATGACTAGCATATTTGAACCAAGTCCTCTATATGGCTTTGTGTTAATATTTTCAAAGCACTTTGAGACTGCATCAAAAGACTTTGAAATGACAAAAAAACCAAAGAAACTTACCATGCCTTGTAATATATATATAATTTTTGTTACAAAAGTCTTGCTGATTTTAAAAGAAAAAAATAACAAATGGATGTTTTGGCTGAGCTTTCAGAGGGCTACAGCTGAGCTGATTCCCAGTAATGCCCAAGGATGTTGCTAAAGTCTGCTCGTTAATGAAGAGACTGGGAATTAATATTTTTATATGAATTATCAGTCAATGCAGAATCACACTTCCTAAAACATTTGGTATTTTAGCCTGAAGTTTTGAGATTTGGCATTAAATAAATCACATTCAGAAAGCATAATGCTTCATAAAACACTTTTGCATCTTGCATATGTGTCATAGTTTATCTTCAGTTTTCTATTCAAATATGTTAGTTCTCAGTCTCTTTTCATTTTTTCCTAGGATTTTATTGTATATCATAAAGAATCAGACATATTCCAGATATGCTAATCACTAGCACTTCTGTCATTTCTTCTTCCAGTGCCAACTGGAGCCATTTTATATAACTAGTATATAATTTTTCCTTCCAAAAGTAATATTTGCATCTCCCAGACACTATTTTGGAGTGTCAATTTACTCACTCAGTGTTAATGGATATATTTGCAACGACTTCGCCACAAACCAGATAGAGCCCAGAAAAATATGAACTGCAAAGTGTGGTTGATGATGTTTTTCTACTGCCATGGTATCTCATGGTGATGAAAGTACTCGGGTGTACGGTTTATTTTCATATTTGGTCTTCAAAGTGCTTCAGTACATTAAAGCATGTGTGTGTTAAAATAAGAAAACTATTTGTGGAAGTGACAATCATGAAAAGAAGAAGCAGGTGTAAATAAATTACTCTTTAAACTCATGGCTTTCTTGAGTAACAATTAGGATGGAGCAATTTGTTGCTAACCTCATTGTGTCTGTGTGTGTGTGGACATGGGGAGGACATGGGGAGACACTAAAGAACATAGTTAAAATGAAGACAGGGATGATCTCAAGATGAATTCCTCCAAAGCTGGGAATGCCCTTCCATGGCTTGAATATAACCTGCAGGGTCCAGTACCGGGCAATGATTCTGGATGGGCAGTGTGATGACAATTCCATTCCATGGTTTTATTGATGACATCTCTTCAGCTGCACATGGAACAAAGAGTGGTTATTCCAGTTCATGAGCCACTCAAGGGAGCATTGGGATTTGCTGGGTGTCACTATGGTGCTTCCCTACAGGTTGCTTTTGTTATTGGTTCATTTAGATTGCAGTATCTACCATGGCACTTCTTGTACTTCGCTATTACCCAGCACCAGAAATTATGTGTCAAAGACAGGGGCTAGGAAACACTGTTTGTATCCACACAAATTTCTCTGCAAACATTTGCATTTTCAGTTTGCAAGAGGAAATCAAGTCTATTGAAGACCTCTAAGATCTTCCCCAGCAAACTTCTCTCCAGATGATGTTAATAAATAGCAGTATTTATTCTTAGTGAGTTATTCAAATGAGATAAAGAGTGCCAAGACTGAAAATATAAATATGACATTACTTGACGGGAAGTATTCCTAGAAATGAAAGGCATTCTCAAAGTGCTACTTATGATACTATCAGACAAGTCTGGTGCTCAGCACTTCTATGAATGTATAACAGTTCAATTTTCTAAACAGTTTCAGATACATATCTAAACAATAGAATTGTCTATGTAGTTTATTTCTCTCAATAAATGTAAGTCTTATTTTCTCTATCACATATTTCAATGAATAGAAAATCTGGACTCTCCATGAAGTGTTTACATAAAAAAATAGAACTTCCTACTTAGAACAACTTTTAATTCAATAACTGTAAGGAGGCAATATAGTGTCTTTCCTGCACAAAGAACATATTATTTCCTTCCCTTTGTAATATGTTTTTGCCCAAAGGATTATAAGTTCTCTAAATAAGAAGAGTATTTAACAGTAGTACTATTCCCCGAGGGAAGTAAATTGCTTCTGGAGGCCACAAGGAAGGCCTCAAAACAGTATTAATTTATACTCAAGTAGTGAAACCAGAAATATAAACCACATTGTGATTAAATCTGGTATTACCATGTGACAATTCTACTATCTCTGCTTTCAAACAGAAGTATTTATTAGAAACACACTAAACAAAAGGATCAAATATGATAACCACAGAAATCATGGCAAAATTACATTTATTCCATTTATACTTAAAACACTGAGGTGGGGAAAAAATCCCTTCTGTCTGGTTTAGAAGGTTGTGAGAACATTAAGAGAGATATGTTATAGATGGAGTATCTGTTGCAGGTTGCCAGCTTGCCAAAACACACCCAAGACATAGGTGCAGCCTGTATATGGATGGTGATGACCAGATGGGGAGAAAGGCAGGGTGTCTATGCAAGGTCCTCAAATTCCAAGCCATATTCCAGTCTGACTTTTCTTGACAAGAAAAAACTACAGAGGAGGAAAGGTGGTCAAAGTATAACCCATCAGCACTCTGATAAATACCTCAAGTGGTGCAAGAGGGCAGTTGGCACTTTGGTGGCATCCACATGAAAGAAATTGGACTCTGGATTTCTGGCTTTTTATTGATCCTGTCATGAATATTTACTATAAGAAGAAACTTTCTATAAAGGAATATTCAAATAAGGCTTTCAAGATGAAGACCATGATCATTATCTGAGTTTGTGAGTGTATTTTTATATTGATTGAGAAAAACTATTGCAATTTGAGGGACAATGAATAGTAATGAATAATAATGAATTTATTTGCTTTTCTTGATATATTTAATTGATGAAATACTCTGATAATGTTTACATATTGAGACATCAGTGTTTAGGTTTATGCAAAACTTGCAAAAAAAATATAAGCGCTTACAGAACAGAATTTCTCTGGATCTTTTAAAGCAAGCATTTATTCAATTTCAAATCTGGTGTACTTTCTTCAATAAAAAAGTGGACATGGATCACCAAGAAAATTGTCTTTTTGCTTCTCTGTCTTCCCAGAAGGCTTTGATCACTGCATGATATCATGAACCATTAATGTCACTGTGGCATGAGTTAAGGACAATGTTTATCTTGAGCTCAGTTGCTGTTACCATCAAGTTTTACAATTTCAACAGTGATCCCTAGTACAGTGTCACAAGGGTATATTTGATTTCTTGACTTAATGGGTAGCTTCAATCGATGTTATGCCGTATTTCACTAAAGAGTAAGTCATTCACTTGATGTACTGAATTTTATTACAAGGATAACAGTCCAATAACTTCTTACAATTTGAAAACAGCTTCAATGGGCATCATCCCGTTCCTTTGGAGAGGAGAAAATAGTCACAGCAACTAGGAAAACTTATAACCTATGAAGTATTTGAAGCTTATCTTGGTTTCAAAGGAGAAAGGGAAAATGTCCCTATCTCTTTTTTTGTAGCCTCCTTCCTAGCAATTACACAAAATACCATGCTGTAGTTTTTTTGTTGATGGTGTTGGGGTTTTTTATTGGGGCTTTTTTTTTTTTTGGTTGGTTGGTTTTTGTTTGGTAGGGTTGGTTTTTGGTTTTGTGACAAGAGTAACACAAAAAGCTCATTTGCATTTTTATCTAGTTAAGTCTTAGATTGAGACAGAATTTTGAATCTCATAAAGTGAACCCAAAAGGGATTTCTCCCACAATTAGGAGAAAGTGAGCCATGAGCATAGATGTACACCACACCAGCCTCTGCAAATTCATCTGCCTGCCTTCAGTCTGATTTCAGGACTTCAAAAGGAGAGAGAGAAAAAACATGTGTAACTGTTCCCATTAAACTGCAATATAATGGTTAACACCTCAAAGCTCAGTCTAAGCTTTCAGACTGCAACAATGGCCAAAGCAGTAAGACAAGAGATTAATGTAACAAGAACACCACCAAGAAAGGCACATATGAAGCAGGTTCTGCCTTAGGTAAAGCAGCAATTAATTCTCCCTTGCCAAATCAAGCAAAAAGGATTGGTGCTTGATCCTCCCCATGAATACATAAATGTCTGATTCCTGTTAATACATGTGAATGGGAGGAGAAGATGCTTCTTACTGAGAATCAGTGGGAAAATTTTGAATTTTGGTGATATTGGAGGATTATTTTTGTGAAGTCTTTTTTTTTATTTCAAAGAGAGGTTAATTTCCTCATAATTTTCAAGTGGGTATGAAGGATGATGGTGGAAATGATTCATTACTAACCTTGAACTCTCAGATTGTTTGACTAATGAAGTTGAAATCTTTATCAGTACCTACCATTTCACAGAATCCACCTATATTTGCATGTAAATTGTATATGTAAGTGCACAGTATTAATAGTGGAATTAATCAAATTATTCTGGTTTCAGACCAGAAAGATTCATTCTGCAAATTAAACTCTCTGTAACTGAGCCTTTTTTGCCAATATTGTCTATCCATTCTTCAGCTAAATGAGTTCAGTAGTAGAGATCAAGATGTAGGTCTTAAATAAAGTCCCAACATCCTAAGTGGTGCTAACATATCTCTTTCCCAAACACAAAAGGAATTTCAAAGTATCTATAGAAGTTTAGGGGACATTTACACTTAGAAGAATCAGAGGCCTGATTCAGTTCCTTCCTGTGATACCCAATTATTTTAGGTATTTTAAACCATATCACATGTCATAAATTTATACTAATATATCTCAACTGCTTCATGTATCATAAAAAATCCAGAAAATGTGTTTCAAGTGGGCAATTTCTCTATCTTGATATTGAAAAAATTTAATGTTAGAGTGTGTAGATGCCCAGTGAAATGTATTGAGCTCATTTCACAGGTATGCTCAAGGAGCAAGGCACTGCCCAGCCCTAGTAAAACCTTGTGCGAGGCTGCCAGTGTGAATTTTAGGAGCCGAAACTTCCAGGCTTCCAGATTCTACTAAGTGAGTGTTGCTAAGGCATATGAACATTTATGTGGCCTATCAAAAGCTTCCAGACAGCTGTGACTCATCATGGGACACACACGTTCTCTGTCCTTCAGTAGTGTGTGTGTGTCTAACGCATGTCAGGGTGCCCTAAGAGCCAGCACGACAGCCTCCTCTCCCTGGAAGCTGCCCACAGATGGTAGCACAGCATGATGGAACTCGGAGGGAGCACAGAAAAAGGCTCAGGCCCCAACTCACAAATTTTTGCCCTGATTTAATGTCCCGTTAAACCAATGTACTGGTACAGTTAATTAGACTGATAACGTAATAAGGAAGCTCCAAAGAGTCAGAATACATGTAATCTAGGAGCAATCTGAAATCTGTGATCTGCAGTTTGTGCAGAATTGCTTATCAAATTATAGAAAAGTGTAACACTTTTCTGTAGGTTGAAGCCCAATACTGAGTCTAGGCCAACTCAAGAAGCCTAAAATTGGAGCACACTAAAACAATATTTACTATTGCAGTATAAGGACGCTTTTTTCTGTAGGGAGAGAGATGTACATGTGCAACCAGGAATCTTTAAAGGTCTTGAGAAAATATATACATCCTTAATAGCTGGATACTGCTAATGAACACCTGTCAACAGAGCATATTCAAAAAATCTTGATTTAATACATCATCATTTTGGGCACTCTCAAAAGCTTAGAGAAACATTAATCATGCTGATGAACTTTAAGTCCATTTAATAAGATATTTTTTTTCCCCTGTTGTAAGGTGGTTTGAATCATGATAATGTGCCCCAGCCAAACCATCTGTAGTTATGCCTACTGGAGCTCTCAGAGAGAGACCAGGCTAGAATTACCTCCACCAGCTTCACCTGGCCATCCACCTTCAGGTGTAGCAGATCAGCTCCTGGAGGGTTTTTAAACCCAGTCAGAAGATTTAGTTGAGAGAGAAGATGAGGGAGGTGGGTTAGGCTTCTATTTGCCTCTGGCCTTTGCTGGCTGGTTGTTTGGATTTTCTGGACTAACTTGGCTGCTGATCATTGGATGGGTTTTGTTGCTGCCATCCTTTTGACTCTGCTTGCCTGGATCTGGAGCATCAAGGAATGAAAGGTAAGCTGTGCTAAATTGAAAAAGAATTGGGAAAGAAGAAGCTGGAAAACTAAGTACCCAAACAGCAAGGAATAGATAAAAAGGACTGTGCTGCATGGGACTAAAACCAATCCTATTTCCGGAAAAGTGTGTGTGGAGCTCTTGGACAAAGTAGAGGGACTAATCAAGCAAGGTGTAATCTCATCCACTGCAGTTGCAAAATGTATATTTGCTGTGTTATGGATAAGTTGGTAAAATGTAGAAGTACTGTGTTAGGTAGATGTGCTGTGTTAGGTAAAAACAGAGTAAGATGTGTAAGTAGGGAGTTATGTATAAGTAAGTGAACTGTATAAGTTATATGTAAGTATGTAAAAGTAGGTAAGTACAAGATAAGTAAGCTAAATACACGAAAGAGGTGGTAGAAAGGTATTCTATCAAATTGGAAAAATGTATGAATTCCTGCATGATGCCCAAAGAGGTGATGCATATTTTAGAGAGTTTTAAAGCTTCCCCGTAACCATAATGATTTGTTGTACAGAAGTGTTGAGTTCCTGCATTTCCCCATTTATATGCTTTGTTATGCTCATACAGTTCTCACTTATAGGCACCTTTCTTTTTAAAAACAAAACATTTTAGCCAAGTAACCATTCATGAAAGTGACATGTTTTCATCATGTTTAAAAGATTTAATTTATAAAACTTGTGTTAAAAAGACAGCAGGAAAAAATGTTTCTTACTTAGTAGCTCAGTCAAGGTGTGATAAATGCATTGATAACTCCAGTCTAACCAGCACTGGTGGCAACCTCAGTTACAGTAGCTGTGGTGCATAAGCAGCAGCATTATGCTGAGGACGTTCTTGCTCACTGAAAATCAATTTAAATACCATCGTTTAAACTATGATTTGGTAAGATTTTGCCTTTGAGCTTCATGCTGAAATAATGATGTAGTATGTCCCATTATAGACTTTGGCAGTGTGGTACACAGAATACCAGCGCTAGGCCCTGTACTGAAAGCTGTCCAGCTGCACTAATGCACCTCAGCACTGTGGCTCCAGTGATTCCAGTGCTTTCTCTGCCCTATGTAGACATACTTCTAGTGGAAAAGGGATGGTCTGTGCAATAAGACTAAGAAGACCAGTGCAGCCCTATCTCAAGTGAATGCAGGTGCTGTGAAAGTTAGAGGAATGTGAAAGCTTCCTTTTCTTGGACACTGTCCTTGCAAAAGCTGAATCCCAAATTTTTCATAGCTCTCCCTGCCAAATCCCTGCACATCAGACAAATTGGATGTGTAACTTCTCTACTAGAGACAACTGGAGGCATTTCTGAAAGAAAAGCATGAGTGGAATTCAGCACATTTCTTTCCTCAGAGATAACATAGCAAACAGCAATTCTTTGAACCAGTGAAGCCTAATTTCCTGAAGATCTGAGTGTTAGTATGAAAACTAAATTTTAATGTTCATGAGAAGTCTTTTCTTGATATTTATAAGGGCTTCTCCAGGGTGAATTCTCTGGTACTTAATAGCTCACACTGCAGCTTTTTCCATAGTTACAGATATTTTTTCCACTACCTGATGAAAACCACAAGATTTTCCTTCAAAATTTGAACCAGTTCCTGCCTTAGGGTGTTTCACTCACTAAAGGATCATTCTGCTAAAAGGAGCTAAATAGAATAATGAAGACCTGCAATACTCAGAGTGAACCTGCTTAAAATATTCAGGTGGTGAAAACCATTAGCCATTTTCAATAGTAATAACTGAAAAAGATAAAGTAATTTCTGGGAAGCATTTTCCTTATAAAGAGGTTCAAATGCTGCTCCCAGTCATATTAAATAAACAGGAAATTAGAGGAGAAAAGGACTGTGTACTTATTGATGTATACAACCAGAAGTCCAGTATTGTAGATTTTGACTTTTTTAAATCCACTTATTTTCAACAAGTGTGTACTTTAAAATTACCTTTGGCTTAAAGAATTAGAAATGGATCTTATTGCTCTGCTTGTCAGTCTGCTTGAGCTTGTTCTTTGTTTCACAGAAAGTCAGTCTTTCACATGAGAGTAGAAAGACATGAAAGTACTTTCCTGTCTCAGAGCTGTCAAAAATATTCAGTTCATCTTCAGTTTAGAGAATGGATGGCTATGTCTTAAATGATGGCTGCTTGTATAGTTTTTATATCCAATTCTCTAAGTCAGAGCTTCATCAAGTGATAGAAATGTCTCTGAAAATTTACTCTGAGGTTTACTCTGAACACCTTAATTGCATAAGCTCCCAACCTAACTGTTTCTTGCTTGGGGGTTCACAGGCATCCATCAGTCTGAAGGTGGTGTATATTTGATTGGCAGTACACATAGAAAACCCCATTTATTGTAAGAATCTCATGCTTGCCCAGAAAACTAAAGATAAAAGTCCAAGAGTTTGTTCTAACAAATTAGCCATGCTTTAGGTAACACAGCTGATGTTAACATCTGACTTTTAGAATAAAAGAGAGATCTGCAACAGTCAGGAAAGAAAGATGTTGGTAAAGCAGAGAAAAAGAGCTATATCCTCAACATGGCTTGCTTCTGTCCCTCTACATCACTTTTTCTGTGTGGATAAAGCTGTCCTCCTTCTTCACAGCTGTGGTCACCTTTTGCCACAAATGGACATATAGGTATTTAGCCTTTTTGTTGTGAAGGATTGAATTAATAGCATAGTTCTTTTTCAGGTCTTCAGAACAAATGCAGATATAAAATTAACTTTATCACAGTGTTTCTCTGCCTCATAATAGGCTTTGGCAGAAACAGTGTGGCATGTTTGGTACTCCAGTGAACCTGACCCTCACTCTTATAACCCATGCACACAACAGCAGAGAATGTGTTATGGTGCAGGGGTCATGTTGCCATCCTGAGTCTCTGGTGGGTTTGAGAATGACCTAGTGAGAGTGAAATTATATCATGAGACCCACAATGCCTTGCTATGATTGCAGAATACTATGCAAATAGCACATATGAATAATGAACATTTAAAGCAAGAGTTATGCACCAGGCAAACAATTCATAAACCAGGATATTTATCTATGTCCTTTGCAAGTAAATTCAATTAATAAGCAAATTAATAACACGAGTTTGTGCATAAGCAAAGCTTGGGGCACAATTTCCTGTTGTTTCATCTTCAGCAGTCATCTCTATCCATGCAAAATGAATGTAATGTTTCTCAAATCAGATTTGGTAGGATTTCTAACCTACTTCAAAGTTACTGTAGCAATACAACCAAGTATTCAGGCACACTGGGAAAGAGGGTCCAGTGAACACTTTTGCCTGCTCAGCTTGACATATGACAGCTCAGCCTGGCTTCCTGGTAAAAAAAACCACTATGTTTTCAGCTCCATTTTTTTCCTCACAATCTCTTTCCCATCACTTCTAAATCTATTAACCCATTTCAAAACATTTGATCAACATTCACAAAAAGTAGTGACAGGAGAGGAAAGGAACAGAACCTGTGTTAGCCTCTGCTGAGGCTGCAATAAACCTCTTTGTTATTTGATGAAGTTGGTAGAAACACTGACCCTTAAGTGTATAGAATTCAGAATCACCCCCCAGCATATGTCACTAGCAGCTAGGGAGTAAGTCACAATGGATGGAGGACACTGAGTGTATCTGTGTAAGATAAGGAGTAGTTCAACAGTGTGAAATAACAGCTTGTGGGCATAAGTTTCAAGTACAATTGAAGGTAGTCAGAATTAAAGGTCACCAAAACATTAAAACAAGAGCCACTTCAAAACTAATCTGTTTAATCCACAGTAAGAATACAAAGTTTTGTGACTGCTTCCAGTCCTAATCGGTTTCCACATTTGAATCCCTATGTTAATTCATATTCCTCAAAAGCAGTCTATTTAATTTTTGTATCTATGCTGTATTTTTTGCATTCTTCCTTTGATTTGCAAAGGACATAATCTGCAAACTAAGAATAAAATGTTTAGATTTTTTTGGAGTTTTTTTGTTGGTTTCATGGGTTTTGGGTCTTTAATGGAAACAATGAGAAATGTGTTCTAGTCAAGCCAGGAAAATGTGAACATGTAAATTTACACCTCCAAGGTGGGTTTTTTAAAAGTAATGCCATTGCATTTATCCTACACTACAGAAGATTAAAAAAAACCAGCTACAGTAGGTATAAAAAAAAAATGCCTAATGAAATATTTCAGAAAAGATTACGGTGTGTAACCTACCAATTGAGATTTGATGTACTTAGGGGAAACCATGTAGTTTTAAAAAAGTTGTATTTCCCTGACTTAAGTAACACCACATGGTATTAATCAAACCCCACAGAGTCAGTATGCAGAAGCAGAGCATACCTGCAATAAGGAATTATACATAACCTGAGAAATTACTTCAGAAAGTTGGTTGCTTACTGTTTGATATTTCTGAAGCTCATTATGAACATAGAGATCTTGAAATGTTCTAGCAAAGCCAGTGTGTATCAAGATGTTTATTTCAATTTCCTTTGACTTGGTAAACTTCTATCATCCCAGAGCTGAGCTTCAAACCAACTCCGTTCCCTGGCAGATGCCATGGAACCAGGAACCTTGTTTCTCTTCAAAGACCACTTCAACAAAGATCACCAAACCTGCTCAGGAGCCTGGCTTGCCATGCCACAAGCAATCTGGTTTGTAGCTCTCTGGAGTCCCCCACACTAGTGTTGATCCCCACAGACTGGTGTATGCTCAGATTTCCCTGAGGCAAGACCCCAGAAACCTGGGAACCATCCACCTAGACAGGGCTTTCCTCCAGTTTAGCAGCAGTGAAGTGAAAGCTAGTGAAAGCACCCACTCCCCAAGATTTTGAGCTCATACACCTTAGGTTTGAAGCCTGAAAAAAACTTCTATGGGCTCACTGTGCAAGTGTGTCCCAGGCAGGGTTCACCCTCCACCACTGAATTAGTCTGCAGCTTGTCCAGGAAGCTGGCATTTTTTTAGCTGAGATGCTGCTGTTCATGGTTGGAAAAAGCAAGAGTCCTCCTGAGCAGGAAACTCGGTTTTTTAGATGACTGTAAGAAAAATTACAGTTCTTTCCCAAAAAGAGTTTACAAATTGAAACCATTACCTGGCAACAATTTCATTATTGTTTGTCTTCAAGGAGGTTCCACTTGGGCTCAGTGTTTCATTGACACATCACAGCAGTACTCTCTTCCAGACATTATAAAGGATAAAAAAGGCTGTAGGGAACTCCTGGGGTGAATGCTAAAGAAAAAAAGGCAATTAGGTTAACTTATTACTCTATCAGATTTTTCTACAATCCCATATAAAGAAAGAGACCCAAACCAAAACAAAGAAACTCCCAAGTTTATCTAACCTCTAAAAAGGAGTTGAAAGCAATTTGTGGGGTTTTTTAGCTTGCTGATTGTTTTGTGCTGCAAGCCAGGAGCAGAACACAGTTCTATGTCATGAGTTATTCACAGCTGGAGAAATATGGGCTCATTATTTTGTCAGGGTTTGCTGGTAATACCAAGATATTTCCTTAAAAGAGGAAATGTCCACAGGTTTTCTGCATTCCAGAAAATGAAAAATATTGATGGGAATGAGAGCTCCAAGGCCTAACACTTCACTTGTGAATACAGTAAGTTTTAAACAAATTATCCACATGTAATTTATATTTAACTGCAGCACAAGTTTATCTGATGTGTTGACAACACTTTCAGTCTAATCTCTGGGAAGCTTACTTCACAGTTCCCATCCCAATGTCAGGGAAGCACTAGGCTGTTTGAGCACAGCTCAGTGCCTGGCACCTGCAGAACTGCTCAGGGAAAGCTCCAAACTGCCTTTCAGGGAAATTCACCTCCCTGTAGCTCCCCCAAGATGCTGTTTGAGATCAAGATATGGAGGAAGCTCTCTTCCCACATGTCTGGCTCTCTGCTCAGTCTTTATTCTCTTCTACTCAGCTTAAGAGGAGTGCCCTTATAACTAGAAGCTTCATACCTCTCACAATTTACAAGCTCATCCTCCTCTCTCTGCAATTGGCATCTTCCCATTGCAAAATCCTCTGCTCCTAGATGTTGCAGTCTCCCTTACTGATAAAGAGAGGTATTTAGCTGGTTATTCTGAGTGGCTGCTGAACATCTCTTCTTCCAGTCCTTGCTGTTTTTCTTCAGCTTTGAATTGTGCAGAAAATACTTTCTGCTTAAGGCTAAACTGTTGTGACAGATGACTTTTAATTAACCCATCATTAAATCATTTTTGACATAGAACAGAAATAATCCAAAACATAAAGCCTGAAAATTCTGGCTCTATTTTTGCCAGACTGGGGAAAGGCAGAAAAATTTCTGCCTAGTACATAAACTCCAGGCAGGTACCACAAACCTTCAAAGGAGCTTGGAACAGATGTCTTCCATAACAGCCCTCCTGGGAATGGAGAACCCCACCTGTGGGGCTCTGTCTCAACAGGGATGGAGAAGAAGGTGTGCACTACAGCAGTGAGGGACTGTGGAAGAGGCAATGGCAGAGGAAGACATGAAAGTCATCTCCTTGGAGATGTTATTTAAAGAAACATTTTTCTGTTGCAGAGCTTTTGGAGTTCAAAGTTAGCAGGCAACACTAGATCACCTAAACAAGCCTTATGCTAAATATACCTTCGACTGTAAGCATCCTCTATATAATATAATCAGCAAGTGCCAGCTCTTTGTAGTGACAGGATTGGGTTTTATTAGACTAGCTGTCATCAACTTGGACCAAACTGCTGCTACTTCTAAAAAGCGATAGGAGATCAAGTTTATACCTGGGATGCACCGTCCCTGACATTCATGAACACAGCTTAATTACTTCTCAGGTTGTGATCTGGCACAGGGCCAAAATAAGGCATCTCAATTTAAAAGTCTCTGAATAACACCAGATAACATTTTAATTGTCAGATAAGATTAACATACAGCTCGTGTTAATAAAAAAAAATATGAAAATTGCATTACAAAATATGGGTTTTTTAAAAATAAAAAATGCAAGCTGCAATCACTTGCTATAGGAGATTGGAAAAAGACTTTTGACTTTGTGGAAATCATCACTGTCTTATGTTACACAAAGGAGAGCTCTACATCCTAGAAACCAATGTTGCAGTCTGGAGTTCCAGGAGCCACTCAGCAGATATCCTGTTTGCTTGACATAAAACTCAACCAGTAAACATTATCTATTTGACTTCTGCATATGAGAAGATGCCTGAATTTGAAATTTCAGTTTGTACAGCTCTAACTGTAACTCTAATAACTCAACTTCAATCATAATGATATTTCTCTGTTTAGTTCAAGTTTGGTTTCTATTTGCGCTTTGCCATCGCTACAACTGATTGTAGCCCTGACACCAATTACTTTATTCTTGTGCAGATTTGTTCAGAATTAAAAAAAAAAAAAACAAAAACAAACAGAACCCAAAAAAACCAAACAAAACCAAACCAAAAACACAAAAAAATTAAAACAAAAACAAACAACAACTAAAAAAAAATAAAAAAAACCCCAAACAAATTTAAAAAAAAACAAACCTAAAAAAGCCCCAAAAAATTCTATCCAGAGAAGAAAGGAACAATGAATCAATTTTTATAAACGGAAAAAACCACCATCAAACCCATCCAAGTTATGGCTTATTTGACAAGGGTATATTTCCTATGATTTGTCCTTCCTGGCTATATTCTGGCTCAGCTCCATTGTTGGTTTTGTGATACCCAGCTCTGTAAGTTTCTATGTAATGCACTAGAGAGGGAAAAGCTGCCACTATTGTCCCTGTGCACAGCAGCATATCATTCCTAGATGTGTCCACAAGACAGCCTTTAAACACTAGTGAGACTGCTGTCCCATTGCATCCTGTGGAAGAAATTAAAATACTTCCAGGAGCCCCCCTAGAACCCAACACTTGGAAAAAGTGTGTCAGAGCCTAATCTGTGGCAGCAAGAATAGAAAACATATTATTCTGAGTCAGAGAAATATGATAAAGGAAACCAAAACCTGAAAAAAATAGGAGGAAAAAAAACAAAACAAACCCCAGCTACTCAATAGGAAGCATGGAAAACTATTCCAATAATTAGGAGGTCCCTAATCCAGACCAGATTTGGTCAGAACTGTGGTGGGTTATGCTACTGCCAGATGCTATTTCCAATGTGATTTATTTCAAGAGAATATTGGACTTGGCCAAGAAGCTGCCTTTGTTTGACTTGTTTTTATCTGCAAGTCTTGGGTAATAGAAAGGGCTCTGGGATGGGGTTCGCTCTTCTCCTAGAACTTTTTTTTGCCATTTGTTAGATGTTGCTGGGAAACTGTGATACATTTCAAAACCAACTGACATTTTATTTTGGCATTGCAGTAAGTGACACAACTGCACTCAGGAAAATGACCAACCATTTGTTTAGACAGGCCAACTTTGATGCTGATTACAGCAGTCCTCCTGTTGCTGATGCTTAATGTAATATCTGCTCCTACAAGTAAGGAGTAGCCATTAAATCTGTCTATAAGTAGATCATTCTCTTCTCCACAGGAAAGTGTCTCTGAGGCAGGGACTGAAAGCCTTGTGTTGAGCTGAAATGGGGTCCTGGGCTATAGACAGGTACTGGGGAGTCTCCAGGGAAAGTGGGTCAGGGCCAGCAGTCTTGGTCATGCCTTGAAGGCCCTGAAAAACACAAGCCCACTCTTCTTCTTTTGAAAGGAAGCAAATTAGTGGCTCACATGAGTTGACTGGTATAGTTGAGATGGTCAGCAGTGAAGACAATTATTTGTCGCAAGTTAGACTGTGATTTTGAATGATCCTCCTGGTCACATCAAGACTTGACTATACCTTTCCAAATGCCTGCCCATCTTTCTCTATCCATGCCTTCCTCTAAACAGCTTGTCCTCTCACTGCAGGGAGGTGTTTGGAAAGCACTGCCTCACAGAGACCTAGTGGTCTCATCCATGCAAATCAGGTGTTAAGTGAGAAGGAGGAGGCCCCCGGATATTTACAAGGATGGTCTTGATGGGTGAAAGGTGCTCTGAAGATCACTGTAATGAGGGAGAAAAATCCTGCAGCAGAAATCTTGGTAGAGAAGAGCTTTTGGTGAAGTTGTTTCTTTCTTCCCCTTATCTGACTGACTGAGACTAAACTCCTCTAAAGGAAATCTTTCCTACGTGGTCTGAAAGACATTGTTCATTAGCATGGCCATACATTTTGCGTTTTATTTCTGGTAACTAGAGAATCAACAAAGGCTTCCCTTCAATATCCAAGCATGTCAGTGTAAGAGCAGAAGATGAGTGTCCATGAACATAAAAGCCCCAAGCCTAGAAAAGGAATGAGGCAGGAACTGTTAGCATTTGTTTATAAAGGAAAACTGAATAACAAAGATACAGTGATATAAACATGTCTCTAGACAGGATAATGTACTTGTGCAAAAATAGTTTCCTAGAATAAAGTTACTTTTACTGTGGACATACTAGCAAAATAAGGAGCTTTTTATTCCAGAGAAACTTCTCTTTTTTGAAAGCAGATCAATTGCTTATTCTAGAGCAGTGTCCACACAGAATGCCTACCAATGTAGCCAAAGAACTGCAGGAACTCACTTATCAACTGCACTTTCTGTCAGTTTTCCCAATAAGCAGGATTTATTAGGGCCTGGGGATATGTGTATGAGAGGGAGATAAGACAGTCTTCCTTTCTCAAAAATGAAAAATCAAATTTTAAAATCTCAAGAAAACATAGTCTGCTTCAAAACTACTCACTACATCATAAAAAGCAGTAGAGGCGAACTGGAGCTCCTCAGAACCTATTATTTAATGAGAATCTGAAGGAAAGAACTCCAGTTTCCCACAGCTCTGTCTCATGAGTTTTACTGAACTACAGTGGCTAAGAAGATAGAAGCTCCAGTGAACTTTTCTCACTGATATCATGTGTACATGCAGATTTTGAGGGATGTAACAACATATGAATTTCTAATGTCGCCTTTGCCTTGCTCTGAGCACAAAGAGATGTGTGGTTAGCTTCTTCATCCACTTTAAATTTTTTTCTTAAACTTGTTGTAATTTAATTGCCTTTGAGAGTTTTGCTCAGTGGAAACTGATTAGTGCATTCAAAAATTAGTTACGAGATACACAGAGACATGTACACACAAGGGGTGGATCATATAAAATACATAGATACTGACATTTCAGCTGGGGAGTAGCTGAGGAGAGGAATGGGTTGCTATGGAGCTTTGTTTATCAAATGTAAGATATGGAAGAGAATTTCCCTGACTGACCATAAGGGCTGAGCAGCATAGGCATGAATGTCTATGCCACAGGTGTCCAGGTTTCAGACAAAGTACATTCTGCTGGAGCTTTCCATAGAAAACTAGCCTTTAACTCAGCATGGACTAGGACTGCTGCTGTGGCTGCCATTCAGACAACTTCTGCATGTAGGCTGGGAGAAGGTGGGCAGACTTTTTAAAAAAATCATATGTTTATATGTCTCCAAGACAGTGGGCAAAGAATTAAATAAAACAGGTAAAAATTAGCACAGTAAATGAGCATTCAAAATTTAACCTACTTTTTAGTGTGTTGTAATTGAAATCATGGTGGCAAATACTGCCCAGCCTCTTTCTTGGACAGCTTTCAAAAGAATTAGGAGGTGTTTGAATTAAAAGAACAACAACAACAAAACAAAAACAATCAAAATCCCCCCAAAAAACAAAAAGGAAGCAGATAAAAGTTTTGTTGGAAAGCCTTCATCCCAGCAGCAAAATGTGCAACAGTGAAGGCTGAATCTCAGAGTCATAGGATGAGATGAAGCCTGGGCAACACAATGTAGAGGGCAAAGCTACAGAAGGACTGTTATGAAACCTGAGAAAGAGAGAAGAGCTTGAAAAGGAGAATAGCTCTCTAATCCGATACCTGAAATATAGTGGTGCATTACTGAATGAGGGAAAGAGACTTCCTCCCATTAACAGGAATTATCAAGGAAAAACAATAAAGAGCTATGAAATACTATGGGAGGCAGCAAGATGCAGCAGGAGTTGCTGAAGTCTTGATTGCAGCCTGCTACCTTGCCAAGACTTGATGATAAAAATGCATTAGTCCCTGCCCCATGAAGGGTCCTGGCTCCCCAGACACTGCATTTCTGCTGTGGGGTTCCGCCCTCGGCAGGCCCTCAGCATATCAATAGCAAGGCTGGGACGGCCAGGTCATCGGCCAGGTACAGTCCCGTTTTGTGTGTTGTGTGCCTGTGCCCTTCCCGGGCTGCGAATAGGAAAGGAAAACTGGGAAGGCATGTTGTGGATCAGGAGAGGGTGGTGTGTGTCTGTATGGGAGGGGACAGTACATAGAAGTGTGTGTGTGGCGTTTGTGTGC
>JACBWW010000003.1:34971057-35125094 GCA_020086605.1 Lanius collurio
CCCCCCCCCGCTCCGCCCGACACCCCAGCCGCTCGCCGCGCGGCTGCTCCGGCGGCTTTTCATCTCCGGGGGTAGGAGGGAGATGTCTTTGCCGTGGTTTTTCCACCCCCAGCCCTCTCCGTGCCGGGAGGGGCGGTGATGTGGAGCCGGGAATGTAGAGGAAAACCCTCCCCGAGAAGGAGCGACCAAAACAAATCTCTCGCCGTGGCTTTGGCGGCCGCGCAGTGCCCGGGGAAGCCCGAGCAGCCCTTGCCAGCGCCGGGGAATCCCTCCTGCAGCCCCCGGCGGCGCCCCGGGCGCCCGCGGAGCAAGGTAAGCAGGAGGGCATCCCTCTTCCGCCGAGGGCTGCTTTTTGCTTTTATTTGTGTTTATTTGAGATCCCAAGTCATCCCCAGCTCCCGCCCTGGTGGGACTGTCAAGGGAGGCGAGAACTGCCTGCTGGCCGCTGAGCCGGGAGCGCGGCGCTCCCGCGGGGAGCCCCGGGGTGCCCCGGGCGCTGCGCAGCGGCGGCCCCGGCGCGGGGAGCGCCCCTGGGGAGGGGGCATGATCGGCGGGGCGGGACGGACACGGGGTGTCCTCCCCGGCTGCCTGAATCGGTCTGAGGGAGGATAATACAAGCCTCACCCTGGAGCGCTTTGGAAACCGTTGTATTTTTGTTCCTTCAGAGCTGCTAAAGGGAGGGAGGGAGGGAATGACATTTCGTAGTATTCTACCTCCTGCCGTGGGTGAGCTCTACTGATAAAGGCTCGTCATTTGTTTCCGATGCTCTAACAGCGCTTGTGGAAACCTGATGATACAAAACCTCAGCCTTCTCAGTAGCTGTTGTTGGAATTACCCCATCTACCTGGGGACTGGAAAACCCCCTCTATAGAAGAAAATGTAGCCTTGTGGTAGTCTAAAATACACTGCTCTATATGCTTTCTGTGGGTAGGTAGCATGCTGGTCCCTGGATTTAAAAACCTAAATGTCTTTATGAATAGGCATGTTCATTGGCTGCATGGTTTCTACAAACCATTCAGTGTGTTTTTTTCTATTAGAATTTCACTGCCTGGGTGGAGGTAGACCTTTGTTTATACCCTATGTATGTACTGTCCATATTTATAGTAGGGTTTGGACTTCATTCAATTCAAGTTACATAATGATTAAATACAATGGGATGTATGTATACAGTTTCTTTGACATTTTAATTCATTGCAGAGAAGCCTGGTTCTAGCAACACTGCCAAAATTGTCACTTTTTCAATGTTTGTGTAAGAAAGGAAGTGTCCATAGCATCAGGTGGAGAAAATGTTCCTTAGCAAATACCGAGTCATCAAGACCTTGCTATTAAAAGGACACCTAAGTGAAAGATTTCAGTGACCCTATCCTGTAGCTCTGAGGGGGTGCCAGGATTGGTTTAGAAGAGGAAGAATAGCAGTGAGACTGGGCAGGCTTGGCGGGGGGGAAGCCTGTATGGTGGTGTTTTGCGTTAAAAATGCATAGAGTTTGAGTTTGCTCAGCTGGTGAGTCTGTCCAAGTTAGAACAGAGCTAGCACCAACCCTTAGAGGCTGGGCAAGGTCTGCAAAACTGAACATCCCACCAAGCCTGGCATGTGATCTTCCAGGGAGTTTTAGTAGAAACTTTCAGGGAAGCAGGGTCAGTGAGTACATGCTGCTTTGTGTGTTCTCTGATCACTGAGATGTTCTAGCAAAACTCTGGGGGTCTTTACCAGAGAGATGAGGTGCAATACAGAAGAAATAGTTTGGTTTTGGTTCTTAAAACCTTTGTCTATTCTGTTCAAACAACTGATAAATCTGACACAACTGATAAACTCTCTCTTCGTTCGGGCTTAGTGGAACTTGCAGCTGCCTTGTTATAATTTTTGTTTTCCCTAAGAATGCTTCTGCAGGCAGCTCTCACCACAGCATCTGAATTGCTCTTGCCTCCTTTCTCAGCTGGACACTGTCGCTGGAGCTCAGCAGGTTGCCCTCACTCAGACGTATGCAGGCTGTAAAACATCTTCAGCTCGAGATGAGGGAGAGGTGCTGTTTGGAGCAGCGCTTCAGCCTGAACATTTCCATTCACTTCAGCATTTTGAGATCTCCCACTGCCTTAAGGATGCCATATCACATATATTTATTAATACTCAGACTTTTTTCTGTCTAAGTGAAAGTTAATTGGCAAACTCTGGCTTGCCATTCAAAGCAAGGCAAGAGGTCAAGATGTGCATTAGCTTTCTTGCCAACATTTGGGATTTTGCCAGATTGTTTGCTACTGTCACTTTTAGAAAAGAATCTTGATCTTATATTACTTCCTTGAGCTTCATGTAACTACATGTGCAGGTAAAATTTATTTCATGATGCTACTGTATTTAAAGCTACCTTCTGAAGGATATTTCAGCCAGTGTTTTACTCTGTCTGTTGTTGTTATATAAACAGCATGTTGGGCAGGGTCTGTCTGGTCTCAGATCAGATGAGGAACGCAAGCTGAGATATCTGGTGAAGGGAGCAGTGGCTGGAAGTATGTCAGTGCAGTGGGATTCCACTGCAGACCCCCCTGAAGGTGTCTGCTCTACTTGAGTATAGACCTACTGCTCCCCATAGGCAGAGCTGGGAGCCAGAAAGGGAAGCACTTAAAGCTGTAAGCCACTTCAGCTTCATCAGAGGAGACATACACAGTCTAAAAATGAATTTTTGGATGTTTTCAGGGGTCACTTCTAATAATTCATCATGTTATTACATAATGTCTTCTGACCCAGCAATGCTCACAGCTCTTGGAATTAAGCAATGATTGCTTCTGAAAGGACTTTACGTGTTTGTCTATTATTGCTATAGTAAGTTTTATCACTTTTAGGCATAAGGTTTTTTTACCTAATAGGTGTCTGAATGTTATTAATGTGTATGCATGATAAAGAAACAGACTGTAGCTTACTTTGTTGAGTTTTGCTGGTTTTAGTCTTGTCAGGATATGAGCATCCTACGAGAAAATATTTTGTTTTCCCATCTGTAGTGGGCATCTTCTTATTGTGGTTATTGCTGGAATAGTAGTAAAATCAGAGTTGATTTCTTGGATTTCATAATAAATCTTTGGAACATGTTGTTTTAACTCACATTTTAGTAGGGAGAAATGTGTGTTTACTTTGTAACAAGAATATTAGCTTCAAACTAAAATAAACTTACTAATATTAAGTTTTGGAGTTTTTTTTTTAAGATGAGCAACAGTGTTCTGTGGGATAATGTGAAAATAAATTGCTCAGGGCATTACAGAGTAGATTTAATCCTATTGTAAATGTATGTTTTTGTGCAATCCCATAGCTTTCTATGTGTTTTTAATCTATAATTTTCTGGCTATATGGAAAAGATATGGAAAGAATTTCATTATTTTGAATTTTTTCTTGACTATTATGCAATTAGAGGTACATATTGCATGCTATAACAGATACATTGCTCAGTCATTCTCAAATTAAATCTAAGTAAAATGCATACATATGACTAAAGAAAAAAATTGAACAGAGAAGCTCAACAACTCAAGTGTTTATTGAACAGGACTTGGAGGTTTCTTATCTTGGTTACTGTACGACGTCAGTCCCAGTATAGCTTCCCATAGCACTAAATACCATAAAAGCCTTAGGGAGAGTATACATCAGTCAAGCTATTAAAAATATATTAAGCTTAAATCTGCCTATATTCTTTATAAAACCTGGGAGGACAGAAAAGGCTATTTTGCTTTTTTTCTGTCCCAGTACTTGCTACAGCACATGCAGAAATTTCAGCGCAAGTCGCACATTGGCATCTTCCTGAGTTTTCACTTGTTTGTTGTGCAATACATTCCTTCTTCCAAGTCTGGAGGGCTGAAGTTTCTTAAAGGGTGAGTTTCTTAAAGGATATGTTTCTTAAACTACATTTGTTCACCAGTGTGAAAACATGATGATGTCTGCATAATCAGAAAACAAAGAATATTATTTTGAACACACTTATTCATGGATTATAGTATGAACAATAGGGAGACAATAAAAGAAAATCTCAGGCCACTGCAATCAGTGGGGTTTTTATTTGTTTCTAATGCAGGAAATCTTTATTTAGCCATAATGATAGATCATCTGTGACTTAGGTGTCTCGCTTCTATACGTCCCTGTTCCTCCTCTGGATAACTATAAAGAGCAGTCAGTAGCATCACTGATGGCACCAGCAAGAGAGTCAGAACAACAATCTATTAGCTAATAAATAATATATGTAATGCTGGCATAATGCAGCTCTGAGCATTTAGGAATAAGCTGTGATAAACAGCACTTGAACTCTTTACAAGTAACAATGGCAATTGACCAATTTACCTCTCATAGCACCAGGCCAGGGGAGCACAGTACGCTGTAAAATTGTGTGAGGGCATTTACAGTCCGAGCCAAGGCAGAGGGGCTGAACAGCTCTCTCACCACAGCACCAGCACGTGCTGCAGGAGCCCCTAGGTTTGTCAGTGCTTCTCCCTAGGAAATCAGACTTGCTATTGCAGGGTGTTCTTCATGCTGCCATCATATTCAGGTACTAGCTTGCTAGGAAATAAACGTCAGCCCTTTAGGTAAAACCACGTTACAGGGAAATGAATGCAAAGCTGGGCTGGTAATTAACTGAACAAAGCTCTCAAACGTAATCTTCTTTGATGACACTGGAGATGAGCTTCTCCCCCAATTGCCTAACAAGTTAAGAAATAGGAATCAGTTATGGCAGTATGGTCCAAATACAGAATAAATTTGCCTCAAAGCCTTAATAAGGCAGTTCATAAAATAATATTTAAGAGTACCTCATCAATAGTTATCTTATAGAAAATCATCCGTGTTTTCAATATATATTGAGATTAAAACTACAATCAAATGCAAGAACTCAAAATGAAGTCATAATGCTTCTTTTACAAAATTTTCAGGTGTGTCATTTGCCTTCTTAAGGTGTGAGGATTTGGCTTACCTGTGACGTTGTTGACCTCATCTCAGATGGATGTACGCTCAGATGACAGAATAATCCTACTATAATTTATAGCTATACATTCAGTGTAAATTTGCATATACCAGAGACATCCTGAGACAGTTTGAACAGAAAGTGCTGGCAAGCTGCAGAAGCTAGAAGAATCCCACTAATGTATTTAAGCAGACTCAAAACAGTGAATAGGCTTAATTAGCCTTGAAATCACACAACTATGAGTGACGGTATTGTACGTGCTTTTCCAGTGGCTGACGAGATTAACAGCACACAAATTCACTCTGCCTTGACAGGAGTGCCATCTAGAAGGTCTTGCTTTCTGAAATATTTCCATCTCATGCTTTCTTCATTCTTACTATTGTTGACATAGAGCAAACCTCTTACCCTGGTAAGCTTTATTCTTGAATTTATTCTCAGGAGTAGCTGGCTACTGATAGTCACTTTAGTCCCGTTTAGGCAGGTCACTAAAGTAATATTAGCAGTGCTGTGTATCTTCTGCTGCTTCTGAACTAAAGAAGGGATGAGAATGTTTATACCTAAGTAGAAGCAAAAATATCTTGCTTTTGCTCAGTAATGCTATGGTTAGGGTACTGATGGAGAAAAATTGAATTTTTAGGCATTTCATAGATTAACATGATGCAAATAAATATTTCACTTCTTGTAATCCAAGATTACCACCCACCGAAGGACTGGTCACACCCCTCAGTTACAGTGTCTGTTGTCTTTCAAGTACAGCCTACCTCATTCTTGCTCAGTAGGAAGGGGGATGGTCTCCATCACTGCAGCCATCCTGGGGATTACTGATAGCAGCAGGAACCTGAAAGATATAAACCACAAGTTTGAATGACCAGGGATGAATGTGATCCTTCAGTGAATGTTTAATGACCAAGCAACGACATCAGAGTGGAACCAAGGCCACCACCTCAAGGTGTATGTTAAAAGAATAGACCTTGTTCAGTTCTTTTGACAGGGCTATTTTATGTATCTCTTGTAAGAGGAGGTTTCCAGGCTTAAAATATCTTGTGGGTGGGTTGTGTCTCTTTTGATCCTGCTTATGCATTGGGCCTGGATGGGAGTTAAGAGCATCTTCTTGACTGTGAAGCACCGTGTTGATCCTGCCTGAGAGGTTCCCACACCCTTCTTTGAACTTGGGACTTTTGTGTTTAATATTAGAAACCCTGAACTAATGGCTCTGATGAAGCACATTTTTTAAGAGGATGCTGTGGCTTTTAAAAATACATTTTGGCTTGATAGAAGTAAATAAATTAATTTATAGTGGCAGTTTTATAAAAGTGTTCCTTTTAGCCTGTCTTGATTTCAGAATTATAGTAACAGTAGCATAGGGTTGTGCATGACAGTGACTCCTCACTTTTTCTGTTGTCAGGTCAATTTGAGGGTCAAAAAATATCGATACTCCTGGTATCAGGTAGGACTAAAAGGCAGCTTAGCTACTTCTCTAGAGTGTTAAACTGGACTTGCTAAGAACAACTTTCCCTTACAGACCAACAGTATCTTTGTGCAGTATGTGGAACCAAAACAGATAAGGTCTTAGAGAGGGTCAGGAAGCAAAGTTTTCTGGGTGACTACTTTTCTCAGATAGGCAAAATAAGTTGTTGGATTGTCCTAGGCCCTGCACAGCAGTTTGTAGTGGTCATTTGGGATGTTTTTTGAAGGCATTCTATAGTCGAAGACATCAAAATGTTGAAGGGTTGGATTCTTCAGAATCAAGATTAGACAGAAATTTGTCTTAATTTTTAATGATAAAAGCTTTTTGTAAAGACTTGCTTATGCTGTGACCAAGGGGACATTTCCAGCTATGTACAAAGGCACTTGCCAAAAATTGAGTATCCGAAAACCAAGACCTTGATTTGTTCCTTCATTCCACCTTCGGGGCTTCTGTGAAATACCAGGAATAGGAATCTGAGCTAGGCTCCTAATGGATTAAGAGAAACATCTCTTGTGTTAAATTGCCCCCTTTCAAACTGTATTCTTTGGCCATGTCTCCTCCTGCATGTTGTCCAGATAGGTCTAGGCTTACCATTTACCTTGGCTGAATTAGGGAACAGTCCAATTATAAATGGTTGAAAATGAAATTTTTGACAGAAGCAGCAATTGAACAGAAATGTTTTCATTTCCAGAGAACTCACTTAAGAATACAATTGGGCTTTTCTTATTTGTAGATTCGGGATGGTGGCATTGTGTGTTTTTCTGTATTAGAAGACTCAACATTATACCAGGTTTCTGGCCAAAATGCAACATACAGAATTTTGGGCACAATTTCTTTCAAAAAGAAACTTTCTTTTCAGGGTTTAAATCTGACTCTTTTGTAAGATTTGCCTCATTGCTTCAGACATCATTCTCTATGTATATAGGATAATATTATATGTTGAGTAATATTTCCCTGCCTAGAAACCTAGAATCATCATTCAGTACTACACTCTGCAAGCTTTTCTTCAGGAGAACAAAAAGACATCTGTGAAGTTCTTCACTGCTTTCAGCTACTTGGCAGCACTGTTATTGGTAGGGAGTTCTGGAAGATTGAAGGGCTAGAGAAGCTAACATATTTAGAATAAGCCTAAAACTAATTGCTTTAGAACAACTGCTTACACTAGAAAAAATGATGTGTTGACAATCTCCTCCATCATCTTAATGCACTGCAATGCAATTAGAAGAGAATATCAAGTAGTGGACAAATAAATTGCAATTTAAAGCTCTAATTTATTAATATTAATGTATTTACTATTATTAGTATATGTAACATCTGTAGACTCTCAAAGAATTCTTGGAAGCACCAATCAAACTTGTGGATCCAGAGTGCTAGTCGGGATATAAATATGTAGTCTGATTTAGACCTGACATGAGGACCTTGCATAACCACATTGCTGTAATCTTGTTGTTTGACATTAAAGAAAATGATCTGCTATTCGGCCTTGTACTTCTCTATGACAGCTCATCTCCTCAGAAGTTTCCAGGGGAGGCTAAATAAGCAGTGAAAGACAATATCTTTGGCAAAAGCAGTAACAGCCCTTAGCAACCAATCGTAAACATGAATAGTAAAGTGCAGACATGATCAACAATTACATCCTAAACAAGAGATGTTTCAACCTGCAATGGAAATGGAAAGGTTTTTGTAAACTGAGCAGGAATGCATCAAGATTTTTTTTAAGGATCATATAGCCACCCTTGTCGCAAGCACCAACAGCAGAGCTGCTAGTAAAGAAAGACAGAGAACTGAAGCTGAGCTGGAATAAAGTTTGGTGGGGATCTTGGTTCAGCACTGCATGGGCTACAAAGCCATGTTCAGCGCTCTCTTGTGACCTCAGTGCAGATTGAGGGGGTGCTACAATCCCAGTGCTCAGATTGTGAAGAGGTACTACTCAAAAAGACCACTTGAGTCCTAAATTCCGTGAGTCTTGAAGTAAAATTACCCAGAATGCTCTCAAGAGCATTCAGCTTTTAGTAAAGTAGTCTGCGTCACCTGTAGTGTGTCTAGAGCCCACCCACAGGGCTTTACCTTGAGTAGAAGCTTCAGTAAGTGATTACAAGTGCTATTGGGGTAGTTAGAAAACTCAGATAAGCTGAAACTGCCAAGCTTGTGTGACTGCAAGACTTTAAAAACGTTTTATCATTTATACTTTCCCTCTTTTTCTGTCTTCTGTCACCTTACCTATTTCTGTCTGGGTTTTCTTATCCAAGGCTCTTTGGGAATATATAGAGTCTCAGAGTCTGCTGCTCCTTGGTGAAGTTCAGCTCATCCATCTAAAAGACACTTCTGTGCTCAAGATGGTGAGAACAGCGAGTTAGCAGACAGACTGATTTAGTTGATCTAAAAAGTTCATCTATAAAAGGCCTCATCTTTTTTGAGTGTTTCCTGCGGATCCACAATACTTTGTGTAGCCGAAGTTTAAATTTTCACATGCTAGGAATAAATAATCTGTGAGGTCTTTTAATGAAATAGAAATAATCATCATTTCAGACCAGTTAGCCGTAGCCCCAAAGAGCTGATTTTGCAGGATTTGCTCTCAAAGATTTTCAAGATCTTACTTTTCATAAAACAACCCATCCCTAGCTGTTAGCAGAGCTCTCAAGACAACAGGTGGGATTTGGTATTAGTTCATGGAAAGACTCAGCTCTCCAGTAGCGGTTCTGACCACGGCTGTAGTCTGGCAAGAGGCAGCCATTGCTCACAGAGAAGCTGTGTCACAGGGGAGACAGGCTAAGGCTCCATCTTTGCCCCTTCAGACCACATTGCTTCAAGTAATTTTACCCACTGAAGCCTCTGAGGACTCAAGCCAAGAGTTGGCATCAGTAGTTTGGATGATCAAAGCTCAGCTACTTCCCTCCTGTGCATGCCTGCATGTATTCCTGCATATAGATAGGAATCTGAGACATACAAAGGATGCTCAGGAATACTTTGACATGTTTCCTGACACTTCCTGAATTCAGCTTGCCAATCCTTAACTATATGAGATGTGACTTCTGCAAAGGTGGGAAATGGAAATAACGAGCAACTCATTTGAGTGGGATGCTTTTATGCAGAGTTTTAGCTATCACCTCAGCCATCTTTTTAAAAACTGAAACTAAGGGAAACTTCTAGGGAAAGGTCCCATAGCACACCATTAAGAAAATGCAGGTCTTCATATTTTGAAACCAAGAGCAGACATTTCAGGCCTAATGTTCAGAGAGCTCTCTGTGGCAGCAGAGAGATTACAGCAAAGCAGATGCTGAAAGAAAAGAACCATACAATCAAATAAGCTGGCAAAAATGTGCTTGCTGAGTAAAAATGTGTTGGTTTGTTACAACTAAGTTGCTTTGTCTTTTCTTGGCTAACTTTCTGGATCCCAGGTGGTAGGCTGTAGGAGTCAGATGTTGAGGTGGGTGCAGGTTTTCCAGGGCTCTTTAAAATCACAGAGTATCTTCAGTTCTCCAAATAGAAGGGACGCTAAGGATCTTCAAATTCAACTCTGTGCTCCTCGCAGGGTTGCCTAAAACTAAAAACTAAACCATGTGACTAAAAACATTGACCAGACACTCCTTGACCTCTGAAAGGCTTGGTGTCACGACCACTTCCCTGGGGAGTCTGTTCCACTGCCCAACCATCCCCTGGGCAAAGAACCTTTTCCTAATGTTTGCTCTGAATTTCTCCTGACATTACACTTGCAAAACATAAAGCTAGTTTTTCCAGAAAGTGTTACATATCTGCATTATATACAGCCTGAAGTTCTGGTAAGTCAGTTTTAACAGCCAAACTGGTAAATGCAACAATTGTTTCCCCAGATTTTTCTTGGTTTCAGTGAGCATTTTTGCATGTGAAGAAAACCAGCACATTGATCTTAGACTCTCCAGACCTGAAAAAAAAATACTGTGAATGGGATCACAATTTAATAATCTGTTTACTGTTTAATAATTTCACAATCTCTCCTTTTTTAATTCAGAGCTTTCTTGAACTTTTAGAAATGTAATTAAACATCAGTACATTTAGAACCAGACTTTGTTTAAAAACGTTCAACACATTTTCACCAAATTGTGAAAAACTCCTCCATTAGTTTTCAAAGCAAGGAAATAATTAATACAAATTTTTCTCAAAAACAACTTGACAAATTTTGACAAAAAGATATCTTCTGACAAAAAGGGTTGAAATTTGTCTATTAAAAGTCAGAAGAAAGCAAAATTGTTCCCTTTTCCTGGGGTCCTTATGATACAGCCTCCTTTCAACGACATACTTTCGTCTTCGCTGCTTTAAATGCAGGACGTTCCCCAACAGTGAAGTTGCTCATGCACTGTAAATTATCCATCTTCTGTGGTGAAATTTGTATGGCAAAGATTGGGAGAGATGTTTATGACTAAGGCATGTAAGAGTGGCTTGGATGTGAATCCTTTTGGAAGACAGGTCTTGTGCATAGAAGGAGTTGGTGTTGCTCAGGTCAGCTGGCACAGCGACCTCCCTGTGTGCAGTTACGCTCTCTGGACTCCAAAGCAGGTGGCTGCAAACAAACCACTTATTAGGAGCAGACCTTGAAGCATGTGGACTCCCCAGCCATCCTTGCAAACGACTTGGGAGAGTCCTGACTGTGCTGTGGCTGGCCATGCTCCGGCACTGTGACAGCACAGACAACTGGGTTCCTCAGCCTGAGAGTTTAATCTGCTCACGTAGGCATGCCCATTAAAAGTCCTGAGAATGCTGAGGACTCTGTAAAAAGCAGCTGTCTCCATCTGAGCAGCCAAAATTGTTGGATACCTCAGGCATTTATGAAATTTCTCCATTATAAAGCAGTGGTAATAATGGCCTCCTACTGAAGGGGATGCCCTGGAAGCACTTGGGTAGGGTGGGGAGAGCTCCCTGAGGGAAATTCAGCACTTTGCATGTAATTTAGGCCTTGCAGCAGGAAATGCTGAATAACATCAGAGCCAAATACTGATTGAGAAAGATGAAAAGACATGGTAAATAATTATCCGTTCATGTAAAGAAGAAGGGATTGATGGGGGAATCACACCATTAAAAGATGCATGCCTGTGTTTCGGGGGAGGACACTTAACCTTCCCTCTGCCCTTCCCTAGCTTTTTGAGTAGCAGTATTTGAAGTTTTCACTTTTATTTAATGCAAAGAATTGGCTTTGATTTGAAGAGTTTTATGTAATACTGCAGGCATTTTGTTACAAAGTAATTTTATTATTGCACAGGAAGAATGTAGGGTTTATCTAGATTTGCTTTTATATATGGGGGTAGAATCTGGTTTTTTCTGTGCTGATTACTAAGAGTACTTGTGAGCACCAGGCTGGCTTTGCCTACCTCCCAAGGAGTAGTTACATCTCTCATTAGCCCATGGTGGACAAGGTGCATGGTGGAGTTGCATACAGCCTAAAGGTCAAGGCAATAAACTAAGCTGAAAAGTATTTTAAGCCTTCTCAGGAAAAAAAATTAAAATTCTCAGTTAGTTGCAGTAGCTAAAATACAGAAAGGTAACTTAATGAATTGTAAAGGTATCCTCATTTGTATCATTTTGTTATAATGAAAGATCCAGTGATTTTGTATTATATTGATAATGTAGATTTTCCAGTTAGAAATGCTATATAGTAACATATAGACTATTTCCTTTTGTGACAAGGTAACTCACCTAATTGATCCGGGGAAGCCAGTGCACATAACCTTTTTGGATTTTAGTAAGGCTTTTGGTACCGTCTCTCATGGGATCCTTCTGGACAAATGTCCAGCCCACAGCTGTGTGAACACATCACAGGAAGGGTGAGCAGCTGGCTCATGGGTCAGGCACAAAGGGTTACAGTGAATGGGGAGACATCAGAGTGGTGACCTGTCACTAGTGGGGTTCTGCAGGGCTCCATCCTTAGCCCAGTCCTCTTCAACATTTTCATAAATTAATTGGGTGCAGGACTGGAAGGGGTACTGAGAAAGTTGACAGGTGGTACGAAACTGAGAGGAGCTGTTGACTCCCTTGAGGGCAGGGAGGCCATGCAGAGAGACCTTGACAAATCAGAGAGCTGGGCAATCACCAACCCTATGAAGTGTAACAAGGACCCGTGCCCAGATTCTCCATTTGGAATGGGACAACCCTGGATGGAAATGCAGACTGGGGTTGAGGTGCTGGAATGCACTGCCACAAAAAGGGACCAGGGGGTCTTGGTTGTTGGCAAACTGAGTATGAGTCAGCAGTGCCCTGGCAGCCAGAAGGGCCTGCCCTGTCCTGGGGTGCATCAGGCACAGCATCACCAGCTGGGCAAGGGAGGGGATTGTCCTTGTGTGCTCTGCACGGGGGTGGCCTCACCTCAGGTGCTGGGGGAAGCTTTGGGCACCACAGTATAATAATGTGAAGCTATTGGAGAGTGCCCAAAGGAGGATTATGAAGATGATAAAGGGACCCTGTGATTCCGAAAGTTGAGGCTATTGATTATATTTTTGTTAAAGGCACAGATAAAACCAGGCTTTTTAGCCAAGATTTGGGGAAAACTTGCACAGGAAGAAATTTTTTTTTTTTTAAATTATCATCAGAGAATGAAAGAAAGTAATGAAGAAGAAAAGACGGTGAGAAGACAAGGACTTAGGAAGCAAACAAAAAGATTAATTTATATCTTTTTAAGTTATACATTCTTGTTCTTGTGTATATTGCAATGAGAAGAGCTCTGTAAAAAAAGGTATGAATCACCCTCAATATTCAAGATTCTTCATTTGGAAAAATGCTTTTTATTTGATCTTATCAGAGTGCTGCATGTTGTGAATGGTGGTTCATCCCTTGGTACATACATAAATATATGCATAGCATGTTCTCAACACTATATTTAATAGTGTTTCACTGCTGACTTCAGTGTGGACATCAGGACTTTTTAAGCTTTTTAGAAAAGTCTCATTTCCTCAAGTAGGAAGATGCAACCAGTAATTATACTAATAAACCAGAAAATGTTTGATCAGCTTTACAACAGTCATGGTGACGCTAGAATTTTTGCATTTTTTAACAAATATCTGTGGTAATTACACTGCAGAAAAGCTAAAATAATGTGTAGTCTTGTATATCTGTAGTTTCTGCAATCCAAAAAAACCCCAAGGATGTGGTTAATTTAAGATTAATCAGATGAGCTGCTTAATTTCTATTGCGTTTTACTTGCTATTGCTAATATTAGGATATACATTTTAGTTTTAAAAAAGAAAAAAGAAATCTCTGTGATACAATAGTGAGTAAACTAGTGAACCTCTCTAGAAAATGCCTGAAGACTTGACTGATTTCATGAAGGATGACAGAATCTCTTTATGAATTTCTTAAATTCTTATGTTTTCTTATGTAAGACAACCTTAAAGGAGAAATATACTTGTTCATTAAAGTCTAAAAGAATTTCTCTTTAAAATAAAGTTTTCAAATATTTCCTCTGTAGAGGAATATCCTCTCATAACTGTTTACTCTTTGTGTAGTTGTCTGTATATCAGAAGACTGATAAATGTATCACAGATCACTAGGAGATGCTTAAATAGGGAAATCTTACAAAGAACAGTCCCCAGCTTCTCAGAAGTCTCACCATCATCCCCTTTCACATAAGGCAATGAGGAGGAGGGTAAAACCAGAGAAAAAAAATCAGCCTAAGGCCAAGAGCAAAAAGCAAAACACCAAACAACACAAAAGAAAGGGATATATATTGTGTAAATGTACTGATGGCAGGGCTTTGATTTTGATAGGTCATTTATCTTTGCAAGTGAAGTTATCAGATTATCTTTTTTGTGAATGAAGCTAAATGTTACAGGCTTAAACACATATAATTAGGCACAGAAGTGCTTTGGGTTGCACTGGGAAATAAGGAGGAATCTTCACAATGCAGTGCTGGAGGCAGGATGGGAAGATGCACAATATTTTGGCCCTTTTGGTTTTGAAGTAGGTTCAGCTTGGCAGTGAAATTGGTAACTAAAATGGTAGTGTTCTGGGCTGTTGGCATCATTTAGCTTATGCACAAAACAAAACCCAGCAAACAAATAAACAAATATCTTTATATGTAAATATTACTCTTATAAGTATTTTTCCTCTTTTCTGATGTCTTTGGATATAACAGTCTGTTAGGTCTGAATTGTAATTGGCTGAGTGTTGTTTTATCTGTTGGCAGAGAAACTTTTAAAGTTTAGATATAATTAAGTCTAGCAATTTTGATTTTGTAACAGCAACATAGTCAATCCTGTCATGGGCATGTCAGATGACACACTGGAATAATTCTTTGTTGTTCTTGATACTTCTAGTAAAGGATTATTCTAGATTCTCACAGCTCTGCTGAGGATGTGGTCTATGTGACTTTCTAATTCTCTTTCAAATTTCTGCCTTTTTTTCATGATGAGTTTGTACCCATTTGTTCTTGTGCCAACTGTTACTTTGGTACAAATAGTTCAAACCCCTCCCAGGTATTTACTCTTGATGTATTTATAGGTGGCAATCCCTCCCAGCACAACTTTCATGCTTACTCTGCAAAGAGGATCAAATTCTTGTACACATCAGATTCTTTTATATGCTGGACTTATTTCACTTCAAGCAAAACAAACCAAGCAAACAAAAAACACCAGATTGCTGGATTGTTGATTTGCAGAGAACAGGAGGAGGAAATGTCAGCTCTGGGAAATTACTAAGGAGAACTTTTCAATGCCTATCTAAGCATTCTTTGGGCCATGATACTATTGGTAGGTTAATATTTAAGTAATACTATGTCTGACAGTTGACAGCAGTAGAGCTGGTGGGTGGGTTTCCTTCCTGGCTGATACTGGTATTCCAAATTTGGTGACAAACAGCTGCACTTCAGAGTTCACTGAACCACTAGGCTCAGTGAGAGAGGATTATTGAAACTGAGGTTGCTGATTGCTGTCATGCAGTCATGCCTGCAGCAATTTAACAGGTGAGCAGTGGGGCAGAGAAGAGCCTTTCAGAGGATCCTGAGAGTATTGTGCACAGCCCTTGCCTATATAACATGTAATACTGGTCAGTTGGCCACAAAAGAATTAGGATTCTTTTGATCCTTTTGTAAAGAAATAAATGCTGTCTGGTGCTAAAAAATATGACTTCTCAGGATGGTAGATGAATTTTCCATTGAATAACATTTATCCATGAAATAATACAGCAAACTAAGATTTGAGCTGGGACAAAGAGGGAAGGAGTTTGGTTTGGAGATATTGATATGCTGCCATTATTTTACTCAGTTTCAGTATCTCCCAAATTTGAATTTTTCAATAAAAGGGAGACTAGCCTCTGTCTTTACTTACAGATATCCTTACAATCTATATCAGATTAAGCTAACTGCATCAGAAACTGATTATTAAAAAAAAAAAAACAAAAAAAAACAAAAAAACACACACAAAAAACCCCCAAACCAACAAAAAAACAAACAAACAAAAAAAAAACCCGAGTCCATTGTACAAATTTTCACAGTTGATTTTCACAAATACAGAAATTCCAGTGAGTTTTTTTTCCTTTGCCTAAACATAGTGCTCTTAGCTGTTCCAGTTGTTCCAGTGGTTCTGGATATTACCACAAAGAGTATCACTATAAAGAGGGCAAATTGCAGTCATTAAATTTTTATCTGCATATGAAAGTATGGTGAGGGAGAGAGAGAAAGAGAGAGAGGGAGAGAGATTGCGGGATGCATTGTACATGGCAATATTCTAATTTTTTGTCTTTTTTAGCTTCAGGAATGGAGCTGTCTGTCTGAAGAGGACTCTGCCCAAATATTCGTAGTCTCCAAGCTCATTTTACTACAGACTCTGGTGTTAGAACTTCATCTTTTTCAGAATGGCTGAGAAGGGTCCACCAGGGATTACCAAAAAATCTTCAAGGTCCACCCTTTCTCTCCCTCCAGAACCAGTGGAGATCATTAGGAGCAAAGCCTGCTCACGGAGAGTTAAAATAAATGTTGGTGGACTCAACCATGAAGTGCTGTGGAGGACTTTGGACAGACTTCCAAGGACACGATTAGGAAAGCTCAGAGACTGCAATACCCATGAATCTCTGCTAGAAGTATGTGATGACTATAATCTAAATGAAAATGAGTATTTTTTTGATCGACACCCAGGGGCTTTCACTTCCATTTTGAATTTCTACAGGACAGGGAAACTACATATGATGGAAGAAATGTGTGCTCTCTCTTTTGGCCAGGAGCTTGATTACTGGGGGATTGATGAAATATATTTAGAATCTTGCTGCCAGGCAAGATACCATCAAAAGAAAGAGCAAATGAATGAGGAACTGAGAAGAGAGGCAGAGACAATGCGAGAGAGAGAAGGGGAAGAGTTTGATAATACCTGCTGCCCAGAGAAAAGGAAGAAGCTTTGGGACTTGCTGGAGAAACCCAACTCATCTGTTGCAGCAAAGGTAGGATAAACAATAGGCTTAATACAAAGACAGTAGCAAATGCATCTGGTTTGCAGGAATCAACAACTTCCACTAAAGTATTTAGAGAAAAGAAGAATCTAAAAATCTACATATCGTTAAGTGAAAACACTCAAATCCATCCTAAACACCACTGAAATCAGCAGAAGGAACCCTGTTAAGTTCAGTTGTTTTTAGGCAACTACTACACTTTGCTTTTGTTGCATGTGATCAGAAACATCTGTGTGATTCTTAATGGACTCCATATTAAGCACTTCAATGAAAATACAGCCAGAGTACATTATCTACTTATTTGTTAGAAAGCGGCTGGTTATGAGAAACATCCATTTCAGTGTTGCTTGGCCTGTTACAGGCACTGCATAGGAGGTATGGCATTATTTGGTAGGTTGTGCTGTATAGGCTATCAAAGAGTCAACAGCTGATCTGGCATGGGTTTACTATAGCATGTTTTCTCTTATACTACATTTTTGCAGTCAAGAATTAGAGTGTTTTGCATAAATATACTAAATATTAATGCATATATATACATGTATATATTTATATGTATGCATATTTATGTGTATACAGGTATATGTATATAAACAAGTATATATTCTCTGCATTTATACACACACACACACACAAATATATATGTGTAAAGTTTATATCTGTTCAGTCAGAAATGAGAACAAGTTCAGGTGAATCCTGGTTCCAGTTCTGCTGTCTTCAAACAGGCAAGTTGGCTGAAGTCTCACTGATACAATGGAAAAGTTGACCCTTGTTGAGGAAGTGGGCTGCACACACAGATGTTGGTATTGCTATTTAAAATAAAGATTTTCTTGCATCTTGAGGAACTTAGTTGTTCTGTTTGTGATGTGAGGCACTAATTAATGTGAGGTAAATTTTGGAAGCTTGTCTCCAGTTTGAATGACTGAAAATGAAAGTGTTCAATGTTTAGATGTTCATGTTCAGCTTAACTGTGGCTTTATTTCCTTCTGTTGCTGTTTGTTATTGGATACAATGCTCTTGGACTAAGGTAAGTATTAAGATATGGCACACGGACAAAAAAATGAGAATTCTGGCAAAGATTTTTCTTGCAATAACAACTCTTACTTTTGAGGTACAATACATAGATTTTTTAATTCTAATTTTTCATTGTGTACTACCTAAATTTTTAAGCAAGGACATTACTTAAAAAAAAAAAAAATATGCCAGATTTTAAGATTTCTAACTGGAATAAAAGCTTATAAGAGAAAAATGAAAGTATTCAGAATATTTTATAAAACTACATGAATACATTTTCTGCTTCCAAGATACATATTCTGGGCCATATGTTCCTCTCCAGGAGAAAGAGCAGAGGGGAAGCAGATGGGCATAAGTTTTGCCAAAAAGGGTTCAGGGAGGCTGTGCTACACACCGTGATCCCCTGGTGCAAGCTAACATCCATCAGCCCTCGCCAGCACTTCTGTGACACAGCTGCTGCACTGGCTGTGGGATCAGCTCAGGGATCAGCTTCTCAGTCCTGAATGCCTTGAAACATCCCCAATGTGTTCCTCTGTTCCATAACAGACCTCTCCTGAGGGATACAGGCAGGAGGATCTCCTGTGTGAGCCACAGAGCTGAAACACACTGCACGTGAGATCACCTGGTCGTGGACACTGCCTCAGAAATGGAAATATCCAGCAGGCAGATTTGTTTGTGAAATATTTTCTCTTATATATATATATACACGTACAGAAACGAAGGCAGTTGCCTCTAGGGCTTGAGACATATGCTTAATGAGTGTTTTCCTAAGACTATGTAGGAGTCAACACAGTAAGATGAAGCAGATGAATAAAACAAAAGTAATGTACTGATTTTTAGATTCTTTGCCTGTGACTTTTCATTCATTTGCATGTTGAATAAATGCAGAAATATAGGATAGTTAAACTTGTATGAGTGCTTGCCATTCACAAAACTGTTCTTACGACTTAACAGTGCCCCATCATGGATTTGCTTAAAAGGAGTTAGACTGAGTCTGAGCTTTTAAGAAAATACCCCTTTGGCCAATCCAAGCAGATTTCTTCTCAGATTTTGCAGATGAAAGTTGTTGTTTCTTTAATTTTCCAAGATGTCTAAATAATTACTTTTTTACCTTTTTATTTCCTTTTTCCCCTAATTTGATTCAATGTTATAGATCTATTCTTCCTTGCTACAGGGAGTTTCACGTTGCACTTGTATACATGTTGTAACGGTCTTCATTATTTCAATTGCCTTTTGTCATTAATGCCATTTGATGTGGTTTCTGTGGTTCTGGTAGCTAGAAGTCACCATAATATATGCACTCAGTTTCTCTTTCTCATCACCTTCAGTCTGTAAATACATGTATGAGCCAAATTATATTCAGAAATGCCTGTGGCAACTCAGACAGTTATAGAAAGTTGGCTGAATGACATGAAGGAGAGAAAAAAACATTATAACACATCTGCACTTGGGTAACATAAAACAAGAGATGGTGGAATCCGTTGGATGCACTTGGAAACAGACTGCATTAGGATCTGTGGCAAGGTTTTATCTGAAGTGCTTAGATAACATCTCTTTTAGATTTTTTATTTTGTGTTTTGTCAAATAAGTTGCTAGTGTGTCCTGACACAAGAGGCACAACCATCTTCTACTCCTCCGTAGGAGTAGAAAGGATGGTGGGATTTTGACAGTGGCCGGTTGGGGACCGAGTGAGGAAATATTACCATAAGTCTCTAATTCAAATATTAGCTCCCTTTTGAAGAAAAGAAACCGTATGAATGTGCATAGCTATCCTACAAATGCTTGTTTGGTCCTTCATATCCTGTGTAGCATCCAAGCAGTTGACAGGAACAGCTTGCTTTTTAATCCCTTTCACATCAAAGATTAGAAATGTGAGATAAACACTCGAATGTGGTTTTGATGTGACTGTGTCTTGTCACTTCTTGATTCTGCTAAGATCCCTTTTAGGTCTGATCCAAAGCTTACTGAATTAAGAGGGAGTCCTGCTTTGGATTAGGCATCTCAGGACAAATCCTGCGCCTTTCGAGGTCAGTGAAGGTTTGCCATTGACTTCATTTACAGCAAGGTGAAACAGAGCAAGGTGACAGTGAATGAGCAGCAGGTATATTACAGGATCTGTAACAGTAAATAGGAGAAAGCAAGAAGAATGTATGGCAAGAAATTTTGTTTAGCTAGTTAAAAAAAGGAATGTTATAGGTCAAGTACTGTTGCACAGTACAGGCACATTTTACTATGTGAATTTTTTTAATTTTAGTAAATGCAGATGTGCACCTCAGTCGCCAACTACCATATTAGAGGCACAGCAGTTCTTGCTTAGTCTTCACCTCAGGAAAGACCTTTGTGAATTCAGTAGACGTTTCAGCTGAGAAAAACAGGATTTACCTCCATTTTCCAGCGTCCTCACTCATAAGCTTTTTAAGTGGGATTAAGATAAAGATGTCCAGAAGTACAGCCATTTCAGACATATACAGTGCTATGAATGAGAAGAATGTGCAGGGATTTATGAAGGGCAAGAAATTTGTGTATTCTGCATCCCAGAGAAGTCCCAAAGCCTGGTCCCCAAAGCACAGAGTTTTGTGTGAGTCTGGTATTCTCTGGTCCAGAGTAACATCTGAGTTTTTTGACCAGGCATTCATTTATACTTTTTGGGTAACCAGTAGTTTGTGAAAACTGTCTTTAAAAAAAGAAGTTATTTTACTTATACTGTCAGCCATCATTTAGTCTTTTATGTGCAGTTGCTGGACCTATAACAGCCTCCTTATTGCAGCAGCAGCTCTGACCAACCTGTCAGTAGTATAAAAGTCCTCAGCAGATACCAGAATGAGCAGTGACTTCAGTAGATGAGAGCTTTGTGCATCTGGATTACAGAAGTGTATATGGTTCAGACCCTTGTTGAACTGGCATGTTAAGAGAGCATCTCTAGCTGAGCTGATGCCTGTTAACTATGTCTAAGCTGTATTGTTCTGTGCAGTGCATTCAGAATCGAAGGAGCCTTACTTTGGAATGACCATGAATCAAATGAACCCATACATTTGATGTCAATGCACGAGCTCTTCATTCTTGTTTATTGGGTCCAACTGCCTGATCCTTTTCTCTCAATTTTTTAATACTGGCGGAATTTATTTGGGCTAAATCCCAAAGAAATATGGAATGTTTCCAGGGAAGATGTTTTACTATAAATATAGAGTGATTGAAATAAGAAATAAATGGAATATCCAGGAGTAACAAAGAGCCTAAAGATATCTGATAGTGATTTAATCACCTTTCATCTACAAGATTATTTTAATTACTTTACAGTAACATTATCAATAAATAGGACTCAGATTTTCCAATTGGTATTTTATATTCCATGTTGTCCCTTTGAATACAACTAGAATGTAATTGATTGTGATTGATTCTATGGTTCTTTCTTGTGCAAGTAATTCTTTCTCACAAGAATATTTGCTTCAAGCTCAGCGTGACTATTAACTATCAAGTATAAAAGGTAGTACAAAGTAATTTTAAAAATTACTAGTCAGTCACATACTGTCCTTAAATTTTTTCATAATCCCTGTTGATGTACATACACAGAAGGGTAAAATATTGGCCTTTGTGTTTCTGCAGTATGGGGTTTGCTTTATTTAAAGTGAAACCTGATAGGGTTGAAAGTGTTTGTTAATTCTGTTTGTTTCAATGTATGGCTGATTTGTCCTTATTTTATTTTGGTGATTTCTGTTTTTCTTGGGGTTGGTTTTTAGGGTGTTTTTTTTTTTGGTTTGCATTACAAACTGTAACATGAGTACTACTTCTTTGTAAAAAGCACACTAATTTATCAGCTAACTAGTGGATTGTGGATTATAGAAGGTATAATTATCCCAAGCCTAACTGGAAATTGTGAGGACTTTGTGTGCTGTATTGAGTAACTAATCTCTTTTGTGAAAAAATTCCTTTGGGAAGGAAAAAAAGCAGAAGCACAAAAGAGGAGCTATAGCCCACTAATATTTATTTAGCTACAAGTGCATTATGGCTAGGCTTGCCACAGTGACTTGCCAAGAGAGGGCACACCTAATTTACATTAAGGGCCTGAGTCTTATTTTCCACAAGTCTGTCTTACACATAATTCACACTGACTGTCATGCCTATTCCTCATAGAGCAGTCTAAGAGTGGTCTTAGGGTGTGTGGAAGTCAGCAGAGTCATTATGCATGACCAGAACAGAGCAGAGTATCATACAGGACATTTCATTATTCCTTTGCAAGTCCTTCTAAATTATCTCCTGCTCTGTCACTGTTCCTTCAGTGAACAGCATACCCTAATTAATGGTATGCTCCTTGTTCCTTTTGGGTTGAAGGTAACCGTATATGCTCAAAGGACTTTAGGAAAACTTAGCTGACCGGTGTGTTCTGAAGAAGAGCTATTACATATCAGCAAACTGTCAGCCACTGAATGTTTGCATGAAGATATTAAAATGTTCAAGTGAAAGAAATACATTTGGTTATGTTCGCGTCCTTTAAATTATATGAACAAAATGCTTTTCTTGCCAATGTCCTCTTCTTAGTTCAGGTTTACATGTTCTGTATCATCCAGATTTTGTGAATACTTCTCCATACAGAGCTTATACTTCATGTGGTTTGCCATCTAATTGTAGACCAAGGATGAAGATCACATGGAATTAACACTGTCTCTTTTTTAAAGTTTGAGGAATGGCATTTGTATAAGTTTAATTCCCACAAGTTTTAGTATTATATATACCTCAGGGCATGGTATTCATTGGAGATAAGTGTTCTTTTCTAGCTGAAATGTGGCTTGAGCTTCTGTTTGACCTCTCTTTTCAGTTTATTTTTGGGGGCAATCCTGTCACAAACCTTTATCCAAATGGACTACCAGGAATAATATCATTTAACTTGACACTCCCAATACTTTATAGAAATTTTTTCTGCTGAAAATAAGTTATAGTAAAGCACAGAGAATGGTCACTGGTAATAAATACGTATCTTCATCTCACAGTTGTTTCTGCTGAGGACACTCATTACCACTCTATGCTTTTAAGGTGAAGTTATTTCTTGTGCCAAATGATAAAGTCAGTGAATGTGACTGTAAGACAAGGAGATTATATTGGATCCTAGTCATTCATATTTAATAACTCAAGTGTTTTAATGTCTTGAAAGATAAGTGAATTTATTGCTTTTTCAATAGATATTATATCAAGGAACAAAGAAGACTGGCAGTAGATAATTGATTTTGTTTGAAGAAATTACGTATGCTCACTGCTGAGCTGGTCATTAAAAGATTATTTACCTTCTTTATACTTCTTATATGAAGTGTCATGTAACCCATGATTCAGCACTTTTGGTCAGTTTTAAGTGTCATGGAAATACAGCTACCATCTGATCTGCCTGGCTCCAGAGGTGTTTAGGACCTCAGTTATATATGGGTTCCCTCTAGCCCTGAGATGTTATCAGTGATGTGCAAACTTATTAAAAAAATTACTAAAAACTACTATTGGTATAAGATGAGTAAATTGTCCTTTGAACTGACCTGCTTATTATTGGCACTTAATTCTCAGTAAAACAGTTGCTGAAGTTGTGAAAGCAGTGCCAAGGGCAAAGCTGCAGTGACTCATATTCAAGCAGTCCATCGCTGGCATCAAGCACTGGCACCAGGGAATATCCCCATTTCCTGTATGAACAGGGGGGCGAGAACTTTACTTCTGTAGCTGTGATAAGGGGCTTCACTGCCTCTGGTTTTATGGTTACATTAAGGAAAATCAAAGGGGATTGTGATGAGTGTCTTGTTAAAGGGGGAAAAAAGGCAATAAAAATAATTTCAAATATTAGGGAAATCCATTTTTCATATTTGGTAAGATGGAATTGGTAATATTTTGCAAAACAGGATCTAATTGGTAACATTTTGCAAAACAAAGTTTTGAAGTAATGAATAGAATGTGCCTGCACTTGTGACACTATTCACAGAATCACATAGTAGCTCTTACACAGAGAAACCTACTAGGATTTAGAATATATGATATTACAGTGGTTTAGCAGCAGCTACAATGTGCATGAGAACAGCTATCCTTTGCCATAAGGGAGAGAAAGCATTATTCCAGTTTTGCCCAGCACTTTGTGTCCTTAATTCAGGAGAGCAATTTAACTCTGCAACAACAGCTTCTTTTACCACTGATCATATCCTTTTTTTATGCTGTCACCATCTATTGAGTATAGAGTAGCATCAATGGCATATATCTTTTAAAATATGTACTGCAGTATTTCTGGTTAGGAGGGTGATGTTTTGGGCATTACAGCATGCCCCCTGCAAAATCAGAGGCATCTCACGAGCTGGATTTTCAGCTGTGACATGTCACTTAAGCTGTGTAATGCTTGAGTGGACAGACCAGGCTGTTGTGCCTTTCCCTTCACCCAGAGGCAGATCATATGTCCTAAAAATGTTGCATTTCCGTTCCATGTTTTTATAAGCAGCTGCCAGTGTATTGTTTTCTCTCATGTAAGATATTTGGAAGGAATCAGATGTCAGAGAGGTATAGTAATAAATTAAATGATGAAGCATTATCCAGACCAAATCTATGGAACACAAAGGGCTGCATCTTATGTCTGGATAAACAGGCTCTGTCTGGCTTTTAGAGCTGATAGGCAAAATATCTATATGTTCCCCTGCAAACTGGCCTTTGTTTGGGTCTCTGATTTTGTTGGAAGATGTAAAAGAACAAAGAATTGCTCCCAAGTGACTGGGAAGCCAAACAAACTGTTGCATGTTATTTATTTCAGGAAAAAAATATGGTATTTATCATGACATATGGCAGACTCATGAGTTTTCTATTTGATGAAGATATGTGAATATTTGACACACAGCACTAAACCCCAGGTCCTTTGGGGGAATATTGAAAACAAGCAAGTGACACTGGCACAGCTGTTTCAAAGTGACTTTGAGATTCAAACAGTATCCCAGCACAGTCTTTATATGAAGCTGCCACAGTCTGCTCTTAAAATGCCTTGCTGTTGTCTTTTCCGAGAAACATGCAATAAGGCCAGGGTTTCAGGTGGGATAAGTGCATTAGATTTGCACTGGATGGGACTCAGAAAACAGTTTTAAGTGATTTATAAGCATGCAGTATCCTTTCCACATGAGCATAATGGCATTATGGATGAGTCAATACTGTACTCCACATACCATACCTGAGACAGCTCTTCTATGGTTTTTGAGCAGCAGTGGGAGGAGGCAAGTTGTCTTTGAAAAGCATGGTTACTTTGGCACTGTAACCATTAAGTCTGAATATCACCAACTGGCCTTTATTTCAAAAATGAGTGTTTGAGTTTGTTGGAGCTTATCCTATGGATATACTGTGTAAATATATACAATCTTGACAAGTGAGCCTTAAAAAAAAAAAAAAACAAACCTCACAATATTGCCCATTTGTGTGAGATGGCTGAAGCAAGCAGAGCAGTGGTTTTGTTTTAGTATGTAAGTGCCTGCAAACTGCCTGAATTATCTTTACTGAATTTTCAAATCATCATGTAGCTACTTGTAATAAATATTCATACAGGATTTCTTCTAAAATACAGGGGAAGACAGGAGCCATGGGATGCAAACCTGAAGTCTGAGGAAATTTTTTATCTGAATGGCACAGTGAACTCCTGAGTTTGGTGTTAACTGATCTCTAAGGCTCAAGTTCATTTCTCACTGAAAATCTTTTATGCCTGCTGCTTTTGGGAAATGATTTTGTGTTCCCCTAAGCTCCTGCCTAAAAACTAGAGCTTCACCAAACTAATAAAAAACCTTCCAAGATTTTCTAAGCTATTCTGTCAGTCTCTCTTTCAGAGACTAGGTAAGGTGATTGAAAGTCCAAAAGGAGCAAAATTCTTCACAAAACAGCTCTTAAACGGGGGAGCTTTCCTTTCCAAGGCAGTGATGAGTTTCATTGTGGAACATTTGTTACCCAGAGTTCAGTATCTTCAATCATCTTTTGTCAGGTCCCTCCTGATGCAACCACAAGGGTTAGACATTGCTTTAAATAGTTCAGGTATGGCACAGGCCAGAGCTATCCCAAGGACAGCCAAGCTGCAGTGACAGTTTCAGGTATCACTGGCCACTTGCAGAATGCCCCCTTGGAAGGGATTGCTGCTGGCATGCTTTGGGACAGTAAAGCTTGCTGTGATTTCATGTAACCTCAGGAATGGCATTTTTGGCTAATTCCTGAGATGGTTCCATTTTTTATACTCTTTCCATCAGGTGGATTTCTGTGACAGACAAAAATGACATCAAGCTTTTTTTACAAACTCACCTTCGCACAGTTTCTTCCCCAAGCACTGTAGCCTCCTTTTGGATTGCTTACTGAAGGATCTTTGGGTGACTTGTCTATTCTGTTTCCTGAAGCATCTACCAGAGTGTTTGGCTTTGGGGGAGGTTTTTCTGGAGAACAGTGCATATTGCTAAAATAAGGTAGGTAAGGCAGTTCTTTTGCAGACTGATAAATGTGTTACAGGCTTATTCTGAGAAGAATTGGGAACTAATTTCCATTTCTATTACTTTCACAAAGCTTTTGTATTTTCATATATCATCTTTTAAAATTTTGATATAAATTCTTTTGTGGAGTTAAATGACATTTGAAAAAACTGTTCCAGAAGTATCTTGGCCTGTGCTCTGTGTATGTATGCACCCAGTTACATTTTGTGAGATGATAGCACAGAAAAATTTTGTTAGTGCCCCTGAATTCAGTTGTAACACTGACTTCAATGTTCTGTAGGCCATTGCTACCAGCATTTAGCACAAAAGGCAGAATACATAATATGACAAGAGTACATAGGTATGAGGCCAGTCCTGTTTCACTGAACTCTACAGTCTTTTTTTAAAATTGAAGCAGAATGGACAGATGACTGAGGTCAATCTTAATACACATTGCAGTGAACCTGATACTAATTTATTGTAATCTGAATTTTAGATTGATCTGTTCTCCTGCCTGATGGTGTGGTTGGAGTTCATGGATTTAATTCTAAACTGCATATGAAAAAATTTACTCAAAATGCTGTGGGTGCTCCAGTAATAGTGAAATGGTGAATAGTTACTCTTAGCTTTTCAGTGCTTTTTCAGTCTGTTGAATTTAGGAAGAATCAACACAATTTGCTATGTACTTGTATGTGTAGTTTTGGATGAAATAAGTGTTGAAGAGAGGGTCTTTTAATTAGAGTAGCTAACAGAGATGAGAGCTCTTGGACTGAAAAATAATTTGCTTGATGAGTGTATTACAGAGGGAGTAGATGGGGGCTAGATGTTCTCTTTTGGAAGCATTCTTAGTACTTGTTAACATGGAATGCCAGGACAAGTCTTATTACAATATTGTGTAACTGATGTTAGTAATGTCTGTATGAAGAATAAGCTCTTCTGAAATACTCCTCTTTTATGAAAGCAAATTAATTTCCTTCGATGATGATGAGATGCTTTGATGATGAGAACTGCTATGTCTGACTCACAGGTGTCCCCTCTCAGACTGATTTCTGTTGTTAATTGAAAACAATTTTTTTTATTTTAGGCGGGTACTAAATTGAAAAGAAAAACCTAATCTTAGAAATATCCATTATGGCACTGAATCTCTGATAACGTGTCTGATGCATTTCAGCAATAATGCATTCACATTAATGTAACTTCAGCATTTATAACTCCAGCATCACTTTCCTCTCTAACTGGATTTAAAACCAAAACCCAACCCTTACCTAAGCCCATGTTCCTGAGAGGGAGGCTGTGTGTGACAGAGAAATGGTTAAGATATCGCAGTTACCAGCAGGGTTTTGCTGCTGCCAGTCTTTCAGGGAGGAATCCTTCCCCAGGGCTTTACTGGAAAGGCAGGGTGCAGCTGGAAAGGGCACAGTGCAGGCACAGATGTCTCCTGCTTGTGAAGCCAAGCTGAAAGCCAGCGCGCAAACAGCAGGAGAACCCCTGTCTCTGCGGGCAGGAGGCACAACTGCAAATCTCTGTGATGCCTTTGCCCCCTCCATTTTAGAAAGGAAGATGGGAAGAAAACCTTCAAGAGCTCTCAACCTTTTCTCATGTTTCAGTTGCAAAGAAGTGTTATCCCTCCTAGGCTGAGCTCAAGAGTGGTCCTGCAAGGGGGGTTAATGCAAAGGCACGTGCTAATCATGGATCCCTGTGGCAGATCAGTTTGCTGCAGGAGCACACATGGCAATGGTTCCTTCTTCCAAACATGTGACAATGGACGGAGGAACAGTTCTTCAGTGCCGTGCCACAGACAAACAGCACCTCTGGGCACAGAAATTACACTGAACCTGCATAGAGGTCCATAAGTAAAACTCAAATGAAGAATTGAGGTTTTAACTGGATTTTCCCTTTCCCATCCATCTAAAACTAGTTTTCTTTTCCCTATTATAAATGCGAGAAGGAGTCAATCAGAAGTCAAGCAAGTCTTTCTGTTTTCTTTAGACCTAAACAGAAGAATCTCACATTTTTACATTTTTGCTAAATGCTCATTTTTTAATATCACCGTAACTATTTTTTTAAAACTTCTCTAGAATGAAAACTCCCCTCTGGAGGGATGTTCACCTAAGTCATCTGAGATCTCCTTGTTTCTAGAAGAAGTGCAACCAACCATTGGCTCTGGTGTGCACTGATTTAACACTGATCTAGAGTGTAAGAAAAAACAGAACTGGATGAAAAATGCTGATAAATTTATTCACTGATTTCAAAGACTTTGGCATTCATTGTTTGGTAAGTTTTCACAGATAAGGTAGATATCCTAGGCTTAAGGGTGCTGTTTTGAAACACAGTTGTTAAAGGAGATTTACAGTACTCTAAAAAAATGGGAGTAAGATAATAGATCAAAATGAACATATAAAGCACAGAGCCAGGTAGTGTCTGAACAGCAAAAGCAGTTTTTTCTTCCCCTTCCACACAGGATCTGTAGTCCCAAGTTGTGCAAGTGCACACTCGTTCTTCTGCACAACAGTATATATCTCCATATTGTCCCCTGTCCTTAAGAAGCCCTCAAGGCCACCAGGCTTGGTGATGATGAGAGCTCAGCCTCTGCACATCAGCTGGTTCTTCATGAAGCCTCACCAGAGCACAGCACTGGGCCAGTGGAGGGCTCTGCACAAGGCCTCACTTGGGGGCAGCTGGGCTGCAGCCTATTTTGGGGACAAGCTACCTTGGGGACAGAGCAGGGGGCAGGAGCTCTGTCTGGCTTATCATCTGTCAGAAGCAGAAAATCTGTATCAGAAGCAAGATGCATTTTCAGCTGTAATAACACATGCAATTTAGATAATTAAATTGGAACTGAATAGGTATCCTAATATCAGCTGTACAGCTGCCTTTGTTTCTTATGGTAAGGATGCATAAAAAAACCCGAAAAAAACGGGCAGTCCAAGTCACCAGATAATTTTCCTAAAGAGAAGAGATCATCAGAAAAGAAGACCAAGGACAAGGTAGAGAATAAGAGAAATAGAATCACCAAGTATCTATATGTGTTGAAATCCTAACACATATTAGGGTTTTTGTTGCTAAAAACCATGGCATTATTACTCCATTCTTTTTTTAAAATCCTTAGCTTGATATCTCAAATAAAATTTATTTCTATTGTCAGATCTTTTAGTCAAAGGTAGTGGCCATACAAAGGCTCTCCAGTTTGCCATGTCTTAATTCATAGCAAGGAGCTTCAGTGTAGTGACAGCCATCTCCTGAGAGAGGAGGTCTGACTAATCTACTTGGAAGTGAGATTATTCCTTCTGTGAAAGCAAAGCACTGTTTTCTCCAACTGTATGGGTCAGAATTTTAAACTAAGCTGGGGACAGCTGTTCCTGCCTGTTTACTGACAGCTTCTCTCTGTGTGAGATGGGTGTATACCGTGCAAAGGGAGGTGATGTGCTCAGTCACATCAGCATGTCACCACACCAACCCAAAACCAAGGCTCCCCAGGGAGGGGTATAGTTTGTGCTTGAGAATATTCTGGGCTTTTTTGTTGTGTAAATTACTCCTAGTAATGATTTAGTTCCACAAGCTTACCTCTGGGGTGAAAAGACATCTATTAAAGAAAGCATGAACATTCTTTTTTATGTGAGGAGCAAAGTTAATGAGCCTTGCTTACAAACCAAATGCAGGCAAGTAGATGTATGTTCTCATCCATCCCTAATGTCATTGTTTTAGTTCTGAGTTCCTTTTAATATTGAAGTGTTCTGAGATTTAAAATCATTTGACAGCAGAGAAGCCCTGTTGCACAAATGTGGAGCTGAGGTTCACTGCATCTGCTTTAAGGTTCCCCAGAAAGTGACCAAGTGGGAAGCTGGATCTAAATCTTTCATGTCCTATACAACCCCCTTCATCTGAAACATCTTTTCTTTCTGTGGAAATTTGGTCTCAAATATTTTAGACTTAGAGCCAGTAGAGTTTATCCTCCCATACTATTAGCAATTGAATAATATTCTCATCTAATAATGCTGGCAGAGATTTAAAAGCTTACAAACCTAAGAGACTCAGCTACCTTGCTTCTATTCCTTTTAATGGAAAATAAGCTATTTTAGCAAATTTATTGTGAGTGTGTCCGTGTAATGGTGTACATGTCAGTTGGTCCCAGAGTCTTTTGACCTGTTTAGTTCAGTGCTGCAGTTTAGAAGAAAATTTATAAATTACTCTATACTTACAGAATTTAACTACTACTTATTATAGTAACCATTTGCCTTTGATCAGATTTCTACAGTGTAGCTTGAAAAGTGAATTAATATTTAATTTCAGTCAATAAAAAAGACTTTGTGGGTGGAAAAACAAAAATAAATGCTAAGAGCTGAGATAAAAGAGTAAGAAAGTCTTCAAATGCATCCAGATTTTGCTTTGGATATTTATCCATAGTCATTGACTCTTAATACCAACCTGGTCTTTTGGCTTTGTAAGCAAATATTAAATATCTCCTCTGAGACCCTGCGATTGACCTGCACTTCCAGTACACTTTGGAAAACTAGAGCTTATAATGGGTACAGGCAGCTTCCTCCAGATTCTGAAATGGGTTGCAGGGCAAAAATTGCTGAATTAATTCCAGCTGCTCTAGCCCAGGACTGACAGCTAGACTGCTGGATCACCCTTTGGTGCTACTGTCATATTAATTCACCTTAGCAAGAGGCAAAAATTATTAACTTGGATGCAGGGCCTCAGTGTTGCTGTGCATTGTGGAGATCACCAGTACGCCCAGGGATGCTTGATTTCTCCCTGAATTTCCATCGTAGGTGTTCTGTGTCTTCCAATTTTTTTTTTTTAGCATGTTGTAAAAGAGAAGAAGCACAGTTTATTGCAAGTAGACAAGGGAGGGATTAAGGCTGTTGTGTATTCAGTCAAGACAACAGTTTTGACATTCAGAGCAGTAAATAACTTGTTGGACCTGTCCTGCAGCTGCTGTCTGAATGGAGACATTTCTTTCCTATCCACTGTGACTCGTGGTCACAATTCATCTTCATTACACTAGAGCTGCACCAGCCAGTAGAGAACTGCTGTGTGCTATCCTGGAGACCTCACAGGCTGAGCAGGTGATGGGCAGGAGGGGGAAGACCTGGATGCAGCAAATGGCATGGAGCAGCGACTTGGTTACAGTAGTTGGTGCCACTGGAGCACTCCAGCTGGGCTGCTGATGGGTTTCATAGTGCTGGGCATTTTCTTAGACAACATGTATAAATCTTCTGTGAATCAACTTTTCTTCATTTTTTTCCTTACCTGGTTCCAAATTCTTGCTCTTGTATGGCTCAGAAAATGTCCAAACTGGGCATTCTGAAAAACAAAATTGATGTGGGAGGTAAACTTAGATAAAATCTTCACTTAACATTGGATTTAGTTGTTCCTCTGTATCACAAAAAAGTTAACTGTAGACTTAATAAAAATTAGATGTATTTCAGAGCTTTGATGGGAAGAAATCCTGAAATATAAAGGTTCAAAATGTGTATGAATGACAGAGGAAGTTTCCCACAGGAGTAAAATTCCTATACTTTAGGAGCAAAGAGCTCACACTATCAGAAAGAACCCACAATCCCTGACCTAAACAGAAAGAATGACATCCTACAGCTCTTCTATCTGCTGCTCCATCTTGAGTTCAGACAGGGATTGTGGAAAGCTGAAGATAATCAAGCAGACTGCAAATGCAAAAAACACATGCTAAGATGTGATATAAAAACCAAATATTTAGACCTTATGAGATACTCCCTTTTTCACTCTTTCCCTGGCATTGAGTGCTTCCCGGATAAAGAACTGGGTGAGCTGTTGCTGTGCCCTAGCATGAACATTTTCATCTATGGGAAAGCTCATAACTCCTTTTTCACATCCCCACCACTGCATGATGCTGGGAGTTTTCTGAGTGAAAGGGCACTGCTGGGTGCATTTTGTGTATTTGAAGGTCAAATGACCCCTTAGCTGAGGTTTGTGTTTGCTTGCTTGTTCCTGGTAAACAGTGCTATTTCCCTTGATTGAGTTTGTTTAGTAAGTCTGTGTCCTTGTGCTGTTCATACAGGAAGAGTTGATCAAACAAAGTGTGACTGTAGGGGCTCCTTGTCACTCTGCAGCCTGAAGGGGAGCTAATTGCCCTGCCCAACTCCAAGGTGAAGTTAATTAGCAGAAATGTAGTTATGAAAAGACACTCAAGGGAAATGTCAAGAAAAATGGAACATGCGTCCCTCCCTGCCTCTGCACATGACTGCAGCTCCCCTTATTCCAAGGCCAGTGACAAAGCGCAGCTGGAATCATTGTCCAACACTGCAGAAGATGATGCTGCTCTGCTCCTGGACAGCTGGTTACCATCTCCTCTGCACTGTTGGATCCACACAAGATAGTGTTGTTTTTCTTCAGTGAAGCCAGATTTTGATCTTTTGAGTCTGCTGCATTTTCAGGGCTTTTTGTTGTATTTTGTTGTTTTGGGATTTTTTTCTTGTGGCTTGAAAGCATTTAACTACTAGGCTTTCTCAAGGACAGAAAATGTTGGCATTGAGAAATAAAGGAGAGTGTTTTTTTCTTTTGAGTGCTAGTGTGAATCACTGACAAATAGCAAAGAAATGAGCCTTCATTAATCATAGTCCTTGTGCAAAACAAATATTGAGCAGGCACATGTTAGGGAGTGTCTTATGTCAGGTCTGCTTTCAGACAAGGCTGATGTGGTAGCCTCCTTTATTGCACTGTGCAGTAGTGCTTGTTCTATCCTACAGATGTGATTTTATTAGGGATTAGCTAAACACAAAGACTATTTTGGAAGGCAATTACCCCTTTGCTTCCACCCCTGCAGTTTCTCAGACAGATGGGTACAGTCTGACAAGCATGGAGAACAAGTTGAAGCCTGGAGTGTGTATGACAGTCCAGAAATTGTCCCCCCTCATTCCCTGTACCCGGTGGTACACCTCACAGTTTTCAAAATCACTTCCTCAATAAAACTTGTATTTTTTGTACTGTAATTAGAATATAAAAAAATCCTTTGAATAAACATTGAGCAACAATTGAAATATTATAAGGACAACTTGTATTTTTCTTATCTGAATTCTTGTGCTTCATTTTTTTGGCACTGATGTAATAAAAATTCTCTTTCAGAAGTCTAGAGATAATGAAATATGGCAGTGGTTAGAGAACTTCATTATATACTGAGGGAAGAAAAGGCAGTATGTGATTAGGAAATCTGCTAAAGAAAAATAATCTCAATTGTTTGTCCTTTAGAATCAAATGTCGTTGGAGAAAATTTTAGTCCCTGTATAGACATTTTTAGAAGGGTTAGTAAGGGAATATTTATTACCCAGTAGACTTAAAGGATTTTAGTGCAATGAAACAAAAATCAAGGTATCGATCTAAAGAAGAAAATAAATGGTTTTTTCCTTTAATTTACGGTATTTAAGAAATGTCACTTGACACAATATACTTTTGGTTGACTTGACACAATATACGTTTGGTTTCTCTAACAATAGGAAATAGGACGTTCTGTGTGAGAGAAAATGGTATGGTGTCTGGCTCTTTAGTCTAACAACTTGTGCAAATAAAAGGGGAATCAAAAGAGAATTTCAAGTGTCAGCAGCTCATGTGATGGGAGTGATCATGCTCACTAGTATTTTGCAATCTTACAATGCCCAGAATCATTATATAAGGCCAAAAATGAGATTTTACATATAGTTTTTGAATACAAAAGAGCTATAGGAGGCATGAGAGGTTTCCTACAGCAATGCCAGGAGTAGTAACACACTCTCAGTTCTGCAGCTGTTGGGTGGGTGACCTGACCAGCACCCTGGTCTGCCTCTCACTGATGGGCTCCTGAGCCCCAACCCAGGTGATAAGAGACAGCCCTGCCCTGAAAAAAGCCCTGTGCTCCCTTCAAGTCCAGCTTTCAAAACATGAGTGAATTCTGTCTTTTTATACATATCTTTATGTATATGTACACATAAATATATACGTCTGTGTTTCTATGTGTGTATCTGTATATATTCAGATATAATCCTTGTCAGCAGTTTCCAGCACTTATTTTATGGAGAAGAAGAAAATACATAAACAATTATTTCAGAAATGTTTTTAACATAAATCCCAAGGTGTCCCACTTTGTAATAATTCTTCCATAAGTGCTTTGTAGCTGAACTCCTGTTACTCCAGTTTTTCAGATGCTGCCGAAATAGAATTATGTAGAGGGAGTGTTTTCTTCAAGGTTTGTTTTTTATTTCCTTGTAAAAAAAAATGTAAAGAATGGCAGGGCAAGAGGACAACCATGTAAACTCACCCTGAAGGATTTTACATTAATTGAATTTTACTTAGGTGTCAAAATCTTTCAGGTACTAATTTTGAGACATTCCAGCCATTTTAGAAAAGTTGATTTGGTTGGATTACTCTGCAGTGTTGCTAAATGCAAAGTTTGCAGCAACCTAAGATTGAATTCAGCCCTCCTTCATGTCAGTAGGGGTCCTTATATTTGGAGCTGAACTGGCTCTCCAGACACAGTCCTGTTGCAAGAGAGCTAAGGATTCATCCCATTTGCCTCCAGCAACCAGACCAAGGTGCCTGAATCAGTAGTCTGGTTGTCTCCAGCTCTCTCCTATAGTCGGGAAAAACAGGGGCTTAGTGGGACTGAGAGAAGCCTTAGGTAACATGTCCTTCTCCAGTGACTGTAGGAGAAATTCAAGTCTCAGGTAGGCACCTTCATTCAGCAGGATGCACCTCAGGCAGAGCACCTGCATGGCATGGGTAAGGATCTGCAAAGTCATCTTCCAGTGCAGCAACACCAAATACATCTCTCAAATGCTTAAAAGCAGCATGCCTGACTTCACCAGTGGGAGGAGGAAGGGAAGGCAAAACAGGGTTTGTTGTCCTGCTCCACATTTACTGCATTAGCTCAAACGACCTTTCAATTTTCTCATCCCTGAGGCAGCAAGGTCAGTTGGCTGCATGGCTTCCCACCTTCTCTTCTGTTTGGATGGAAGCTGAAGCTTTTCCAGAATGCTGACAGGAAATAGCTTGATTTGGGACAAAGCTTTGAGAGTTCTTTGCAAACAACATCTTCAGTTTGCAGCGCAAAGAAACCGGAGTTCAGTGTGTCTCACAAGATAGCCATCATCGAATGTGCTACAATGTTTTACAAAAGCACCCAGCAGCAAACAAACTGTGCTCCACAGAAATGTAGCCAGGTATCAGAACACAGCAAAAACAATGCCTTGGTTTTTTTGTTTTGCTTTGTTTTTTGAATTGTAAACTGTCCTTACCACCTGAAGAAAAAATTTGCATCTAGTCACACAAAGTTTCTTCTTACCAGCTGTGGCATTATACTGCTAAAGCAGTAAATATGGTGACATACAAATATGTCACTTCTTAGAAACTGACATAGTTGGTCTCTTTGAAACCATGACAATGAATATAAACATTCATTAGCATATTGCCTGCAGAATCAATAGGGAATACCTTCTTCTTTTCATCACGTTATGTTACTTGTTATTTTGTACATATTGTTAGTATGCTAAATTTTAAGAGATGACTTGCAATTAAGCATGTACCTAACTGCAAGTCATCTCTTAAAATTTGCCATTTGATGATGGTGATTGGTTGGGTGAAACAGAGATAAAATGCAGCACTTTTTTTGTGATCCAAACCCATTCTATTTATAGTTTCATACAGATGTGATGGATTTTGTAATTCATTTGTCTTTAAGATAAAATTCTAATTTCAAGGAACTAATCCAGAATATATTGAGTTCTAATCAGGAGAATAGTACTGGTCCTAAATGGTCTTCATAGATGCAGAAATAGAAAATAAGTCAAAAAAAGTTTTTACCACACCGTGGAGAAAATTAGAACAAAGATATTGTGGCAATGTCATAATCTATAAGTTATGCCTAAGGGACAAAATTCCAAAATGCATTCTCATATATATATTAATGCTCTCTGGTAAGACTAGTGATCTCATAGCCTGGTCATTTTTGCAGTGCTTTATTTCTATCACGAGTGTAATATTCAAGCTTTCTGTTGTGCAGTCCGATTAGGAAATGAATCTGTCTATCCAGAAGTAGCAAGTGGGGTATTTTTATAGATCAAAGCATGTACTGGCAATGGAAATAACAGTTTCTTCTCTTCAGTTACTACTCAAAAATTACAATGCAAGTACGCTATGTAAGCAGCACACCTACATGCTGTTGTTGCTGATCATGGCTCTTCTCAGAGCTCCTTGTCACAGCTGATGCAGAGCTTTAAATGCTGAGAGTACAGAGAGGTCCTCCATCCCCTGAGGTGTTTGACTTTGTTTCAGTGACACAATCTGAAATTAAACTGGTAAAGTTAACTAAATTTTTGGGGGGTTGTTTTGTTTTTTTCTGAGTATCTCACTAATGATTTACAATGTTGCATTGTAGGGAAGGAAGCAGAAGCTTTTGGCATTGGCCATTGGCATTGGCAATAATAAGGTAGCTCAGAGCATGCTGAAATGCTGGTGGGATAGTCAGCAAATCACTTTTGACTGCTTCAAGCTGGAGCCAAATGTTTCATATTTACATCATATTCATCTGTGGAGAATTAATCTGGTACTCCAGAAGGGTGGAAACTGCTTAAGAATCTGTTACATGGGGTCCCAAACTGCCAATGCTGTGGATGTCACGCTTCCAGGAATAAAAGCATATGTGCTCATTTTTAATTCAGAGTCTCTAAATATGCCTTCTGCTGTGAGAATAATTTGCTAGTCTGCATCAACTTTCCTATTGCTGTTTCTGTTGAGCAAGACAGGGGCAGACAGTGCTCTATATTTTTCTCAATTGTACCCCATTACTATAATTTTATCAGCTATGAGATGGTTCGGCCCAGATGTAGTCTCCGGACATAACACTTGTGTATTGAACTGGCAGTATAAAGAACATGAAAGAAAAGATTTCAGTCCAACTTGAAAACCTGGGTCTGCTTCTCTTGTTGACATATAACCTGAGGAAAAAAAATACTGCACTAAGGGAAACAACAGAATAGTGGATAGAGATCAAAGAACACCTGATGGAAGGAAGAACAGCAATTGTTTTGACAGCTGAAAAATCCCAGAAATTGTATCTTTTTCTAAGTCTGGACAACCCTAGAATTTACTGTATTTTGCATGTTGTCTTGCTCATGGCTCTTCTAACTAGATCAGGACTGGCTGCTGAAATGAAGTGCATTGTTCTGACCATGCACTGTAAAAGATAGGTCCAGGGAACTGAATCACTATATACTCAAGATATGCTCTTAGTTAAGGACTGAAATTCCCATTGTGGCTAAAAACAGTTAAGCTAGATTTTGACTTGGGCAGAAATTGAGCCAGTTCAAGTCCAAAACGTTAAATGGGAGGAAATACTGACTTCTTGCTGAAGTTTTTTGCAAGAAAAACTAATTAGTCCTGCAGGGCTTGCCTTGTTGAAGCCGTTATCATGAGCATAGACATGAACACACCTGTAGGTGTGTAAAAAAAAATGGTGCACAACTGTTGTTTGCCTACTTAGTTAATAGTTTAATGGGAAAAAACCCCAAGTAAACACTGTATCTGGTCTACTCTGGCTTTATATTGGCTGAAAGAAAGTGGAGAATTTATATAGAATAAGGAGAAAGTAAGGCTTTACTAATCCAGAATTGGCTTCATAATGGAGTCTTGCTGTAATCTGGCTTTTAGATGAATGTTTTCTGTTTATATGCTCTCTGGGATAATAGTTGCTTTTGCTTTTGTAAGATGTAAACCAGCCTCTTGGGAATTTCTGAAAACTTTCTTACATCTTTTAAATATTCTGTTAAGAATTTAGCACAGGTGTTTGAGCAAATGAAAAGAGCAAGTAGTTTTCATTAGGCTCATGACTTACCCTTAAGGCTGTTTAAGGGTAATCATCATGGATTTGTGTCACAGTTCAAACCAATTTGCTTATGATAGATCTTGAAAATAGGATATGAGGCTTACAAACAGACAACAGATGAGTGAGAAAGTTCTTTGATTTTTCAGGTTGATGGGAAATAGGCATCTGAAGGAAGTGGAAATATTTTGCATTACATTTTAATATTATTTTGCACTGCTTTTTATATAATGAGCTTACTTCAAGAGCTCAGTTCTGAAAAGATAGCATGCAGTTGAGTGCAGTGAGGAAAAATCCAAGCAGAACAGCACTGACACTGGGTTTGGATTAAGTATTTGCTTCCTACCTCTCTGAATTTACAGTCTATCTTAGGGAGCAGAGATAGTGTGCAATATTCTACAGTATATGGAGCTGCATAGAAAAAGAGGTCTGAGAGTTAGAACTAATAATTTTCATTGCCTGGCAAATCCCCACAACTAATTTACTGAGAGCTGGTGTCACTTTCTGGGACCTGCTGTTGCCTTCCTACCCTCCCTCCCTGCCCCCAATGCAGTTTTGCCAATGACTACAAAGGCTCTGAGCTTGCTTTAAAAAAAAAAAAAAAAAACAACTTTGTCAAGATCATGAAGCAAAATTTGTCAACAGAAATCCCAGAAAATAACAAAAATTCTCCAGAGTTGTTACACCTGGCAGTGTTTTGTTGTCTGCTAAGTAGCTGGCCTTCTGAAGGTCTGAGTAGCAGGAGCTGAGGCAGCGCCCACTCAGAGCTGCGGCGTGCGATGCAAACTGGAGTGGTGGGGCTTTAGCACCACAGCCTGTCCCTTAGCCCTGCAGTGACGTCTGATAAGCACAGCCACACGTCTGTGTCAGCTAATGCTATTACAAGGCTCCAGAGTGGTAAAACAGCAGGCTGCCAGATACATTAAGTACCCATATGGTACGCTTGGTTACCTGTCTTTCCTCTCCCTTCCACTTTTGCTTTCCAGTACCTGTGCTTCAAAAGAGTTCATTAAAAAAATGATTCAAATGCTAAGGCCTGAATTTCCAAGGCTGTTGCATTTTTTCAGAATAGTCCTCAGCCTTTCCCTGTGTATGCAGAGATTATAGATTTAAACTCCCACACCATTCCCAGGATAATGACATAAACTCAGAGTATAAGTGTGGACTATCTAATTTTAGTCAGGTGGCAGTAAATTTTCCTGCATAAATGCAGCATGTGATCCTTCTCTGAGGAGAAAACAAAACAACTAAATATACTGCTCACAGTAACCCCTTTGCTAAAGCAAAACATCAGCTGCTACTTTAAAAAGTTTTCATTTTTTTTAACTTCAGTTCATGAGTAGAAATTGGTTGATACAGATTATGCATATAGAACAAAGATATGTCCAGGCAAAAAGGGCTGAAAAAATTATTTCTTATATTTTCTCCTTGTCCCAATCAATCCAAATCTCATATTGTGACATGATACTTGTCAATGGTAGGGGATTGAATTTGCTACCACCTTAACATGTATATTTTTTTCTGTTAACTTTTCTCCACATGAGAGAGGGCAACAGCCGAGAATGGGAATGCAAGAACAAGTCTCAGGAAATCCTGCTGTAATCGTCTTTTCAAATAAAAAAGAAGCAGCTGTCTAAAGCAAGACAAACACATTTGTATTTACCACAGCAAATTTCATCCCAGGTATATGTATGCAAGACTATCAAGAATTATGGCTGACAAATATGTGCAACCTGTAATGCCTGGGCTCAGTTTCTGTACATTATCAAATTGTGCCACTTTCAAGTAATTTTAGAACTTTATAACCAAAAGTGGTAGCCTTCTGTCTGCATTCATACCTTACACCATTGACATCAGTGAACTGCTCACAAAATAGAATGGGTAAAACTTGATCTTTTTTGTACATAAGAATGAAAAAGATGTTTAAAAGAGATTGTGTAATTGTCTTTCAAAAGGGGTCCTTTCTTAGTCCAACTGAAGGATTATGATGTATTTCAAGAGATTTTGGGGTACAGTGAATATCTGACAGATAAGGTGATTTCCTTGCTGTATTAAGCTGGGCAGAGGACTCAGAAGACATGAACACTGTAAGTGGCTGTAATCTGCTTTGATGGGTTTAGAAAGTCAACAGACAAAAATAATACAGGAGGTCATTAAACAGCAGTGTGCAAGGTTTGGTGTCATCAAGATGTCTGATGCCATATGCTAGATGTCCTGAAGTATTCACTGAACCTAGGTCATGAAAGCCAAGGCAGGATATTGACAACAGAGTAAAGCTTGTAAGATCTATGTGGAGAGGCTTAGACACACTATGAGATTATGTTTGTTGGCTGAAAGAGCAATGTCAAAGCCCACACAAGCATAATTGAACATTTCGAAGCAGAACAGTAAATTCTCACACTCTCAAAACATAAAATTGAATACTGTCTTGGCCTCTTTCTGCTACAGAATATTTTAAGACAGTTCTAGAATACCTTTAAGCTCTGTACTTGAAACTGAGCTGGAAATTTTCTCAAAAAAGAAAGTTTCTGCCGATTTTTGTCCAACCAGTGCTTTCAAATAACTAATGTAAAGCCACAAGTAAAATAGCACAAAGAAAATCAGACTTTGGTGATTATTTTCAATTGAATGGTTACACTTGCTGCTGTGGATACATGTCTCAAGAGAACTGGAGGATGATTTGGTTCTAAACTTGTCAACTATGATCTCAGATTTCTAGGCAGATATCGGTAACGTGCATTTTGGCACAGGTTCTGTGTAAGAAAGGCATAGCCTTCCCTTCTTCCCTTTTCAGTCACAGAACAAACAGCAAATACTGGACAAGGGATGTTCAGAAGGCAACGTGTCATGAACCAGCACCTAAGTACCTCATAGAGCAAATGACCACCCCTTTGAGGGGCTTGGGAAAATTGCCAGCTCAACAGCAGTTTCACATTTATTCTCCAGAAATGTATATTTGTCAAACAGGACATATAACATTGCAGGAAAGTGCAGTTCCCTATACAAAGAGCACACATTGCTTTTTTCTGTATTGCAGAAGAGTGTGTATAGGGAAAAGAGAAAGTTCAGAAGTGAAGGTGCAGAACTAGAAACAGTTCTGCCAGCGTGCCTGACCATGTCAAGGTCAGATCCAAACAGATCATTACAGAATATCCTATTAACTGCACTAGATTTTTTGGGGGTGTTGATTTTTTTTTTTGGCAGCCAGTCATCAACTGGAAATTAAAATATTTCTCTATTTCTGTGAAAGTATGGTTTCTGTTCAAGTTACTCAGCAGCTATCAGGAGCTAAGAGAGTTGCGTGACAAAAGCCACGTGAGTAGATAATAAGGAGATAAATCACACCACGTTACAAGGAGGAGGAACAGGTGACTGAGTTTCTTTCTGTTCCTGTCATTTTGCCTGTTTGAGATTAGTCACAGATCACATTTTGTCCAGTCTAGAGACTTTTTATAATTTGTCTTTGTGTGTATTGAAGACTTCCATATACAAGCAGGCATAATAGAAAGAAAAGGATATATATATATATATATATACATATATATATATTTATATATATATAAAAGCAAACACAGCTACAGTGAAGCTAATCACAAATTTGGGCAAAACAGAATAATTAAGAAGCTTTATAGGAGAAAGGCAAGAAGGATAGAGAGACTAACATGGTTTCAAAGAAAATTTTAAACAACTGTGTGAATATTAAATTGTGAATTTTTTTCTTGAGGTCCATTTGTGTACAGTGCAATCTGAGGGTTTTCCATCTTTGCTTGTGTATCCCTGAGAGAAGCTGGTGTAAATCTTCTCTGAAGTCTTGAAGGTATTTTTTGATACATTGCAACGAATTACTCTTGCCTTTTTTGCTCCTCTAAAAGTTCATAGAGGACTCCTTGCATCAGAGACAAAGCCTGGGATACTAACACAAAACTCAGATCCATTCCTTTTGCTTATATTCCTTTTGCTTTTGAGGATCTAGACCTGCTGCTCTGTGGTATGTCTGGAAGCTGGCACTGAAGTTGCTGACCTAATGATACTCAGCCCAGAGTAGAAAGAAACCTACATTTTCTTTCCATCACTGCAGTGGGATGAGCCTTTTGTCAGAGGCATCATTCCTGGTGACCTTTGGTTGTATATCACACCTTGGAGGCTGGTGACAATCACTGTGATTGTAGACAAATTCTCCAAGCTTTTCTCAGTTGCTCTGGGCAGTGTCTCAGGAAACAGCCTGGCCTGTGTTCAAGGCAGCACATTTCTTCCTGACTCACCCAGAGCCACCTTGTGATGAATTTAGGATCTCTCTGTATCTCTTGAATTTGCACGTGTGGAGTACATTTGATTGGACTGTGCAGGTGTTGACTGCTCCTGGAAAATATCTGCCTGCATATTTCCAGCTCCAGAAAATACACTGTAAATGAAAAATCATTCATTCCTGATACCCAAACTGTATGATCCAAATCCATCACCAGGAAAGAAGGACTTGAGTACCTAAAATTTGCTCTCAAAATTCATGTATTTTGGGTATAAATTCTTCCTGCCAAGATGCCTGTCTTCTCTGAATTAAGCAGTATTTCAGACTTCTAGGGCACTCTCTCACAAGCACCACAGATTTTATGCACGTTAGTTTTTGTTTACCCGCTGTAAATGACAGATTAGCATTTAAATGCCTTTGTCGCAGTTATATCTGTTTTGGATGTCAAACCAAACAAGCCATTATGTCTCCCTCAAAATAACACTCGCTGTTCAAAATGATTTCCTGCCATTTCCCCACTCTACAGGAGTGGCTGAGCAGGGAACATTTCACAGTACATATTGAATTCTAAAGTTCTTCTGAAATCTATCATTCATGGCAAATTAAGTCTAGCACGCACTGAGAAAGCAGTTGCATTCACTGAGGAGCCACAGAAGCATACTCTGAGTAGCAGGGAATTGTCAGTATAGGTTTCCCTATTTTTTCGTATTTTTTTCACTTTCCCTTTTTCATGCTATCTCCTGATGTTCCATTTTTAACTCTCTTTCTTCAGAGAGGAAGAGAATTGTTCTCTACTGGTCCAGTTTCTTGTGTTTCCTCCAGTGCAAGTCATCTTCTCTTTGTCTTTCTCCAAGAGTTTCCATATCCTTATCCATATCTATATCCCAAACATATGCTGAATTTATTCATTACATAATTTGTCGTCTTTATCTTGTACCCTGTCTCTTGTCCAATTTTTTTCCTTCTGTCTCCACATCATCTCTATTAGTTCAGTAGATAGCCACAGTTTATCCAATCTTCTGATTTCAAGACTTTACCCAGGTTTAGAAGAAACATTGGATTGACTGTGCGAGGGTGACAGGAGTCCCCAAAAGGATCCCTACGTGACCTGTCCCCATCATGAAACATGAACAGTGTGATGTTGCTGGCTATCTTTATATGCAGGGTATAATCTCACAAATTTTTCTGAGTACTTTGTACTCAAAACAAGTAATTCTTGGTCATTTTTACTTTTGTATGAAGGAAATGGCTGTATGTCTCATCATGCAGCCATTCCTCTGGCAACATCATACAATTTTAAAACAAATACATGATATTTTTAATCAGTTCACAGCACTTTACATCAAACCTCCAGTAGGAATTTGAGAAATACTTGCTTAAAAATAAAACTGGGAACAGCAGCACTGTGAGAAAGCCTGCAGCACCTCTTCACAAGAACCTGTGTAAGATCTGCACGTGGTTCTGGTTCCTGTGAATGTGTTGACCCTCTGACATTATGTGAGTTTGAAGGAACTGTATAAATATTTAAGTGACATCGAAGTTGAAACTCCCCCAGCTGTCTTCAAGGCCAGGTTGGATGGGGCTTTGACTCGTTTAGTGGAATGGGGGTGGGAATTAGGTGGTCTCTAAGGTCTCTTCCATCCCAAACCATTCTATGATTCTATGATTGATTTGACACCAAGGAAGGTAGTGCTGTGCATTTTTCAAGATGTTTAACTGTCTTCAAAAAGATCTTTCAGAGCCAGACTGACTCAGAAAAAGACTTTATAAATGCACAGTATTAGACTATTATTAGATACAAATACCAGGTTTTATTAGGTAGAGATTCAAATACCATCCTAAGCCCATTTTAAAATGCAGTTGCCCTCATTTGTTGTTATGTGCCATTCATGCAAAACCCCAGTCTCGTAAGCACAGGTTTGCTGAGCTGTTTCAGGCCTTTTCCAAACCTGGCCCAAGTTTGGCTTTACAAGCAGACTGCTGTAGCTGGGAAGCACACAGTGAATGTCACTGTGTCTCATCACTGCATCCCTGAGATGCAGGCTCTGTCCTGTGCGGTGGGTTCAGCATCTCCACTGGCCCCCACTGCCCTGAGCTGGGGTGCCTGTTGCTCCCCTCCGAGTGAGGGGATGCTGCAGCACACCCAAACAAGCCAGTGCCAGTGCGTGGGCAGGAGGGAAGATGCCACACATAAAAGAGTAATGACAACGCCAACCCAGTTGTGGCACAACGTATTAGACACTCTGCTTTGACAGCCTAAAAGCATTTCTGATGGCTGTGGCTTCCCTCTGAAGGAGTAGTGGGCACACGCGTCCTCCAGACGCGGGGTTTCCCCGCTCCCTCTCTATCCCTTCTCTCACCGAGTAAAAGTGTGTTCTCATTGAAATCTGTCATCCTTTTCAGAGAGAGACATTTTAAATCCCACTGGTGATACAGAGAGTGAACAGATCCAGCTGATCCCACTCTGCCAGCTAGTAACAGCCCACCCAGCAGCTGTGAATGCGCAATAGTCCCAAAAACAAGCCCAGAAAAGAGCTCTGCTTTGCAAAAGTTTAGCAATAAGATGATAGGCTTGCAAGAACACTGGCCTTTTGCCCTGTTTTAAAATACTCTAAGCTGTCTAAGTACCATACAATAATATATGTAAAAACATGCTCTGAGACTGACAGCCTTTGAGCTGTGACCTATGTGTACATTTTCAGCAAGAAATTTAAGTTGCCTTTAGGCTTTGAAGAAGCAGTGATAGGTTCTTCCTCTTAAGCAGATGTATTACTGTCTGCCCCATATGTAAATAAATTCTTGATATGACAGGTCAAAATCTGAAGTAATTAGAATTGAAAATATTTTACATTAGAAGCTTTGGGGATAAAAAACCCCAACCAGCTGAAGAGCAATCTTAGCTGAAATAAGAAAAATAGCGTCATTGCTTGCATGCTGCCAGCTCTTGCCCAAGCTCACAATACTCACATTTGTGTGCTGCCTAAAGCACTGCAGAGTCTTCAAAGGTTGTAATGCAGTGAGACATGCAGTGTGTCAGGTACACGCACTTTACCAGAGATTAGAAAAATCCTGGCAAAATAGTCAATAGCTTTTTTTCTTGTCAAGGAGGCAGTACGAAAATAATTTACATCCATATGAATACCTATGTATAGACATGTGTAGTTAATGTATAAATCCATAGATAATATTTTAAAATATTTATGTTTTTAGAATGTATAAATGTTTAATGTAGAAATAAACTTATGTCTGTATTGAGGAAACAACATATTCAACAAAAATGCAGGTAGAAATACTAATTTCAGCTTTGAGACTGATATAGCAAACTAAGAGCATTTGTTTTAGGGGCAAAAAAGGGAGGTTTCCTGCCTAGGATGCCTAGAACACTGACAAGCAAATACCTGGCCCAAGGAGTCCTCAAACTTACAGCAGCTCTCCAGTTTGTCTTGGGGAGCCTTTGGGTGCCTCCCTGGGGCATTCAGTATGGGCAAAGACACTGCATCAATATTACCCCCAGGAGTTTTGCTTAGTTAGGCAATTTCCTTGATAACATGATTTACATTATGTTATAACCCTAATGATTTAATTAATGCCCACTGACCAGCACAGCTGCCTGAGTGTTGTCAGCCAGCTGTGTGTGCCTTCTCCTCTGCCTGCCATTCAGGAGGTGCCCAGCTCCCCATGACAGCAGGGTGGCCTGGACCCTGAATCCCAGCACTGTCAGTCACCCTGTTGGGGCAAGAGACACCTATTGCAGTACCCAGCTGAAGGCACTTCATTGCAGGCTGAGGCCATCCATCCTCTTTCTGACAGTGAGTTTCCTGTACACATGGACTTCAGAGACTTTCTGGATGGGGTACAGCTCCATCAAACTAGCAAACTGTGATGTTACAGCAAAATTATGTTTGCAAGTTTTAAATACAATCCACACAGAGATTTCAGAGTTTACAAGCAGCCTAGTAAATAATGCAATAAAAGTGAAACACATGTTTTAAGACAGTAATTACATAAAGCCCATAAAACAAATGCATTTTCAGTATTTCTAAGTGCCACATACTCCTCTAGTCATAACTGAAAGATCTCTTCAGTAAATATCAGCTCTTGCTCTAGAGCTTTGTCAAGTTTCTCTGTCTCTCTTACCTGCCTTCCAGCCTGCTTTGCAAATGTGCTCATATTCTCTTTGTATGCCACTGATGACTGCAATCCAACTTGGAAGAATATTTTCGATTAGGAAAAAAGTAATTCAGTATACATTTATAAAAGGTCTGCAACCCAAGTATATTTTTAAACATAATCAAATGAAGTACATACACCTGCTTATAATTCATTTCCCAATTTCTGTTCAAAGTATATGTGATTCTTAAGATAACTGTATAAATTATCTTTTTGCAGATTCACGAGAACCATTTAAAAGCAGAGTTAAAACAGGCAATATAAAAATAATGGACTGTGCTAGGGTATTGTTGTGAAATTTATTTGTAATAAAAGTTTGGATTGCAACATGCAGCTATTCATCATTTTGCCATTTTTGAAGTTCATGATAACAAGCACAGTAAGTGACTAGATTAGAGCTTCACTTAGATATATTTTGAGGTAGGCATGAAAGCAATTGGAGTTGCAAAATAAGTGAGCTATCACTAGCCATTATTTTAGCCAGGTGTGGAGCAGGCATTCACATGGGGACTGACTCCAGCCAGCCTAGGTCAAAGGAGTGAAGGGCCTTCCTTCCTCACCTGCAGTCCCAGGCTGGGAGGTCACAGCAGCGAGGTCCAAAGGGCCGACAGCTTTGCCTGCTCGTCAGGAGCTGGGCCAGTGCAAAAGTGGGTTTTTTCCCCATTTCTTTTTGTTTTACTTCATGGCCCAAGGGGCCTCCTGTGTGGGATGACCTCACAACCAGTGTCTTTGACAGCTCATGGAGGCTGAATATTTTGACCTTCCTTGAGCCATCTCTAAGCCGTGGTATTAAAAAGGTTGAAAGTCTCTCTCCTCCAAGCTTGTACAGATAGAGCTAGAAAATACGGACCTGACCCAGTCTCTGTGGAAATCATTTCATAAAGTGTTGCATCTTCTGATGCCACCTCACCAGCTACTTGAGCATGTGCAGACTCATATTTTTGGCTAGTCTCCTTCCTACCGTGATATATGCAACATATGCCACAGGAGAGTTTCAGAGGACCAAAAGATTTAAGTAAGAGACAAGAAAAAGCATAGGACAAAGAAAAAAATTGCTAACTATTATATGTTACTCTTACTTGTATTCACCCAAATTCTTTACAGCTAGCCATTTTAAAACATGAATTAATGAAACTTTACAGTGACTTAAGTGCTGTAGTATTATCGGACCAAGCCAAAATATTTGAAAGGAAAAATGGGAAATGCAAAATATCAGAGGTCTTTCAGATGTTGTTTTTAATAGTGTTTAACAGTGTTTCAGTAGAAATGTATTAAAAATGGTCATTCATCTTTTAAAAACATCTTTCAGATTCAATGGAAATGAGAAGTTCTGTAAATTCTGTAAAAAATAAAAATTACTGAAGTGCAAAGAAAATCTACAAAAACTGATAAAAGTCTGAAAATTGTATAGTGTGGCAGAAGATTATGAAAACAGAAATGATAGATTAACCTGCTTCCTCCAGTTTTAAGTAACATCAGTCTTCAAATTTGCTTAATGGTCTAGGGAAGTTATCAAAATCCTTTCAGTATCACATTTATATTTCTGTGTTCTCATTGCCATTTCTGAGTTCAAAAATCCCACCCGCTATCTAAAAATCAATGGCTGGTTTTAGATGACCCTTTAATGTCAAGTTCAATGGCTCTGTACTTTTAACTCAAAAGGCAACTCAATATTTATGACCTTTTAAATTCTGTTTTTTAAAATAAACTCCTACTATGGCCCCATGAGATGAGAGTCATCAGGGAAGAAAAAAAACTCCAAGTAGTACCAAAGTGTGTAAAGGATAAAGCAAAAAAAGACAGCGTCCTTCCCACTTTCATGTCATGCTCCTCTTTTAAAAAGGCAGGATCCCCTTCAAGCTTGGCCAGCAAGGCAGTGCATGTGTCAAATCCATAATGCACATTGGCATAGGCTTGGATCTGCATTCGATACCAGGTTTGTCTGAAGGTCTTCTCTTTGAGTGTGAGCTGTGTGAGCTCAGCCTTGCAGGAGTTGTGAGGTTTACTGGAACCACATGAGAGGTGAGACGTGAGTCCATACTTTTGGCTAGCCCAACCTGTGGCACACGTGGGCCAGCTGTGCCAAGTACACCGTGTGTCTCCTGATGGATTCAGCCAGTGAGGAATACCTGACCTTGGATTCAGTGATTCTTCCCAGACAGCTCCGGTGCCGTGGGTTTCCCAGCACAAGGGCAGGAGGACTGCTACCTGCATCCCTGTAGCCACACATAGAGCTTGCAATGCTGAAACACAGGCTTGGATTGGTGAGCACCATTCCCTATCTCCCACTCAGACTGTCACGTTAAGAAACTCTGCAAGCATGCCACAAAATTTCACCCAAAGCTTCCTCAAGTCCTAGGAAAACATTCCCCTTGATTCTGGTGGAATTTGAATCAAACCTGTGATCTATGAGTTTATGTTGACACTACATTTTATTGTCTCTAATCACCAAGAAGTAATATGACTGAATCTTCAATGAAGCTCTATTCTTGCTGACTACTGTATTTCCCCAAATATATGTGATTGGTAGTTTTGTTAGTACACATAAATAACCTAATTTTCATTCTGAAAACTTTCCAGGTTTTTCTTGCAATACATCATGACAGGAAAGAATATCGCAGGTCAGTCAATTTACTGTGTCTTAGTGTAAACAGTAGTATCAGATGCTATAAAAGAAAGATGTGGTTAGGTGTGATACATGGATAAATAAAGTCCTAATTTCCATGTCGGTAGTTGTAAAAAAAAAAAAAAGCTGTGGACCTAGCTTTCCAGTTAAATAGGGGACAATAGCAGGGCTAATTACTATTATTATGTTGTAGGCATAATTGCTGCAAATGCAAATGACCACTGAGATGTATAGTTGGCCTTGATAATTCAGCTATTATTAGTGTATATGAAATTGCATCCATTACATAAAATTATACATAAGTTTCTCATAGCTGAGCTTTTAATCCTGCACATACTCTCAGCTAATATTTCATAGAATCACAGAATCACAGAATCATAGAATGGTTTGGGTTGGAAGGGACCTTAAAGATCATCTAGTTCTACCCCCCATGCCATCAGCAGGAATACCTTTCACTAGACCATGTTGCTCAGACCTCTATAAAACCTGTCCCTGAAGAATTCCTCTATGTGAAGTGTTCAAGCTTTTTACTTAAATCCCTTTAACTTTGCTTTTAAATGATTTTCACTGTTTGCTGAGGCAATGCTTTAGAATCACATAAATTGAGTTGTGTAGTGCCAAGCTGCGCTGGCAGACCGTATTCCCTTGCCTGCTTTGCAGTTATGGAAGCACTAGTTTGCTCTGGGCACTGAACTGCTTCTCAAAAACAAAACCATTTTTAATAGTGCATCTGTAATCCACACACAGATCCAGGGAGCTCCCTTGTATTGCACTTCCAAGGAATGAACCAAAGAATCTAGAAACTCATAAGGGGAGTTGAGGAAAATCCAGAGGTTGTGCTCTATACAAATTTGTCACATCTTCCCAGTTGTTTGCACATCTTAAGATGTTCGATGTGAAAGGCTCAGAAACAAGTGAAACAAAGTTGAGTTGATAACAAGATGGAATTTCTGCTGTAATTTTTAAGTGATATTCAAGCACCCATGTTTGTGGGAAGAAACTTAAATGCATGGCCCAAGTGCACAGAAGTCAGAAGGCTAATCCATTTTTTTTAAACCATGTCATCAGTTTCTTTTTAAATCCATCTTGTGTTTTCTGGAAGGGCTTATGGTTGACTTGCAAGTTGATGTAATTAACTGGAAAAAAAAAGGTCTGTTCTAAACCCAGATATGGGCAGAAAACCTGATACTGATGATACCAGACGTTTAAGTTCTGGTGTGTGTCTTGCATCCCGTTTTCTGAGTGGGGCTTGTTTGCTCCTTTAGATAGGTTTCATTTTCTACTGAAATAGGTTTGACCATGGAATTCAACCATTAACATCTGGACAGTTCTAACCCTAGTGGCTTCCAGGCTTCTTCTGAGTAACCTGAGCAAAGGGAAAGTCTTTGGGAAGAAGAAGTGGAACACTGTATGGCTTCTGAGACAGGATCTGAGGGACATCATTCCAGGTTTCATGTGGGAATATTGGGAAGTGAACACAGGAAGAATTGAAACAAATATTATCTGATATCCATGGAAGTTTCTTTGAGTAATTTTTCTCTGGTTAGTCATTTTAGAAGAAGTTTGAGAGGTTTGGGAATTTGGTTTTCTTTCCAGTGTTAATACCACATTTCCCTGTCTCTGGACTAAAGTATCCTTTGGTGGGCTAAGATAATTGCTTATTTTCTTCTTTGCTGTGTCAATGTGATGATAATACAGGACTAACCTAAACATCCTTAGCTTGCTTGTTTGTTGTAAGCCTTGCAGCTCAGGTTCCAGTGGCAGCATGGTGGCTCAGCTTTCACAGTGCACAGGACTGACACACACCTGAGAAACTTGGTTCTTGGAGAAGGGCAAGTCTCCCTGCTCTTGCTCCTGCTGAACTGAGAACTCCTCAGGACTGAAAAGTTACTGCCTCTTAGACCTGTTGGGCCATGGAGGGACCTCATAGCCATTCCAGATGCTGGCTTTTTTGAGAAGTGTTTCCCTCCTCCTGTCATTCAGGCCTGACATGTCCTACTTCTACCAATTTCATGCCCATTTTCTTCTTTGGAACAGAAGCATTCGGAAGTGCCACACCGGGATATCCATTATCTTTTTTCCATTTAACTAAACCTATCTTACTAGGAACTTCCAAACATGGAGAAAGAGATTTGCATTTACAGCAAGACAGTTTTACCTGACATCCATCTGATAAAGCAAGTTCACAAGGCCTGGGAACAGACAGATAGGAATCCTTAACACTGCCGTAGTGGCAGAAAGTGAGGAGAATCAGACCTGTTTTGTCTGCATTGTGATCTTCTTGAACTGAACTTTTTCTATGCACTATTTCTTCTTTCAGTGATTTCCAAGCTTGGAAAAACCATTTCAGATATAAACCACTTAAATCTTATTATTGTTCTGAAAAGCAATTGAAGTATTTCAAGAATAAATTTGTATAACAATAACTCAGAATGATTTGCATGACAAAAAATATTTTTACATCGTAAGTTGTCTGTAGAAAAACCACAGGAAAAAAAAAAAGCTGATTAGTGCCATTGAATTAAATAGTAGTAACCTGCTTTTCCTTCTGCCCCCCTTTTCTTTTTCCCACCATAAGCTCCAGTTTATTGCAATATTTTTAATTAAAATGTAAATATTCCCTGCCTGATCCTATTTAGAATATTTGGGTACAAGGTACAGCAAGCCTAAATAATAATGGAAAACAAATTCATGAATGATGTATAAATGCAAAAATTTCACTTTTAAAGGTATCCTTGTCATGGTCAAAGATGTAGTTGTAAAAGCCACTGCCTCAGAGATATGTTATATGAATATATTAGGAGCCTTCTTACAGGTAATGTTATTATATCAAATTTTTTGGCTATGCCTGTCTGATTGCAACACAACTGCAGATGAAAGGGAACTTTGGGGGGCAATTATCTGCAATACTGCAATGAAGTATCACGATGACCAGAAAAGTATATTTTTAATCTGATTTACTGCTCAAGGGAACCAAAAAAACCCATAGATTACCTTTTGGACCTCAGATTTGTGTAAGACTAAAAAGGGTAAAATGCAAACTCATGCTATCTTTAAATTAACCAGATTAGGAACAGGCATGTCAGTGCTCAAATTCTCAGTACCCAAGTTTCTTGGAGGTTCTTGAATGGATTTTGTGCACACTTCCAGCACCAGAGGCAGTGGGCACACACTGAAACACAGGAAACACTATTTCACTGTACAGTGAAATAGTGAACAAGAGCTGGCACAGTTTCCCAGGGAGGTTGTGGAGTCTCCATCCTTGGAGATACTCAAAATCCATCTGGAAATGGCCCTGGACAACTAGCCCTGCTTGAGTAGGTGGGTTGTACCAGATCATCTCCAGAGGTTCCTTCCCACTTCAACCATTCTGTGATTCTGTGTTTCTGCACTTTGCATGCTTGGACAATTTTTGTGCTATTCTGCAAAAGTCAGTTATGGTTTGTCCCCACAGATCTTGGTCTGTACTGTCAGGACTAAAGGGACCTCTCTGTTTGCTCACTCTATCAGATGGCAGGAAGAAAGGATGGTGGGCTCCTAGGCTTCTTCCTTCTTTTCTGATAGTTCATGAGATTGGAAGACTTTCCCATGAAACAGGGCTATCATATCTAAGACTCCACTGAGCCCACTAAAGCCCACTGGCTCCAGGAGGCTTCGGATTCAGCTCACAGGAGAGGCAAATGTATCGGTGGGGTTAAGACAGCATTTACGACTTTGAGGTTGGAGAAAAGGGTGAGGGGAGAAGGAATGGAATTATCATCTGTATTTATGGTTGGTTTTCCCTTTTGATGAAAGGTCTCTCTCATTTGATTATTCCTGTATTTGTCTTGGAGGTATCCCCTTGCAGTTCCCCACTTCCTGGCCAGCCAGTTACGCCCCCAGGGAGGAGACTTTCCCACACACAGCCCACATCTCAAATGATTCTTTCTTTTCCCTTTCTTAGTGTAGGCTTCTTCCAGTTATCATCATTTGCTTCTGCTGAGTGGGTTTTTATTTTATTTTTCTCCCTCCTTGATGTTGTGAGTAGTCTCTCAGTCAGGGACAAGTTAGAATGGCTGCCAATAGTGTGAGAAACTCCTCCAGAGATAATGAGACACCAGAAATATGAAAGACCTGTAATGAAACTTCCCAAGCACCAGCCAGATGGGAATTTTGAATTATCTGACCTAGGAGAGAGTGGGTGATCATGACTGATAGTACCTTTCTTTATTAAAAGGCAGATACATGTGCTCTGAAGCGAGAGAAGATGCTTCAACCAGTCTTCAATACTTTTATCCCTGTGTAGGAAGGAGAATTTATATGCCAGTTTGGTTTGGCTCTGTATTCTTGAAGTACCTCAGTGATTTTTACTCCCCTGTTTTTTCATTCAGATGGGCTGTTGTTCAGGAGATGGAGGTTGTTCATGACAGAAGTAGAGCTGCATATGGGAACCTGTTGTGGCCCAAACTCTGCTGGTACTGCTTTTGTTGCTCTAGCCAGCTGTGTTGCTGGGAGTCCCTTTGCATCAAAGCATGCTATGTACAAAGCTGAGAGGAGTTTGCCTGTGGTCTTTCCCTGAACAGAGACTAGCTATAGTTAGGGATGAACTACTTCACATTTTCAGATGACTGAATATACAGACAGTTTAAAATAAGTAACAGATCCAGCAACTTAGGAAGATATGTGAATTACATGATGTTATTTCAGGAGTCTGTACTTAAAACTATTCCTTCCACTGTTAAATCTATTAACTTTTCAGCTAACTTTGTCAGTTTCTAGGCATTATACTTCATTGTCAGAGGGACCTTCTAAGGACCAGCCTCCCTTTCATGACTTTTTAAAATGCATAGGAATCAATACTTGGAACTTAGGAATTGCAAGTTCTGTTCCTGGAGTAAAATTACAATAAAATCTTGGAATCATTTGTCATTTTTCTTTCAGACAAATGTTGTGTAATCTCTCTTTCTTGTTGGTTCTGCAAGGGTAGATTTTGTTTTTCCTAAGACTCTCTCAATGTAAACTGGCAGAATATCTCAGGTGTCACTTTCTGTTATTATTCAAACCAGTGCTCACTAAGAATAAAACCTCCCTTTAAAGTAAATGGCATTTTTCTAGCATGATAAGGCCTTTATTTCCATTTTCAGTCCAGCTATTTAAATCACTTTTTGTCTGACTAGTGATAAATATGTCTGGCTTGATTGTGTAGAAAAGCAGAGGTGTTCTGAAATGGTGCTGTTTGGGAAGCATAGAAGTCAGCCACGCTGCACAGGAACTTCAGTGTAAACCATTTTAACATCCCACCCTTTCAGGTTTTTTTCTGTAACACCCACTCATTTTGCACAGATGGAGAGATGTGATGGATCATAGAATTAAGAAACCAAAAGCTTCTTTGTTAAATTTTTAATCCATCGCTCCCACACATTCATAGTTCCTTGATTTACAGTTTATTTCAAAATGAATGAACTACCAGTCTTTACTAGCACGCATCTGTTCATAGCATGTGCTAGCTACTAGCCACATGTCTGACCCTCTAACATTTATTTTATTATTCCCTAACAGACAGGCTTACAGCAAACAGTAGTTATCTTTCGTATCTTTCGAGCATTACTCTAGAGGCAGGCGTTGGGAAGCAAGACTCACTTTTCTTTAAATCACTGATAGCACCATCTTTACTTGAAATAATCACTGTTTCCTAATAAGCAAGAAGAAATGCTTTCTAAGAGAATGTCTTTGCTCATTTTCTGAAATGCTGAATAAATAGGATAAAACAGACAAAAATAGAATTAAAAAACAATATGGACAGCTGTTTATAAGTGATAGATAATTAAAACTCACATCTCCTTGCCACCTATATATGCCTTGCCTTATACAGGAAGGGGACTTAAAAGCATCTCTAGTTATTTCTCTCACACTAAACCAAGTTGATATCAACTATTTCTTGTAAAAAGTAACATACAGACCAAACAGAACCTTTTCATCATAGATGAAGTAGGGGAGCAAGGAGTATTCAGAGGACAAATAGGTAACAATATTCACGCTTTTAACAAAAAGAAATCCAAACAAGCAAACAAACAAAAAAAACATAATTTTTCATCACCTCCTTTAAATTCTTTAGTGACTTACATAAGGTACTCTTGGGCTTTTAGTGCTACCTGCTGTTTCTCTCCTCTCCACCAGCTGTGGAGGTTCCCCACCAACAGGAGCTGGAGCAGGAAGGGCTTTGCCAAGTGTTTCAGTGCTCTCTCAATGTCCTTTCAGCACTTTGGATGCATCCATTCTGCAGAGCAAACCAGAAGCGTCTGACTTTCTGTGTTTTCCTCTGTTTATATTTTTCAATGGCAGGGACATGAAGAAAATATACTTGAGATACTGAGATATGTACTCTCCTCTTGGGGATGCTCCTTATTCAAGACATACAAAACAACACAGAGACTCACACACCTTTAATTTCCTGAATTATTTGCAACGTTTTTTTCTGAGCCCAGTTGCAGTTATGTGAGTTCACAAAAAGAGTTTTGAAATACTTCTACTTCTCATTTATACAGATACACCTAGTATAAAAAAATAGTAAATATGTTTTTTTACTTTGCAAGTTTTAAACTTAAAAGCAAGATCATTCTTCCTTGTAGAAATCCTTGTGAGAAAATCCTGTGAGAATTTCAAAGCCTATGCTGCTCTCATCTCATCTGTGATCCTAAAGGGTTCACTGCTGCCCACAGAGTAAGAACTTCAGTCATACCAGATCACGGATCTATTGAATGTGTTATGCAAATCTTTATTTCTCTGTTTTTTTTCTGCTGGAAATTTTCCTGGTGTTCCCTGCTGCTGAACTTTAGGTGACACTTCTGCTAGTTCCTTGAAAAGGCTTGTCTAGACTTTCATTCCATAACAGTGACATGAACCCTGATCCTTCACAAGACATTTTGGCCCTTCTTCTTTTGGCTTAGCTAAGATAGTATGTGGCACAGGAATTTAACAAGCATGAGATGGATGCTGACAGGCAGGGCAGGATGTAGCAGTGACATCAAGAGAATAAGGATTTAGAGGTGCCAGCCTGAAAGAGCAGTACTAGTGTATGTTTAATCCAAGCAGGCTTCTCTTTTATTAGTAATTCTCTGAATTTCCACAGGACACCTGATATCTCCTTGTCCAACTCATTGTGGTGAATGTGACTGCACAGCTAAGAGGTATTAGATAAATTATCAGCAAGTAAAGTAGCTTGGTTGCATTTAATCTGTACAGAAATTAGAAACCTATTTTGAGAACAGTTTCCATGCTGCAGCATGGAATATTAGCAAGACAAGTTGAGCAAAGTGACATTTTATCATCCAGGTGGGTGCAATCCCCCGGTTTTGCATTTACCATAGCAGAGGTACCCCCTTTGTTTGTCTGCCCCCATTAAGGCCAAGGAGTGGCAGAAGGATTTCGTGCTCCTGGTTTATCTCCTGACAGCAGTAACAGTCTCAAGGGTCAGCCAGGCTTTTGAATTAAGAAATAACAGCCAGTGTCTAAACTTTGATCAGTTTCAATTTATTTGAGCATTGTAGAACTGTCTCCACACTAGGAATTCATAATTAAATAGTGCAAGGCAGAGGGAATGAAGCTCCTCTGCATGAAGCTTGGTTGCAGGACTGCCCTCAGGGCTCCCTGTGCTGCAGGAGATGTCCAGGTACAATGTGGCCCTGCTGGGGAAGGGTCTCCTCAAACTCTCAGTGCCTGCACAGCCTCCCAAGACTAAAGACTATCACTGTAGCTTTGATTTCTTCAGGGTCAGAGTTAAATGTTAAGCATTTCTGCTTTCCACTTGATGTAGTTCCTGTTCTGAATTCACCTTCTCTTCAAGCCCAGAAAATTAGATTACATGATCTCCCACATACTAGCTGAGTTTTCATCCCTTCGTCTTTCCTTTGGGTTTGCCAAGACTAATGTTGTTCCTTGTCAGGAAGTTTTATCTGGCTCCTACTCTAAATTACCTTTCTTAGCTGCATGCCATGACTTCTAGTGTCACTCTGAGAAAATTCATCTCCAGAGTCATATATTTATAAAGTACTACAGAGTTCCCCACTCAGCCTGCTTTTAGCCAGCTACATGTTTAACTCCTCTGGACTTTCCTTGTGAGTCAGCACTTTCCACCCTTCTCTTCAAACGCCCCTCTGTTGCACTGAGTGTTTCTGACAGTGAGCAAAGCCACCTTGCTGGGACAGCCATGTGAGGTAGTTATATAAAGGGAGCACCACAGGGAACACCATGCCACCTCCCTTTCCCCTACTGTGAATCCTATGTACCCTTAAACACAGTTTTGCTGCAATTTTGCATTGCAAAATCATGTCTGGGCTACCACCTCTGGCATTTGCAGGCCTCTTGCCATTCTTGCCTTCCTGACTTTCCCTACAGCTGAGTCTCAGGGCCTTTCTCAAGAAAGAAATCCTGCCAGAGAAGCTAAGGAGAGCACAGAGCCCAGCAGAGCCCCTACAGGGTTTCATGGGGAACTGATGCATAACTGCACCCTTACTCAGCCCAGTGCGCAGCACAGCTGCATCCAGCATAATTTCCCTTGGGAACTGGTTTTCTGGAATAAAGGCAACTTGACTCAAGAGTAAACAAATCCTTTTTATTCCAGGCTGGAATGGTTGCACAAGGGACATACCCTGATAGTTTTACCCATGCAGTTGTTCCGTTCAGATGCATGGGCAGCTTTTCACATATAGACAAGCCATAAAACACATTCCTGTTCCTGAATGGCTCTGCATTTTCCCTCAGTAAATCATAATTCACCATCAATCTGTTCATGTTCCTAATTGTTATAGACCCCTTTGTGTTACTTTATTATCAACACTTGGCTACTCAACTCATCTCTGTTTTGCATTATGTGGAAATTTCATTACTACAAGTATTTCCTTCCCCTAATAGAGGTACTTAGCAATAACCATGTCTTGCTCTGATTCCTGTGATCCTCAGTAGACACATTCTCACTCCTACATTGTCATTCATCATCACCTTTTGTTTATGTTTTCAGTCAATTTTCAATCCTCGTAATGATGTTTATATCCGTGGTAATTTCTATTAACTAGAAAACTAATATTTGTTTCGAGAGATTCCAAAATACCTCACTGAAATTCAAATAGCATATGCCATGCTCCTTTCATTCATTACTTTTATTAATCTACCAGATAAAATAATAAAATCTACACAAGACTTCCTCTTAATAATTGCATACCGCATCTTTCTTAAGGTTCCTTCATCCTCTAAATGCAGACTTCTTTTTCCATGTAAAATTACTTCTATTACTGTACAATCAGTTGGTCTAATCTTAAGTAGCAGAAGGAGTCATTTCTCAGGTAACACTTGCTTCAACCAGTGTAATCCAGTATAATCCCAGCTGACAGGCTCTGTGCCTTAAAGGAGTCTGCTGCAGTGTGCAGCCTCAGATGCAGGTGCTCTCCATGTGTAAGATGGGAGGGACTGCCTCAAATTGGCACCCCAACAAACCAGACTGCCTTTAAGATTACATTTTTTTAAGGACTCTCAATTACTTGTTGCCATTAGGGCAGATGAAATGCTGAGAGGATGTCTGTGATACTGTCTCAGAGTCAGCCTTCTGTTGTGTTCAAACATCCACTGATCCCTGATCTTCTGTAAGGAAAAGCTACGTTTTTTCTACACTTAACACAGTTAAACTGAAAATCGAGGAAAAGTGGGGTTTAATTCCATTTTCCTGTAGAAGGTTTTTTGCACTCATGCAGAATACTGATATTGACTTGTTTGTGCTTCTTAACTATCCTGGGAATGGAACTTATTTTCAAAAAAAAACAGGGAAGAATGAAGCAGAGATGTTGAGACTCTGGTATCTGTCTCCTTCTGTATGAAGCTGTAAGTAAAATAATTTGTTGCCTCATAGTCAGAGGTCCACTGGAAAGCGTATTTTTTCTAAAATAAGGATGAAATACCCTTTGGAAGTATCTTCTCTACCTATAGAGAAGCCTGGACAACTAGGTGCTTGCTCTTCAGAGGGCTAGTATCATGTGAAATTGAGTAACAATTTTTCCCCAGCTCTGGCTCCTTCAGCTGCTTGTGGTCTCATACACTTAGAACCCATTTACAAGGAAAAATATGGACAAACTCAAGTCATACCGTTTCTTTCTAGGTAAGAAAGACTTACTTAGCCATGCCACTATTCACAGCATGATTGGAAGTATTTTTATTTTGTAATGTCTGTAAACAATGTATTGAAAACTAGAACAGAAATTTAAGTTATAGATATTTCCTTGTACAGGTGATGAATACAAAGTTGTGGCATTGGGTAGGAGAAAGAACACAAAATTGATCTTTTTTTTTTAAAGCCATTGCTAGAACTACCTATTCAGCCTTTTACAGCCTGGCAACTAACTCATCCTTCATTTTTTGACCATTTGACCAGAAGTACTTGGCATGACGTGGATATTAATGGATACTAAATTATTTTAGGAGCCTATAGGGTTAATAATTTCCTAAAACTCAAACTGAGCATGATTGTCAGCCTTTCAGTAGATACCAGAAGACATAATAGTCATTCACTGTCTTGAAAACAATTTCTATTGGTGTGCAGAAAAATAGGAGAGCAAATCATTTAAGTGATTGTTAAAGGAATCTATGTATCAAATTAATTATTCAGGGTGCGCTCTGAAAAATTGATTTAATTGTGCCATGGGTTACCATGTTGATCAGGTGTTTGAGTGGCACTGTGGTAATGCTGGTTTCTAACATGTCAGTCTGCCATTCTGAGGATGTACAGAAATTTGCAGCAGCAATAATTACCTTTTCAGGGCGGCTTACTTGGACAGAGATGTTTTATAGCTGTAGCCACCATCCAATAGAGCGCCCAGAGCCGAAAGGTCATCATTTATAATTTCAGTATAGTGGGGTCAACATCTGTCATTGTCATAAGGATGTCCTACCACTGGGAAACATAAGTATTGCTGAATTGGGTAAGGCACAGAGACAGGTACCAGGCACAAGAACACTCTGAATAATGAAAATCAGCTTGCTTATCTGGGAGGGTTTTTTGATGGTGATAGTGACTTACTCAGATATACAAAAGTACTTTTGTTTTTAGTGATTCATGATAATGTATTATATAATTAAAAAACATTCAAGAAATGCATTCATTCTCCTTTCCCACAAAGGAAAAATTTGTGTACTTTCAAGTGTGGGAATCTTCATTAAAGAATTAACTCTTTGTGTTTAGATCCTGGTTTAAATAAATCTAACAGAACCTCCACTCCAATACCAAAATAGATAGACACTTCACAAAGAGAAGTGTCTATTCAGGCTACTGAATTGTCTGCTGTGCAAGAGAATCACATTGTGCAAGAGAATGAAAGGACAGATTTTTGGTGTGGTACCAGTAAAAATTATCAGTAACTGAATTTTTGGACCTCTCTGTCCTAGAACTTATTTCTCATGGAAGTATCAACATCTTAGCATTCTATACGTTATTTTTTTTTCAGTGTATTTCCATTATATGTACACAAGAAAGCAGTGTAAAAGCAGAGACTTTGAGTGTAATGCTTGAAGCTAGTTTGATTCTCTTATAAGGCTGACAGTTGTGCTGTGGGAAGGAAAAGATTTCAAATGAACCAAAGAATTTGAAAATTAGTTTGAAATCTCTTTGATTTTGTTTTTCTTCTTTTTCTTTTACTTGTTTTTTTTTTGTTTGATTTTTTTTTTGTTTCTGTTTTCACTTTTTTTTGTTAATGAAGCTCCCATTCCAATCTAGCACGACATTTTCAATCCTTGGATTAGAAGCAAATGAGAGGAAATAGGTGTGCGTAGGCTTTTTTCCTAGCTGTAAGATAAAAGCCACTGGCCACCTTGCCTGGTTGGTGTGTGCATGCGTCAGCAAGGGCATCACATGCTGGGGCTGTTTCACAAATGTCTTAGACACAGAAATAGCCAGCAGGTCACTGAAGGACTCCACCAGTGGCAGATCACTTAATCAGACTTTACAAGTCGGCTGCAGAACCAATCCCTTCCCTGCCGCCCCAGCAGCTCCTGCCTCCACAGGCACAGTCTCTGGGCTGGCTTATCCAAGGATTGAGCAACCCAGCCAACACATAACAAAGATTACCAGCGTGGAGGAGAACCCTTGTACGAGGCTTTGGAGTGCACACAGCTGTGATGTGCATGCCTTTCCATCATTCTTGTCTCCTTGTGATTTTATGGGTTTTTTCCTTATGCAATCCAGAAAATGTTCAAGATATTCCTCAGACAGGTCTAAGCAGAGACAATGGATCTTGTTTGCTTCATTAGGGTAACAAGAAAATTACATTTTCATTACAACAGGAAAATGTAATGGAAAAGTAGATTGTATCCATACATTGCTATGTATCTATTACAGGGTTATAGATAGTTTATCGATAGTTTATATGTTATTGAAAGATTATCCATAGTTGACCTACTGTAATTATCCTACAGGAAACTTGCAAAGTCTCACTCTTGTAAGATACAGTTGAAAATCAGGTGGACTGACTGCTGCAGTGTTGCACTTAGAAATGTAATGTGGTAATGTACAGTCATGCCATAGCTCATGTTGGTGTGATGTTTTATTTAGTTTGGTGGACACAGATGCATGACTGTAGCAGTGTGATGGTATCCACATGCACTTGAAGATGCTCTGCATACAGTTATTCCAAGAAATTGTCTTATGTCTGTCAGACCAAGGAGGAGGAACAATTGGATTCACACAGATTCAGAAGTTTGTTTGCAGTGAATTACTTTTGTACACAATAATGTTCTATTATCCACATTACTTTTCACATACATAATTCATATTTTTTGTGTAGTAAATGCATTTCATCCCTGGATCAATTCCTACTTTCGTGATGTCTGCTATCCTAGCTAACACTGGGAGCTGGAAACTCCAGAGCTATTGGGTTTAGTCTTTGCAGCTGGCAACTACATCTCTATGTATTCATATCTAGGGGTACCACAGGCTCAAATCCACTGTTCCACTCTGTTCCAGAGCACAGAGGGATGAGTAATGCCCAGTGATGAGTGGGCTATATCCAGATCTCCTGCTGTATGAAGAGTAGTTCCATAGATAGAAATTTTCATCATGATAAATAAGAAATAACTCCACTGATGTTCAGTTTGAAGAGACAATCAGACATCAAGTGTCATTTCTGAAGTTCTGAACCAGAATGAAATACAAAAAGAAAACAACTTCTTTCTTAACAAAAAATAAGGAAAAGCAAGTGAATGAAAGCAGCAATATTGCATTGCTTTCATATCTTGTAATATTGATCATATATCATTATCAAAATTTATTCAATTACACATTACTATAATTAGATATATTTTATAGTTTATGTACTCTTTATCATTATGTATAATTTGATTATATTTTGATAAAATGGGAAAGCCCATATAAAATAATTGGGCTTAGATGGATTTGAAATGAAAGGGTTTTACCTCATCCACCTATTTTTATCCATTTAAGGATAAAAAATAGGAATTGTGCACAACAGTACACATTTTATTTGCATTGATATAAGCCTGCCAACTCATCCATGAAAATGAATTTCAGTAAAAAGACTGTACATTTTTGGACCCATCCAAGCAAATATCTCTGTATTCCCTATCAATAAATAACATTGAAATTTACTATGCTAATGATGAGAACTATAACTAGAAAACTCGCTTTCAACATTCATTCAGGAAAACCTTAAAAAAAAAAAAAAAGGCAAACCCTTTTGTGCTCAGTAACATTAACAATCTCTTTATTTACTTTTAACCAGAAATTCTCCTTTGTCAAAAGAGGGTCATGGAATTTAAAAAAAAAACCACCACAACAAAACATAATATAACAAATAATGTACATACACTTGTGTTGCTGTTTGTTTAAAAGATAATTTGTCCAAGTGCTGATCTTGCATAGATATGTTTAGTCATTCAATTATGAAGAAGAAGCAATATCTGATGACAGATGTCTGACTACAATTTAGTCCCTGCTACAAGTCTGATATTCCAAGGTGTTTGTCCTTGAACATTGTAGCTATACTAGTGAAAAGCTGTTCATGGATGGAGTCAGGGAGGTAATGATACGTTTTTTGATATAAAACAATGATTTAACAAAGTTCGGTAGTAAATATGACCGTGGTTTAATTAGATTAAATGAAAACACTTGTTTATTTACTGCTTAGAGGACAAGGTCAGATAAAGCTGCAAGGAGAATCCTCCCAATGACATATGAGGTTCAGAAAGGACCCCCTTGAGCTCTAAACTTGTCCTCAGAGGGGAGTTTAGGTGAAGCTGCATCCAGACTTCATCCCAGACTTGGTCACTTATTTATAGTTAAAGGATTAGATGTACACAATCGTTTCTATCAAGATTCCAAAGTATCAGCACAATTATTCCAAATTGACTTACCAAGTATCTGACATGATAAGAATTCTCTCAAGCTCGAGGTACAACCTTGAGAGCTGCCCCTACTCAAGGGGAGATTATGGCATGCAGCCCACTGCCTTGCAGGAGAGCTTAGTAGAGCCTCCCTGGACTGTCCACTCTTTATGGAATAAAATGATTGAGTCAGTCCTTTTTTGTACCAATTGCAGAAGTTAATTCCTTTCAAATTTGGCTTGAGTCAGACATTGACCAGCACTGTGTTTAGGTGGGCTCATTGCTCCAATTAGCCCTTGGCTATTGTGTTGTTATCTGTCTCCCCTGAAACCACTCTGAGCCAGATACAGTCATCACAACTGCATCCAGTACAGCTGCCATGGTGGCTATCGCTGGAGCAGGGTAATGGGAAATAATGGGGAGATTGGGTGGTGGGAGAGCACACCATCACAAGACCCTTGCAGATACACAACTGAGTCTCCAAGAGTGTGCTTTCACCTGTGTAAATTGGTGCTGTATTATACTATGGCACTAATTGTGTCACATGGAAGCACTTCTAAATTGGAAGGGGGCAGTTAGGCTGAGCAGCTAACTTCAGCTGAGAAGTATTTCAACCACATACTTTGAAAGCTATCCCTTGCACAGCCCAATAATATTAATTTGGACAGTTTGATGGTGAAACTTTAGAATGTTCAACTCAGCAGCCAATCTTAAATGCCAGCTTCTTCCAAAATAACAAAGCAACACATATTGCAGTAGAAATAGAGTACTAAATTTTCTTTAATGAGGCCATCTATCAACTGTTTGTCGTCCCTCATTAAGCTGTCCTGATTTGAAGCAGCCATAGATGACGTCTGAAAGATGCCAAGTGGTATAAATATTATGTTAGCTAGGAGGAAGGGCTCAGTTGTTGCTTCCCTGTGAGTCTCATTCTTGAGGCAGGGTGATTCAATAACACAGATGAAGGAAACACAGTTTGTTTCTGGCTTGCTCCCCATTCTGTGTATGTCCTGGTTTAGAGGCATGCTCACCCACGCTGAGGGTGGAATGGGACTGGAAGTAGCTTTGTTCTCCTTCCTGTGTTCCTCACTGCAGGAGGAAGACGTGGTCTTCCTGGTCTGGAGCCTAACCATCACCTCAGACACGAGGTAGCAGCAACATCTGAGTTAATACTAGAAACAGTTTTCTGTAAAATGCCTGCCACTGAAGTGTGAAATACAATGCCTCTTGCCTGACAATGCAGCTTTGCTCATTTCTTATCAGGAGGGTTCTTGGCTAATGGGTTTACTGATGAGCATTCACTGAACTTTAAATCCTAAGCCAATACTGGAGAGCATGATCAGTTAATGAAATTCATTCATCAGCTTTTCTCATTGTAAACGCAATTCTATGTTATGCCCATCCAGCCAAAGATCAGTAACCCATCATGTGGTCTCTTCATCAAGGTAAATCATTCACAGGCAGGGAAAATACCACCCCCACCCCCCCCATGAACTGCTTTATTTTAGCCTGAGATAAAGTTATTTTGTGAAACTGTCTCTCAGTTACTTCAATTAATGAGAAACAGTCAAAAAAAAGCAATCTGTTCAGGAAGGAAAAAGTTCTTTTTCTAAAGTACATTTTTGTGTGTGTGTATGTGTTACTCTAGTGCTGTCTATAAACACGAGGGTTCAGATTTTATTCATTACAGTTCATTTCAGTTTCTTCTGTTAATTATTATTCGACAATTTCTTTATTAAGGGACATGGACTTAGAATTTCACACTTAGTTAAACACCACTTAACCCCCTGACACAATCTGCATGTATCCCATTAAGGGAAATTTTTGCTAATACTATCCCAGTTAAACAGTTGTCATGATCATTCACTATCATTAAGCTAAAAAGGTTCTCTGAGATGTATCCTAATAAGGTGCTGTTCTAATTATGTGCATCCTGACTAAGAGAAGTATGGACTATTACATTTATTTATCCATCCTAGAAGAAAAGGACCTTAAATTTCAGAATGCATCTGACCTTATTTAACATTAAATGTAAGGAATTCTTGGATCTGGTGAAACTTTGCTGTGTGGCAGCCCTTATTCTGTGTCTTCATTATGGAAAGTTATTCTTGGAAGTATCTTTCCCTAAAAAATATGTAGTTTGCTTCATTTTGAGTTTGGCTTCCAGATGAACAAGTGAAATTTTCCTTCTGGTTAGAAACCATATTCTTAATGGCACTTTAAAATTTTACCCGTACTCTTAGCCAATTAATTGTGATCTAAATTCTAATACTGTTACTTGGTTGTAACTGGTTATAGGGCTTAATGTCATCATTGTTAATGGACTAGTCAATAGGAATAATTCTGTTCAATGGAAGTTATGTAATGTGTCTGTTAGAGTATTTATGTTTAATAGTGTTTGTTGTACATAGCAAGGCAATAGCTTCTTAATTGAACCTTCCAAATTAAACTGTGAAACAAAAAGCAGTGCAGTTATCTTTTTAGGTTGAGTATCTGTTCTTTTCCTCATGTGAGATGATAAAATGAGGTTTTTTGTAATCTAAGGAAACACCTGAAACAGGCAGTATGCAGTGCACTCAGGTATTTCAGTGCTGATTTTATTTGGCAAGAAGCTGATTAGGAGCACCCCACCCTGAACACCACTAAGCCTGTGGGTGCACACAAATGAATGCTGATAAGGAGTGCCAGGCTCTTTAAAAATTACTGGAATCAGTGCCATTTGCTTCAGTACCTGCAGACAGGTAGATGGCATGACTTGTTCCTCTCCATGGCAGGTTCTTCCCAAGTCTATCTTTTGAGTACTTTTGTGGCATGAACCCTGGGCTAGGCTCATAAGTCTTCCCTGGCCCCATAAAGCCACCAAATGCTGTGCTTCAAGTCGTTTTTATGAGGCTTTATCACTGTGCACAACTTGGCTGCAAATTGCTTGTTTCAAGCAAGTCATGAAATAAGAAGTGGCTGTACTGAGAGTGCTGAATGGAGAGCTGGCTTTGTGTGCCTTAGAGCCACGTGTGCTTGAGTGCAGGGTGTTTCCCAAGCTAAAATACCAGCCTCTTTTGTCACACACAGGCATGACCACCCGAATTAGCAGAGATTCACCCCCCACCAGGACTGGGGAGCAGAGCTGTCTGCAGCCCCTGTTTCAGATACCTGTTCTTGGTTCTCTGCTCTGGAGTTGCTGACACTTGAACTTCTGCCAGCAATTAAAGGTAGTTAGCAGTTCCCTGTTCAGTGGGAATACTTAAAGCTAATGACTGTTGCAGGAGCAGAGCTATTGGCTGAATACACAAGGTATGTGTTCCTAGAGACCTAATGGCATCTGCTCTTATGGCTGTTTGCTGCTGAAAGAGGAAATCCCATTTGTCTGACCCCCTTCCTCTTCCTAGCCCTACCATACAAGCCTGCTTTTTCAATTATAGCCCTCATCAGACCTCATGGAGAGACAATTCAACTACCCAGCCTGAAAGAAAACTGTTAATTTTCTTTTGCCTCATTCTACTAGTTTCCTCCAAAATTAATGAATGGAACCAGCTTACAGAAAGGTCAAGTGAGCACCAGGCCTTGTAAAGAGAAACAGCAGAATCTGACAATTAAGAGCAGAAGAGGTGGGAAAAGAGTGCCCTGGGATTCAGCTTTTTTGATACCAAGCTGTTAGATCTGGCACATCTCTGTCTTGGGAACTGCAGAAATACAGATTGACAGTATCTGTCTCCTTTCCTTGGGAAGCACTATCATATTCAGAAATGGAGCTGGAGAGTATCCTCTGCTGCAAGGTTAGGTTGGCTTTAATACTTTGAAAGAGTTACCCGTTGTTTAGAAAAAGAGTGAGTGGGAACAATATATTTTTTTCCCAGGTGAGACATTGATTTCAGCTTTGCAGAAACTTTTGAGAATTCAGTATTACTTACAAAAATCACTGGGTTTTCTTTAATTACTTTTCCCCAGCATGGCATGTTGCCTGGTCATTAGTTTGCCTGCAGTGGCTAACTTTTTTCAGCTTCTAATTAGAACAGTCATTTAATTGGTGAATTTTGTCCTACTCAGCGCATGCCAACTGAAAAGAGTCTGTTCCTGTATAGTAGTCAACTGGATCCTAATTAATCTTATCCTAATTAAACTACCATCAGGATATGTTTTACTGAGTAATTCATGTGAGACTGGCTACTTTAGTTTCTAATTCATGCATTGTTGGTGAGAAATGTCTCACTCTGCAACTTACTCTTAGTAATTTTGCTTCTGAGAATCTGGCTTTCTCCATAGAAATCAAAAACCCCTTATATGTCCAACAAGTAAAAGTGGTTCATGTTGCCTAATTCAGGCAGGCTGGAAAATTTTCAATTCCTTTCAGTACCTGGCAATGTAGCTGGATAACCCTGTGTGAGTTCCTGTTGGGGGGGCTGGGTAAAGAGCAGACCTGGAGAACCTGAGCTAGAGATGTCCATGTGTTGGCTTATAAAACAGGGCTTCTCAGCATCCTGTTTTTTGGGATGATGCACTGGGAAATGAGTTAGAGGAGCACCATCAGCTCTGGTGCCTCTGAACATGGAGCCTCTGTGTAGTGAGCAGGCATCCTGGCAGGAGTGTAGATCTCTGCCCTCAGCCTGGACCCCTGGGCCAGCTGCTGTCTGGGCCTCTCTGTTTTGCTGAGGGGCATGTGCCCTGATGAGAAGGGAGATGCTGATGCTGTGTTTCCAGCGTAGGGCTTGCACATGTCACAGGTTTGGAGGGGTGCTAAATCAGTGTTGTTACCTCAGTCTTGACCAGTGTGTTAAAAATCCTCTGAGGGTGTTACAGCCTTCTTTACTGGAACTCCAATTCTTCATTCTAGCTATTTCACCCCACCCTTAGGCTGCTGCAGCATCCCAGATTTTTAAGTGCATTGTACTGTAATGCTGTGTGGCAAGGTGATACATTTCTATTGCTAAACCTAATAAAAACAGTGGTTGTCATGGTTTACTAGCAAAAGTTTAGTGCTAACTCAGACTCGTGGCGAAGTGCCTGCATAGCCTACGCTGTGCATCCTTTACAGCCTCGGAGTAGTTATCAGTAATTGCATCTCTGCCCCCTCCCTATACATACACTCCGTGTTCCATCCAATTCTTCACATTTATTATTCAAGGCACTTTTGGTTGCAGATAACTGCAGCTAACTTGCCAAGAAAAGGACTGTCAATGGCTTTGAAATACAGTGTTTTCTTTGGTTTATCTTTCCTCAACCCCACTTTGTAATACTGTTTCCTGAAATTCATTGCTACTTTCCCAATCCATGGGGACTTCCAGAAGTTTTGCTGCCACAGAGTCATATTTATATCCTGATCTTAATCTCAATTATTTCTTGGACAGATAACTTTCAACTTTTTACATACCTGAGCTCTGGTTATGTGACAGGCAGAAACAGCAATAAAATGCAGTTCTGCTTACATAACAAATCAGATTATTTTGCCTGGCAGACAAGCACTATATAGGACACTATATGTGACCTCTGTGTAAAAAATGAACATCTGCTTCCATCAGCTTAGAATATTTATGACATGAGAGTAGTAGAAGCAGTTGCGGAGCAGGATCTTGTGATTCACAGTTGTCATTATGAAATCCGGAGCAAAAACGGTGCACTGATTTTTACCTCTGAGTCAAGATATTCCTCTGTGCTTCAAAATGTTTCTTTTCATTCTCCTAGAGTTCACGTGTGCAATAGCTTAGGGCTAGGGATTCTGTTGAATTCTTATTCAGCCTTCGATTAAGGGGATCTGTAACTTAATACATAATGAACAGCGCTTTGGAACAACTTAGGGAAAGAAAAGGAAAGTATGTCGCTTTTGGGAAGTGTTCCAAAATTTACATTTCACTGCCAGGGAAGTCGTAGTGCTAAAACTGTGAATGTGAAAGGGAATTGCAATTGAGGTATTTAGCATCCAGTACCAACAGTTGCTGTTAATCCCCCGCTGTTAAAGATTCCTTAATGTTGCAATCCACAGCACCTTTGTGCCTGCTGAAGTCAGTGAAAGCAGCTCTGAGCTGCACACACCCTGGTATTAAACCAGCAGCAGCATGGGGCTTTGGCAGCAGTGTGAAAGCTGCACAGTGGTTTGGCAGAAGACACAAATGTGGCTGACATATAAATTGGACTTGATACTCTTACCTCCAGTTTTTAATGTCTGTGTTAGAGTGCATCCAGTTAACTGGATATTTACATCTCCACAGAACTGATCCCTTAGTTTAATCTGTTTTGCTAAATTGTCAAAATTACCCTACAGAAGGTCATGATTCAAGAGCTATTCACATGCAAAGACTAAGCAGAAAAATAATGCCTGTGGTAAAAACCTGCAAAAGGTTTGTTAGGGTTTTGATCACAGAAAATGAACCCATGAAAATTAGGTATTTTTTGTTAAATACTGTTAAAACCCATAAGGATAAACAGTCCCTCACAAATAGGTAAAGCAGAGAGCAAGGAGTAGAAAAATATAACTGATGTATTTCCCCACTGGAGAAACTGAGGCATGGAGTAATTGTAGAACTTCTAATGATGATCCACGAGTTCTGAAGATTCTTGAGCCCTCCAAGGAGATTGTCTCCGGTTCTTTTTCCTTTCATTGTGTTTGCTATTGGCTTTATAACCATGTCTTTACCTGATGGCATTTTATATTAAAGGAAGCTTTTGGGTTATAAATTAGATTGAGCTAGTAAAAGCCATGTTATGTCTTTTATTGCATTTTTCATTTGTTGTTATTATTTTATGAGAATTCAGGCTGTGTACAAGCTTCCAGCAGCTGTAGATCTCCCCCTCACACTCACACATCCAGTGCTGTTAGGAAAGTGAGTAGAGAGAGAAATGAGTTTTTATCTGTGTGGAAGCCACAGGAAAATTCAGCAGGTTTCTGATCTTATAGATCTGGGGCTGCTTTTAATGGTAATTCAAAAACAAAACTGCAGTCGTGGGAAGCAGGATTACCCCTGCTTTTTGCAAGCTAACTAATAGACTTTCTCTCAAAAGTAAACACTGAACTGAATAAAAATGAAATATTTGCAGCCAGCTCTGAGGGTGACTGTTTACCACTCAGTCAGGCATAACCCCAAACTTAAACCTCTGATGGGAGATTTCAGCTATCTCAGAAAGTAACTTCATCACCAGTTCTTTCTACAGCCCATCTTATTCAGGCAGGCAAATACATAATAACACATAGTGACAGTCAGTGCCATGCTTATTTATTCATACTTCAAATTTTCTTGGAGCAGAAGAGCACCTATCAAAGAAGAAGGAAAATTGTTGTGAAGACCACTGCAGTAAGAGTCCCTAAAAGTGTTAGAATCCAACAGGGAAGACTTTTCATCCTTAAGGAAGTCTTGCCACAAACAGACTTCCATACCTTTTGCCTGATGGAGACCTTCCTACATTGTCACACAACATGGGATCACACTGAGATCCTGGGTAAACCATAGAAGAGTTTTTAATTGCAAAGAAACCTTGCATAACAGAGCAGATAAAGATGTGGAGAGAACTTCAGTCAAGCAACTACAGAGTAATCAGTGATGAAATGTTACATTTAACACATAGTTATTCAGTAAAGCTACATGGAACTATGTATTATGTATGGATTTCTATCATATACTAATTTATTTTAGTCTGCTCCTAAAACTCTGTAGGACAAGTTGCATGAGTTTGTCATGTACTCATCAGAGATGAGTTCTTATCTCTATAGCATACAGACAACCAAGGTAAGTGATCCACGATGATCCTGCAGAATAAATGTGCTGCCAGTAGGCAATACAGCAGCTGGAGGAAGGTCTTTGCATGGCAAAAAAATAAGTGAGAATCATTCTTTTGGATTCTTCTACACCCAAGACATCTGCACACTGAGAACAGGGCAGGGATGTAAAGGCAATATGCCCAGAGCTGTAGGTGTTAACTGGGCTCATCCCTAATGGCCAATGTGAGTGGGAGAGAAAGCAACAGAGGGTTCTCTGGCTGCGTGTGAGTGAGCTCACACCTGTACTGCAGAGGCCTCTGAAGCTGGTGTGAACATGGGCATCAGTACACAGGAAAGAGAGTTTTCCTTTTCTTCCACTTCCTATGGACAGAGTTTTAATGGATATGTCCAGGTATCTCTCTCTTACGTTTTCTAGAATGGCTTGAGGCCAAATTATTTTTGTGAGTATTTCTCATCAACAGACATCAAATGGGTAACAAGGCAACATTCCATGCATTGTCAGAGCTTGTTAGACCATAGCTATGTTGCCAATATTCTAAGGCAGTGCTCATTTGAACATTTGGTTGGCTGAAAGACATAATTTCCTAATGAGTGTTTCCATCCTGAGAGTTTTTTGTGCCTAAAAATGTAGTAAATGGTAGCAAAAGAGCAAGCACCAAATGTCACTGTCACCTCGCCAAGGTCTATATTTGTCATTTCTAGACTTGGAACTTTCTGTATATGTTAAAAGTAAACAGCTTTCAAGCTGAAAGTGTAGGATATCAGGGTAAAAGATAAAACACTTGACTTTGCAGCACTGTAGTAGAGTTTCTTTGTCTTTTTAAAGCAATTATAAATGGCAGGTGTCATCTTAGCATGAATTATAAGGCTTCCTGTCTGCCAAGGAGAACCTGTTTGTTAATGCTGCAATCATTCAACTTGTCAGTTTTGCTAAATAATACTTAAGGTAACTCCTTGGAGAGTAAGTGTGTAGTGTAGATGTCAATAAATATTTTCAAAAGCACTGACTTTGCTGTCAGCCTGGAGGACTCTGGTGCTCTAAGAGTTAAATAACTGTTTATTAACTTTTCTTTTCCTTGAGATAGACATTTCATAAATTAATTATTGATTTTAGGTTCTTTAGAGTTGAAGATTTCAAAGGCCACATCAGCTTCCTTTAGGCTGGTACAAACACACCAGCCTACCACTGCTTATAATAGGACAGTCATAGTACTGTTTATGTTCCTGCAAGGAAAAAGCTTTTGCAAGGCTATTTTTAGGAGTTAATGAAATCAACACTGGCGTGGGAAACCTGAATAAAGCTTTATGTATGTATGTAGGTGCAATTTCCATATATACAGGCTATTTCTGTGCATGCATTAGAAACCTTTCGTTTAGCCTGCTCAGTCAGTATATTCTGTCTCCATTGTGCTTGTAATTTTCTGAAGTCAAAAACAGGAGGTCAAACAAAAGGCATTGTGTAGGCTTCAAAACTTCCACATACCTTGATATGTCATGAACAGAATTTCTCTTTAGTTCTTTCTCTAGTTTTGGCCAAAGTGTTGCCATTTATTATGAAACATGCGTTAGAAGTCTGAGAGAAGCTTATTACCTGAATCCTGTCTTTTCTTTGCAAAGAAATTGTCCACGATAGAATTCTGGTATTTCAGTCTCTGAACACAGTTATTCACACAGCATCAATCAGATGCTATAGATGCTATTGTTTCTCATCATAAACATTTTAAGCGGTTCTTTACTCTTAAACCTCAGATTGCACAAACTAAAATTAATTGCTAATGATTCTCATTCATTTTTATAAAGTCGTGCTGGTTTGAAGCTCATGAAAATAGTAAAAACTGCCAATTTTATCTTATACTGCCATTAAAACTCCAATCTTACTGACTTGTTAGCCCTGAGTTGTTGTATTTCTTCTAAAATCACTAACAGCAGAAGAAAATCTGGCAAGTGTTAGTACTATTGAAATGCCATATAATTTAAAATCATATCAAAGGTCCCCACGCTTTAATGGATCTTCATCCTCATTTAAATATTTACTTGCTTGTTTTGCAGTGCATCAAATATTACTCATACTCCTTAGTCATGAGCTTTTAAAAATCTTCTTCTATGTTGTTATTCTCAAAGTCATCAGTATTTGTTTGCTGTTACCATTTTTTTCCCCTAGAAAATTCCTGAAGACTTATATAGCAGGAAGTATTTTTACTACTTATATTGAGAATAATTGGGAAAAAATTGCAGAATTAGATACTGAAATTTAATCCTGAAATCTCATGAGCACACACTTCATTCTAATTGTGAGAGCTGACTCATTAAATATTTTTCTCTTGTGGAATTGGTTGAAAGACAAATAACTGAGTCTGTATTTGTCCAAGCTAGCCCTATATATGCTTTCAAATGTTCCCTTATAAAATGATCCTTACAATTGTTTGAATTGTTTAGTAATTGAAATCCACAATATTTATGTGAAGGCCTTCAGGAGAGACTATATGCCTTCCTTAATTTGAAATGGGTTTTGCCATATAGTTGTGGGTAGATTTATTCTCTAATTTAACTGGAATCTATTCTTTAATTACACTGTAATGACAAAGTGGTGCAGAAAATACATATTCAGAGATGGAAAACAATGTACCATTGTAACAAATTGCAGCCCCCTCTCTTTTGATTTATTGAGGTCTGCTTCCCAAAGCAGTGACATTCAAATGAAAAATATACAAGGACTTCTGAGGCCTTCTGGTCAGATCAATAAACATGTTTTCATGTCAGTGCAGTGACTGGATACAATTCCTCTTCCTTTTTTTTATTTTTTTTTTTTTTTTTTTTTTTAATAAAATGAAGCTCTTTGTGGATATTCTGTACCCACATGAATTATTTCTTCACAAATAAGAGATTAATAAGATTTTTCTTTCCAAATAAGATGATCTGGCACCTAAATACTGGGCATTGTCAAGGACCACTTTCTTTACCTGATGCTGCTTTGAGAAGGATGGTGTTGGACAAGTTGATATCGGGTCATCCCTATCAACCTCAGTGGTCCCATTTCTTTCCATGGAAAGAAATAAAACACCTGCTTGATCCAAATTTAGAAAATATGTCTAAGGCAAACATTAAAAAAGCTCTAATCTTCATACAGAAACCTCTCTGCAATACAGCAGCAATTTTTAAACTCATAAGAATATAATAACTGTAAAAAAAAAATGAGGAGGCTTTAAATGAGGTTCAGGTAGGGATTAGTCAGAAAGACTATATTTATCTCATTCACACTGCATATTCAGTCCTTTCTGGGTTTAGTGTACACAAAGATATATTTGAATTTTTCTAATTTGGTGAGAAAAAGAGACCATATTTCCTTTCCAGCAAGCCTCACTTAACACTCTGGTATATGGGAGCATGCTCTCTGGGCATGCTGCTGTGGTCTGTTTTTGATTTTTTTTTTTACTTTGTGCTCCTCTTGCTGTCATTGGCTGTACAAAATAGTGTGGAGAATTGAACAGTAAAAAAATCAAACTTGGAATTCAAATTCCAGTTGAACGTAACTGATTCTGTCAGTTTAGAAACATTTGTGTGTGAAAATATACATAGAAAAGATAAAATCTCTCTCTGCCGGTCATCAATTGGCAAAAAAATAAACAATAACTTTCCTCAGCCTTCCCTTCATGCTGAGGTTTGATTCCAAATGATGAAGCTTTTCAAATATTGCAGTTGCTGTTCTCATACATCCTGATTTGCTCATCAACTCTTTATTTCCAGTGCTCAGACATCCTAAGCAGCACTATCAATGTCCTTCACTCTTTTAATTCCCATTCAGAGTTCTGGTTTTTCATCTCTGCCTTTTGGCATTTGCTCTGAAACATCTTTGGACAATTTTTCCATGGATAACATTAATCCAATTCATTTATTTCCTAGACTGGGCAAAATCTCAGCAAGCTCAAAGCCATTATCTTCCAATTTGTATCCCTGTCTCAGACCAGAACATTTCAATGAAGTAGTCAATAGACAAGGCAAATGAGATTCTATTCCACGGATCACAGTCTTCTGATGTAGGTGCTTTACAAGCATGTCCTGATCTTGCATGCTGACTCCTGCAGGTCTGTTGATCTGGAGAAGGGTAGGGCCCATGGAGTGGACTGGTGCTGTGCAGCCAGTCCTGGCTGGGTTCTCAAAGTGCCCATATGTAGCCAGAGGTGCAACTGTGCTTGGATATGCTGCAGCTCAGGACCAAAATCACTTTATGGCATCTTTTGTTGGGGTGCCACATCCCCTTTGTAATGCCCATGTAGCCCATATAAATGATGTACTGAAACACAAGCTTTTAAAAAGCAAAATGAGTTACAAACCTCCTTTGCTTGAGCACAAACACGCATAATATGTTAATAAACCATGCAAAAGAAATAGGTAAGAAGACAGGATGTAATCCATTGCTAATGCCCCCTAGGGATGATATTATCCGTGTTTGTACAAACTTTTTTTTAGGGAGTCCAACAGTATCAGGTGCATTAGTGCCAGAAGAACTCTCTTCCTGTTCTCTCTGGCTTTCATAAACATGAATCTGATCTGATGATTTTATCTATCTTGTAAAAACATCACTTTAGCATTTATAGTTTGCACTCATTCAAAGGTGCTGTGTCAGGCATGAGGGGCAGATGTGAAAAGAAAACAAGAAAAACTGAAGGAAAACTCTGGTAAATAATATGGACTAATATTGAAAGGAGATAAACCACATTTCATCCCAGTAAGCATTGCTTGTTGGCAGACAAAGCCACCTTCTTCCAGATCATCTCATTATTACAAAAGGATGAATGGGATAGGAGAAACACTAGTAACACCAGAAGGCTGGATGTTAGCTGTCAGAAAAGATTAGATGAGACGAGATGGATTTGGCTCAGTCCCATGAGAGGGAAGCTGAGGATAAGCCCCATACTGGGGCTGTGATCAGACAGAGATCGTCTCTTGGAGAAAGGGTCTGTGCCTGAGGCTCCTGACCACCTCCTCACTACCAATGAGCAGCTTGGTGTCTCCAGGACTCCACTGCAATGTTGAAGGTTGTATCACATCCTGACATTCAAGTCAATTGAGGAATGATTTACTGTATCTCACAAGTCAGAACTTCTCCACACATAAAAGCCTCAGCTGCTGCAAAAATCCAAGCTAGGAGTCCTGGAGCTTTTAGTGTTGTAAGAAATGTCAGTTACTATCACTATTTGTGAGCTTGTTTTGTCTATATCAATCGGAAAGATGTCCCAAAAAACTCTGTGCCCTATTCTCAGAGGTAAAAAGCTTTAAGTGAGTTATAGTGTTTTTCTTCTTAACACCATTTTTGTGCAGCATTTTGGTTTATACTTGAAAAACAACAACAAAAAAAATTACTAACAAGCAGAAGTTCTAGGGAGACATAATGTCTGGCATTGAACCAGATGATGGTCGCTGGAAAATAGCAGTCCTTCACTGCTGCAGCACTGCTATTACTACTGCATTTTCAAAGAAAAGGCTCAAAATACGAAAAATTTTATTTACATTTCCCCAGATTCCCCCAAATGTCTCATAGAGCAAATAGCCCATCAATAAAATTTGAACTCAGGCACCATGTTAGATAATGAAAAGTTAAGAGACTATGAAAAAGAAAAATACAAAGAACACCTTTACTGCCATAAACTGGGTTTGCCAGCAAATACTTCTGAGTGCATTTGGGGAGTGTTTTGGAATGGAGTGTTTTGGAAGTGACTTGCTGCTTCCACATAATCTGTATCCTGCTTTGGGAAGAGTATGTGTCTGGCTTCAAGATGATCTACCATCCCACTCAGGGCTGTCTTCCTTGAATGCCATTTGTACTCTACAGTGCAGGTTGATTGATGTGGTTGGTACCATCAGTGAGCTGATAAGAGAAAGGTGATCCAAATGGTATGAGTTAATGTGCCTGAAGGGGTAGAAGAAGAGAGCACAAATTATGATAAGCACTGGTCCTTTTTCTCCTGGGCTATGATGAATGAGGTTTGCATAGAGATATTTAAAGAAGCACAATGAAGTTATGCAACGGATGTTTATCTTTGAGTCATGGAGTAATAAAGTAGAATAGACATGAAGAGAGTGCTTAATGAATCCTGTGGGCACACCTGCTTTGCTTTCTGACAAACTTCTGATCTTTTCTTAGGCACCCTCAGTGATGGCATCTTCACAGCCATCCCAGGCAATCTGGTCTGATTTTCCCTCTGCTCTTTGCTGAAATTTAAGTCTGTTACGTCTTGTCATTTCCACAGTAGATGTGGAGACCTGGTAGTAAAAGTTCTGTTTCACTAATCTGATGCAAATTGCCCTTAGTCTTCTCTCAGAACAGCTAATACATATTTTCTCATAGGTTGTGATTTTTTGCTTTGCTTCCTTCTGGCACCCAACACTGGATGCAATAAGACCACTGACTGAGGGTGTGGGAAATTTCAGCCTCCACAGAACTATGTAATGGGAAGGGTTTGGAGAATGCAAAGATCTGGGATAAAGGTGCTCCTTTGAAAGCAGTCTGATAGGTGTCATTGGCTCAACATGCATCAGGATGTGAAGCATGTATGTGAAAGGATTAGAAGTAGATGGAGAAGACTTCAAGCAGATTAGGTTTCATATTTTTGAGAAGAGGGAGTGAGAGAATTTCTGGTAAGAGCAGATTAATCATACTCAAAGTGTTAAGAAAACCATTTCTTTGCAGTAGAGCTTGTGATATCTACCAGAAAAGAAGAGACTCAAGAGGTCAAAAAGGAAAAAAAACCTATTTGTAATGCTGAGATATGAGATGATGAAGATATAAAGTATAGATTTATGTGTATGGATGAAGAAGTATCAATTAATGAAGAGCTAAATAAGGAGTAGCTTAGTAAAATTCAATCAAATGCTTCCTTTCTGGGTTGCCTAAAGGCATTTGTATTGCTTATTTGCCTTTTTCTGCATCCTTTTCCCCATCAGTGCCATTATCACTGCAAAAAAAATTCTGAACAAATTTGTCAAGGAAATAGGAGTCCCTGGAAGTTTATGAAATTTAGGGGCTAGGATGTTCCCAGGGGAGTATCCCTCTATGCCCTTTTTTGTTGTTTGTAGCAGTGGGCTAGGAGGTGGTGGAGCTAAAGATGGCCATGACTGATGCAGATGGCATTTGCCCTTAATTTGAGAGTTTGAGTAGATTTGTTTCTCTTAGGATGGGCTGTCCTGTGCTCTGGGAATGCATCTCTCCCCATTGCTTACACAGGGTGTGTGGATGATTAGTTCAGGTCAAACTCTTACCTTTCAGCAGAGACCTGGTGAGATGAAGTCCAGCTTGGAGTCCCAAGAGTCATGACAAGGGAACAAGAGCAGAGGAAGCAAATGGTGGGAGGGTGGCAAAGTGGCCTTGGAGTGGGAAAAAGGAGGCAGAAAGGCTGGAACGGGGGAAAATGAGAGAATAAAAGCAGAGAAGAAAGTGAAGAGAGCAGAGGTGACAGCGCTGGTCCAGTTCTGGTGAACTGGAGAGAGGTTGCAAGCTGAAAAAGGCCCCATTCACACATAAGAAACATTCAGAAACCCACATTATTTCTCCCCAGGTTTTCTCACTGGTGACCAATTTCCCAGAATGACTTTTCCAGACCAAACTTTCTACCTGCTGATGCTTGTTTACAAACAATGTGGTACAGTATTTATAGTGCTTCTGAATTACATTTAACTGATGTTTCTTCCATACCACTGCATGTTTGTAGCAGTGGTGCCAAGTTCTGTAAAAGACTTGCTAGCTAGCACAATTGAGCTGCCACCCACACTGGAAAGCCTGCAAACATTTCAGTAAACATGGGAAGGTGTTGGCAGTCCTCTTTTAAAAGAAGCCTCAAAATGATCTCCTGCTTCTCTAAGGAGATTGTGCACCCAAGATGTAAACAAGTATATTTATATATTTGGGGTGTCTAAACAAGACTCTCAGCTGGACTGAGAATTACATTTCTGGTTTTAGAAGAAGGGGCTTTTCATTCTTTAAGTAAACTCCTGGTGAGATCTCTGAACAGAAAGGCTTCATATTAGGAAGCGAAAGATCAGTTTGGAAGAAGGAAGAGTTAGACTGGATTTAAGCCAAATCTTGAGATCTATTCTGTATTTAAAAGGGCCTGATTCTCATTTCCTGACTGCTTGTTAGTGTTTTGCCTCTGCTGATATCTACCAAATGGCACTTTATTGGACATTTGCTGGACCTAACATAAGCTCCAGGTCACGAGAGCAGAAGTGGTAGCATCTGAGGCAAAGGATCTACAGTAAGTCATTTTACACGGAGAAGGCAGAAGATTGTAGGAAACTTTAAAGCCCTCTCAGACACCATTAGGGCTGAAAAGGAGAAAGAAAAATTCACAGAGCAGATGAAGTTTCAGCAGATGGAGCTTTGTTGCAAATAAGCTTCAAATGTGGCAAATTAATTTCTCTATTTTCATTTAGCCTCAGTAGGCCAAAGCCACCTCATAGATAGGTTGGAAGGTAGAATTTGAAGAAGCTCCAATGGAGACAAGAGTGCTTGATGAACACTGCAGTCCAGGTCTTATTCTAACATCTGCTTTGTCTATATTAGTTACTTTATTGTCAGTGGGCTCATTCCAGTGGATAAAAAAGATCGAAATCTGTTCTTGTATGTCTTCTTCCTGAACTTTTAATCCTCCATATTTAATGATTTTTAAATCAGTCACATCAAAATAAATGAAAGAGCCATCCTGAATGGAAGCTTTTTTTTTTTTTTTTCCCTCTGCTGCAGACAAGTCCAAATCAACAGGAAATCATTAAATAATATTAAGTCATTACAGGACCCTGGCAGAATAATTCTGTCATTATGCTTTAGAAGACTTAGAATATACAAGCTTGGAAAACAGCAGGAATTTTACATTTTTAAGATTAAAATGGCCACATTTATAAAATTCAGTTCATGTTTTAGAGAAGAAAATTGTTCTTGAAAAATAGTCCGTGCCAATTGTTAGCATAATGTGATATTACATACAGCATCTATTGTTTTTCCAAGAGAGATTGACACATCTCTCAAAGTACCAGGCTAAAAACTCATAAAGAACTGCGAAATACAATATGCACAAATAATCAGTCTACTTCTATTACATCTAGCTAGTTAGCTTCTTGCAGAAGAACCCAATCTGTTATTGTGACAGTTGATTTGCAATATGCAATGGAAGTTGCTTATCATTAAAAAAGAAAAAAATAGCCCTCCTCAACCCATTTCAGATTCAGATTCAGATTGTGCTTGTTTAACCATCTCCCTATCTGAATTCCTCTTGATTTGTAGAAGTTGAGCTTATTTCAGAATTTTCAGCTTAGTGTGGGAGGTTAGCTGAAATCCTCTGTAAAAGCCCTTTAATTTTACGTGGAGTACATGAGGAACATTCCTCTGCCTGACAGCATCAGTCACACATGAGGCAGAAAAAGGTACGCGGAGGAAGCTGCCCTACTGCATTGTTCATCAGGGCAAATGAGGGCCATTCATCCAGGCTGGAGGAATCATAGCTATTTCATCTGCCTAAAGATCATGTGGTCTATCAAAACATTATAATGAAGAGGCTAAATATAAGTGTGACAGTGTTTGGAACCCTGGATGGAAATTAATTATCTATGCCTGTTTCAAACTGTATGAGTGCAGGGATTCAGATCCCAGTGTCTCTGGTGACAATACAGAACAGTGTAGGAAGGCTGAACCTTTAAGGCTGGTTGAAAGGAAACCTTGCCTTTCAGATCCCTCAGCATTTTGGTGACAGGTTGTCATGACAGTCTCAGAACCACAGCGTGCAGGAGGATTTCTTCTGAGAGACACCATTATATGCTGCTGCAGATTTCACACTGGTAATAGCCCCAGAAAAGAAATGTAATAGGAAGCAAACAATCATCATGTTCTTATTCCCCTCATTTTTTTTCCTTTTTCTGCACCGCTATATTTAGAACAGTTTTAAACTTGACCTGCCATTTCCTCCAAGAAGTCATTGAACAAGCTGTCTGAAGAGAGTTGTTGTTTATCTCTGTGAAATAAGCCCATCTGAGACTCAAGTGTGACATTTGCTTGTATAAACCAGACAGCAGTGCAGTTGTGATCATTTGATTTCTGTTAGAATCAGGCTGTGCAGCTGCTTTTTAAAGTTTTGACAGTTCACTGAAATTTTACCTTATAAAACACCTGATTAAGAGATTCTGTGTGAGTTTTCAACATTTTGGGATTGATCTGCATTTGGCTTTCATAACTAGTGTTGCTGAATCATGCCCCCTAACATAACCTGGTACTTGGCCTTGGCACACACTTGTGCAGCTTCATCTGACCTTCACCCTCTAAGTCCTTTAGCAGCACCTACCCTGGGTTTGTATGCAAAACCCAGCAGCACCTCAGTGCCTGAAGTACAGCAAGTTCTGCCTTGTGCCCCCCCTGAAGCGTTGCTGCCAGCTGGAGTAGTCATAGAGTTGGCAGCGCTCTCTTGCCTTGATACAATAGTAGGTACGCCTCCAAATCCCATGATTGAATATGGTTGTGGTTCAGAAATAACTCTGGGTATTGTCCCTATGTGATAAACTGGTGCTTGATTTGCAAAACAAATCCCTGATTGCTATGTCGGGAAGCACTGTGTGCTCCTTCAGCACACTCTGGGATGGAAGAAATGGATTCTTGGCTGTGAAACCTTCTCTTACCATTGTTAAAAATTGAAAGAAAACATTGTTACTCTAAATGTAGCTTTTCTGGAGCTTGGAGAAAAGAGCTATCTTACTGGAAAACATCACATTAATCCTCTTTCCAGCTCCTAGTTCATCCTGTGGCCAGTATTTTTCTCATTATTTACTTGCAAAAAGACAGAAGTTGCCTGTCCTCTACTTTTATTTGTAGCTGAATAACAAGCCCTTTCTATCAGATGCCCACGTTATTAACTCGTGTCTGACTGTTGCTAATTTGTTTTCAGCATGAAAAAAATTGCTTTCAAGTCTATTTAAAAGACTGCTATTTCCCTGGGAAGTAAGGATGGTGAAGTGGAAGAGTGTGTTTATTTCCATGTAACTTGCAGTTGTACTTTTTCTGTGTGCCTACAAGAGTGAGCCTATAGCACAGATATACAAGATATACAAGATATATAAGTCTATGGCTTTCTTCCATCGAGTCACTTCTCACATATCAGTGCTCTTCTGGGAAATAATGGGTTTATCAATATGAAATGGGTACCTCTCGTATTCTGCCCCACATCATCCCATCGTTACTGGTTCTCTTCCTATCAGAGAATAAACTCCAGTCTTGGAGTCAAATTATGGAGTTCTGACTCAGGCAAAATTTCTTGTTGTTTTTATTATTTGTTAATGATAATAAAATAATAATGCATCATAATTTATGTATTGGCTGATTTGTGTTTAGAGCATGACTATGAATCTGTAAGTCTCTTGAATGCAGAATAGGCAGAGGTGCAGGCCTTGCTAAGTTTTATAACCTGATTTAAATGTAATAATTATAACATGTAGTAAAAATTTAAATTTAAATAATTTGAATTATTTAAATATAGTATTAATTAATTATAACATATTGACTAAATGTAATAATAAATAATCTGATATAAAATGTATCATTCTAGAGAATATAGGAAAAGAGATGAGACAGCAAGTTGTTAGACTATTGCTCAACTGGAGAAATTTCAAATAATATCTTTTAAATTTTTCCTTGTAGAAAAAGACGCCAAAGCAAATTACTTTGTGTTAAAATGTTAAAAAATAATCTTATTAAGGTTTCTGTTTCTAATTCATGGTGGGTTATATTAAAAAAAAACAGAGGAAATGAAGACAAAACAACTTGGTTACTTTATAATACTAATTTGAGGAGAAAGGTACTTTGCCCCGTAGCTCTGTCACTAAGTTTATTCAAGATTAGAGAGTAAGAAGTCTCCTTAGCAGTACCAGTTTCAGGGTCAATTGGGTCATCTTTTACTGTCATTTGTGTAGGATTTCTGTGTTTACATTTGGATGTTCCATATCTGCCATCCTTGGAAGGTACAAGTAGAAGCATATAATTTATTTGCTCTCCTCTGTTAAATGGTTCTCCTATATTTTTCATTTATGAAAAAGTTTGACTCTTTTACCCATCCCTGCCAATATTTGTTTTGTTTACTGTCACCAGTGACAGCCTTTTCTATACCCCTGCTTTCCTGTGAGCTACAATAGCCCAGTTTCTGTAACAACCTTAGTTCCTAGGTAAGATGAATCAGCTTTTATTTCTTGGTTAATACTCGGTAAAAGGGACGTGCAGTACTTCAACTAAGTCATTGTTCTTCCCAGTGAGTCAGATCCATCCTTCAGTGCATCAGGTATGTGTGAGTTCTCAGGAGAACATCAACTTTTAGTCACTGTATTTCCAAATGTGATTATTTTTTCCTGTCGTCATGCACTGCTATTACCTCACTTTTTATCATCTCTTTTTTCTGAAAGTACGGAGTGGCCTATCTTAATGTTTTTATAAGAAAGCATTAAGTTTCTGTAAATAACTTTGGCACTATAAAGCATTTGAGTTATCAGTTCACTGAGGCATGGCCCAAATGTCATGTGAACACTGCCTAGACCTCACTGACCTGAAAAGCCCACTCTCCTGAAGACTCCCTCTGATGACTGAAACAAAACCTGAATCTCTTGCCTCGTTGTCGTGTGCTTCCTATACTTCAGACAGCTTGGGTTTTCTGATTACTTTTTTTCTAGACAGTGGTAGCCGTATATCAGATGTCCTTTTTCTGCCATGGCACCAAGCATCTGCTGTGCCCTTCTTCATAGCTGTGCAAGAGATTTCACCAATGTCAAGCACACAATGATAGAGTGAGAATAAGCTTCTTCATCGTGATACTCTTTCTGAATTACTTTTAAAAATGCATCATTTTAAAACAAAGAAAATTAACCCCATGCTCTGTGTACCCCCAATAGCAATAGAAGAATTATACTAGCCAAGAATTTCTTGTTCAATGAGTCGTGTATGTTTTCCTAAAGTCATTATTAAAATCTGATACTTGACAGTAGAAATTTAGAAAAGTAGCTTCAGTGATAGGTTTAGCATCACTGAGACTTCTCTTTGTGAGAAGCCAGTTTATGGTTCTCAGTATTTCTTCAGCCAAGAAGCTGAAGGGCAAGGCTGGAACACAGTCCTACTGGCAGAATCCTGGGTGTCATTGCTCGTTTGTCTTGTTTGAGGAAAAGAACCTCAAAGCACTGCAGTGCCTCCCCCATGTGTCATCCCTTTGGGAGGGAAATAATTACGCTGAGAAATTAGACCAAAATAAGATTCCCTTAAGCATAACTTAACCTCAAGTTGTTGCCAGGTATGTGACAAGGAAATGGTAAGCATAGGCTGATATATATTTTTAATTCTTCTTGGAATGTCTTCCAATCTTATAAAGAAAATGGTTATTTAACATTTGTTCTTGCTTTTAGATCTCTGGGGATTCTTAGATTTTTTTGTTCTTCCCACTCTTTCATTTGCAGTAGCAGCACTGGCTAATCAAGATGCAGTTGCCAGATTGCTCCATCTCTTGTATTTGCCCTCAAAGCCCCTGGGGTACTCCAGCTCTCAAAAGCAGCAATGCACCTACACAAGGCCAATCTCCATGGTCTTAGTGTCAGTTTGCTAGCTTAAAGTATGGGCTTAAACTCCTCTGTAACCAACAAGACCTACTCACATGTTGAAGTGTTTTGCTAAAATGGAGCAGCCTGCTGAACAGGGTACTGTTTGCAGACGTTTGGAACAGACTGTGCCTGGCTATTGAGCATCACAGAAAGGGATATGCACAGACGTAAATCCATCTGCAGAATTTGGAGGATGATTAAACATTGTCTTCCCATAATGAGCCAGCCTTGTACTTAATGATCATGGTGGTGAAAACAAACCTAACACACCATTTAATCTGTTAATTTTGCACAGCTCATTTGAATTGATTTTATGACCCTGTCATGTCTGACAAAAAAAATTATGTCCAAAATGCAAATTTATGATTAAAAAATGTGAGTATGACTGATGCAAAGAAGCAATTGCTGAAGAAACCATTTTTAGAGGTTACAGATTCTATCATGGGATTCAAAGAGGAAAGATAACATATGGCACCTGAAATATATTTTATGTTATGGGTGCTGAAAAGCACATATGTTTCCTCTTTATGAGAGAAAGTTGGCTGAAAGTTATCTACTGAACGTCAAAGTTTTCATTACTATTCCTAATTATGCTATTTTTCTGATGACCTAATCAAACAGAAAAAGTAAATCATGCCTCTGATTTTTAGCAAAGACACAAAGTGCCTGACTGTCCTTGAATTTAGTCTTTTCTAATTGCCAATTGTTCCCCAAAATAATTATATTGTAGATTTATTTTTATAGCCTGAAGTTCTGTTCTAGGACAATTTCACATCTTGAATTTGATGTAAATGTTTTAGGGGAGCTTTTAAGAAGGATGGTTACTGTTGAATTATAAAAGATTTCATAAGCTACAGTAGACCACTTTGTTCTCTGATGCAATCGTGAGAAGACAAAGAAATTATAGAACAGATAACCTTGATTTAGGATGTTTGAAAGCTAAATTACTGGAATATCTGGGATGACCTTGTTAATTTGAGTATTTAGAAGAAGAATGTTATAACTAACATTACTAGTATATACTAGTTTACTGCATTTCTTCAGATGGTGGTATCCATGGTCTCTGAAAGAAGACTTGAGTAAAATAGAGGTTATAAGTCTCTGTCTTTTTTACAGATCACATATGTTAAACGAGATACCAATCTGATAAATGAATTTATTGATTATTCAGTGTTTTGGGATAGATTTCTAAAGCTCCTAGTAGTGCTCTGATTTGTTTTGGCAAGCTGCTTTATGATATCCTGGAACCATCTCATTTTTTCGTTACATGAGGTCTGACCTCTCTTCAGATAGCAAATTATTTTCTCTGCTCTATCCAGAAGTAACTGCCTTCTTTTCCTGGGCTTGAGGCTTCGGTAATATTTAGTAACTTATTAAATTAGATGGCCTAAATACTTTAATCAGTAATCTAGCTTACATTTGTGTAAATACCAGCTCTTAGAGCAGAATATCACAAGTATTGCCCAGAGGGGACTAAATAGCCAAAGACAGAAGTAGATGCTTGTCTCTGGTCTCCCTGCAGCAATGTAGGACCCAGCCCTGGTAGGGAGAGGATGACCAGGGGAGGATGGTGGTGCTGGCTGGCTTTGATGGCCACTGTGTCCTGACAGCGGCCCCACCAGCCCTTTCTGCTCCACCTGCAGGCACCCAGCACAGCACAACTAAAGGTAGTTTGAAGACCCACATGGCCATCACATTCCAATGATGCGTAGCACATTTCCATACAATTTTCATGGAAAATGAACTTCTTTGCTGATTTTAGCAGTATTTTCACCAGACCCAGAAAATCCGTACACTTACTTGTGTTGCTGCAGAAAAGTCTCAGCTGAGAAATCTATCCAAGAAAGAACCCAAGCAAGATACTGTACCCAAATTTTAATCTATCTCCATGCCATTGAACAGATCAGTATGTATCTTTGCTGCAAAGCTGATGAGGCACTGGAACAGGTTTCCCAGAGAAGTTGTGGATGCTGCATCCCTGGAAGTGTTCAAGGCCAGGTTGGATGGGTCTTTAAGCAATTTGGTCTAGTGGAAGATGTCCCTGGCCCATGGCAGGGGAGTGGAACTAGATGATCATGAAGGTCCCTTCCAAACTGAGCCATTCTGTGATTCTGTGTTGCTCTTGGAGAGAAGAGAGCAAGGCAATGTTTCCTCAGGGTATGTACTTGTACAAAAGTGAGCTGCCTCTATTTGTCTCAGAGGTCTTTGAAACACATTGAAACAATATCTGAGGGAAATTACTGAGTCTAGTGGTGATCCCTGTGTCCTTGTCCAGTACCATTAGGTAATATTAAAAAACCCTGAACAAACAACCAAACCTCTGCAATAGAGGAAGTGATCACTTCTGAATTATTTAAAACAGTACATTTGCTACTGAGCTTCCTGAGAAATGAACAACTCTAGGACATACCTAGAGCTTTTTAGCAAATAACCTTGGAAAAAAAATTGTATCTGGTATAAAACGAGTGATAATCAGAAACATGGAACCTAAAAAAAAAAACTTATGGCCTTAATATTCATAGTTAGGATCCACATTACCAATTATTAACACTTTAATAGCATACATAGGGGTTAACACAAGAAGTGGTAAGAAGAGAACTGTGTTATGTCAAAAATTACTATGTATCATTACATGATCAAAAAAGCACGTGCCCCAGTGTGAGAAAATGATTAAGAGTCAGAATAAAAATGTTCAGAGATGACTTAGAATTTCTCAGCAGCAGAGTTCAAAGTCTAATAATTTTTAATTCTAGCTAATTACTACTCTTGAAAGCTCCTTGTAATTGGGAAGAGGAAAACAAAAGGATTATGGATTCAAGATTGAACAAAAGACCTCTGGTTCATATATTTCTGCAAAGATGGGGCAGAATTGCACGGGTACATTGAGACTGGAAGGCTTGACACAAAGTAAGCCATTACTTCTGATTTTCCGGCCACATATTTTTATTCCAGTGTTTGAGAACATGATGACTGTCTTCATTTTACACCTGATAATAGTAATTCCCTTGAGCAGCTCCTGCATTTGGACTTGTTCTGAGTATTTTGACATCATAAGTAGGTTTGAGTAACTGTTAATCTGCTAGAACAGTCTGTGTGTGCTGCAAGCCATTCATTTCATTTTTTAAACAGAAGTACTCACTACTCAGCCTCAGGACAGGTGGTCCTAACCATTTCATGTATTTTTCAGTATGTCTTTGCAAATTAAGTTATAGGACAGGAGAAGATAACGGTAGTCAATATTTCCATCATTTCACAACCAGGGGAGACACAATGAAGCACTTGTACAAGATCTGGTCTACTGCCCACCTGAAGTGACTTCCAGCAAGCCATTTAATTTCTAGTCCCACATACTCAGTGAAATATTATTAGTGATGCGGAAATGCTTTGTGAAATAGTTTAAAACCCACTCTGAACCTAAAATGTAAAATATCTTTTTCAGTATATGACAACGTAGTAGACATGGCAAGATGATGCTTGTCTTTCCTAAGACTGAGATTGCTTCAGACTTGAGGGTCTTTTCTTACTTCTGCTAAAAGCAAATTTTAAAGTCAATTATCATATTAGGTGTTCATTCAGTGCATAGAAGCATTCAAAAAATGTTTTCATTCATATTTTCATCCTTTACGTTATACAGAATAAAATTATATTCCTTCAACATTATTTACAGTTTTACTTATTGGACTAACTGGGTTTCTGTTCCTGTTCCTCCTTTAAAAGCTCATACTCCATTCGGCATGAAATTAATTTTAAAGCCCTGGGTACTCAGTTCATCCCTTGCACACACCTCAAACAGACAAATACCGTAGCAATTGGGATTGTGTATTTCCTCAGTGTGGTCTCATCAGAAATCTCTTCTTGAGGTTTTTCAGCTTGGGCTCTTAAATGTCATGATGATGGCATGAGAAAGATTAAGCCAGTAGGGTTGGGATGTGAGCATACAAAAGGTAGGGATTGTATTGGGCAGGAAACTATTCTCAATGGATATTGAAATTTGGGTTCTTCCTTGGTGAAGAATATATGATGTGAGATTCAAAGCTCCCTTCCACATGTAATTTTAATTGAAATGCATCTGGAGGCAGATGCTGAAATAAAAAAAATATTTCACCACCCTGCGTGTGGTGAAAGGGAGTTTGATCTGCTCGGTCCCCTGCTTATCATGCTTCCAGGATAAGCAAGACTTGACATAATGTCATCCTTTATTAAAAGTTAACATGAGCCCCATTATGTGCTGGCAGGGAAAGAGTGGGCCTAAGTTACCAGAACTGCATGCTTAGGCTAAGTAGACAATATCAAGAATGCGTCACTGTACCAGGATCATTTGAACCCATCTGATTTTATTACACAGACAGAGCATTAAGGTCAAAACTTCTGCATGGAAATAATCCAAGGGTTTGGGTAAGTATGATATTCTTTAGTCTCTGCAATCTGAAAGAACAAATAAAAAAGCAACTAAAGGGATTACAAATAAATCACCCTGGTTTCTTTATCCTAAAGCCCATTTGGCTGGATGTATAGTAGTATTCAAAATTGCAGGAACAATTCGTAGACTTATCTAGCAAACTTGACTGACTCAATGAATAAAGTTGATTAATTGCCAAAGCTGCTAAGTTTAGCACAAGCCACATTTTATTTCCTCTTTTTTGAGTATAGCCTATGGCTAAAAGCGGATTTTTTAAATCCTACACTGAGATTAATCTTGTGTTGTGTTCAAAGACAAAACAGAGCCCTGAAATTACAGATTTGGGAAAAAATGTACTCTGTGTTCATTTGTTCATTGTTTGTGCTATCTGATATTAAAAATAGTCCATAACTAAGTCTCACTTCTGTCATAAGTAAGGGTGCTTTCTTTACCTTTTTATAAAGAATTTACATAAGGTGTTTTTGTCAGAATCTAAATCAGGTTCTGTCTAGTAATACATGTTGACTGAACTTTCAGGAACCTGAACAGAAACATCTAAGGATGAAATTTCTTATGAAAACTCAAATAATCTTAGATAGGACACATATGATATTTGTTGAAACATGAAGTTGTTTTGAGTTATGATATTTTAGGGGATGGGTTTTTTACTTTTTATCAAAGCCTTTTTCATTGTACTCTCTTTTCTCTCCATTTTCAGGGAGATTTCTGTCTCTCTCAGTACCATGGATTCAGGGTGCCTCACACCTTACAGAGAGAGATACTACATCTTCTGAGAAAGGGAGAGGGGTTTTTTGTGTTCGTATTATTCTCTAATCAGTCTTTCTTGTTGCTCGTATTCTAACCATTCTATTTGTGTTGGTCCTCCCCTCAGGAGCCTCATCTCTCCAAAGCACAATTAGATACTTTCTCAGATTAAAGCAACTTTAAATAGATGTGATTTTTTCAGCCATTGCTGTGACCGCTCTTCCCTGCTCAGTTACAAAACAAACATCAGTTAAAGAGAAAATGTGGTTCAAATCCTAACTTTTTGAAATAATTATGTCTTTCATTTGTATTTGTGAAAACATTACATACTGTGTTATGTACAAACACACAAATATGTTCCAGTACATGCATACCCACACATGTAATCTTTTTTCTCTTCAAATAGGATACTCAGAGAGCAGTTTTCTGTATAAACTTCCATACATACACATAGTTACACGTGTGTGTATGTTAAACCAATTTTGATTTCATAAGGCTATGAATAGTAGAAGCTGAAATATTTTCCAATACAGTGCCAGGTGTGATCCAATAATAATTTAACCAGTGTTAATATATAGTTTTGGAATGCAATACAATGCACCAACAAAAATGCAGAAAGTCATGGGCTAGATTTTGATTTGTAACTCCCAGAACTCACAGGTTCAGCACCTTCAGGATCACACAATTTTCTGCACCCCAGATGACACTGTGACACAGCCACTTGTCCCAAGAGCCTGCTGACCATACCAGCAGCCCACAGGAGCTGGCAGAAGAGAGAAAATCCTCTGCTTCCTTTGGCACATCCTCAGATTGATGGATTCCTGGTGTTTTCCCAGACAACTAGTTGTTTGTTTTACCACTGAGTTCCTCCTCAGTGGTAAACAACCCTAGGAAGAGGGGAGTAGAGCAGGGAATTGAGGTTTTCATTGTTATTAGCACTTATCTCCACCAGAAACATTTTATATGGAAACTTTACCCAATAATTTCTGTCCTACCTTCCCCAGCTGACAAGAATGCTCTAATTAAACACATCTGCTGCTATAGTCACTGTAGTGAATCTCTCAACATGAAATTAGCAGGTAGATGAAAAAACGTATGTCTGTTGTAAAATTCTGTAAAATCAAAGACAATATATAAATGGTAAGATAAAAGGACTGAAAGCAATATGATTAATGACTGGAAAGTGTTGTGGTTATTCCTGGTGTCTCTTTTATTGATGGAAAATAACCTTCACGATAAGTTAATTAAATGCATATTTCTTTATTGTCTTGGAGCCTCAAAGGAGAGCAAAGCAAAACTAAAATATTTCTCAGATGAGAAACAAGAATTATTTGTATTTTAAAGACACTAGTAAAATAGTCCTGATAGAAAATGATGATACATCTCATAACCAGAAACACTCTTGTTTCTTTCCAACCAGGAGCAATTAATTTTGTCTGTAATCGCCCTTCAGATGTATAACTTCCTGAAAAATGATGCTGCTTTTGTTCACATCCCTTTCTCTAGGTATAATCATCTTCAAGTGTGTGTTTATTTTCCCATTTCCTTCTATTGCTTTAGCTTATTTTAGATAGCTATGTTAGTGTGATGTCAAGGTTCAAATATTCAATTGGAGATCATTGGAAGTTTCATTCTTGTTTTATATAAGTAGTCAAATTAAATAGGAAGGCTAAAAATAGAGATAAAAGTCAATCTCCAATTACATTAAGAATTCTGTAGGAGTTGTACAAATCTCATACTGAAGTCTAAAAGAGATTTTTCTCATCTAACACCTTAGGACTCAATATTTATTTTAGTATGAGATAACTCATGTCTGGAGATGAATAAAAGAAAAAATATCCTTGTTTCAAGAAAATCACAGAAACTATTTATGTAATTAATGAAAACAAACAAACACAAAAGAACCCAACAAAAAAGAAAGAAAGTTATAGGGAATCAGGGATTCCTGTTGGTTGCCATATTTGATTGTATCCTAAATAGATAAATAATTCAGGACTATCTGCAAAGGTCAGAATTAAATCCCAGATCATTCACTCCCAGTGGAATTAAAGAGGTCAGAATGAAGAATCCAAGAGAAAGGTATGATTTAGGAAATCCCCCAATTTGGCTTCATCAGTGACACATGTGTGAGGGGAGTTTTGCCTGCCCTGAATCACGTTTTTCTGAGAGCTCCAAACACCTCTGTAGACCACTGCAGCCAGGTGGGTGCTCCCTTGCCCATGGCCCGGGGTGCCTTTCCCAGGGACTGTCAGAGTGAGTGGCAAATGTCCCTGGGGACCAGCACTGGGGGGCTCCATGGGATGATGGAGGAGCCAGGAGGGACTACTTCTTCCTTTTGCAGCTGTGGCCATGTGGGATGGTTTGTTAGAGCATTAGCATCTCTCGTTTGAGGACACTGTGGCTGGTAAATATGTCAGGACACATTTTGCTTTTGGCAGTTCTGGTGTGATTTCCTGACTCATCCCTTACTGTGTGTCACTTCTCAGTATCCTGCCTAAAGGTGAAGGGTGTGAATAACCCCACAAAGAGAAACATCCCATCACAGAACTGCAGTTTGAACCTGTGAGAGCTGCGAGGTTGCCTGTGTAAAGCCTGCTTGGGCAATGTGCTTTTGTGCTAACTGGCAGCAGCCTTGTGACAGCAAAATGGAAATGCTTTCTGCAGTGTACACTCAATATTTGTTTGACTTGACCCTGGCCTTTTGTTCTGAGTTTCTTTCACCCTATTCAAAAGGAAACAATAAAAAAGAAAAAGCAAGTACTACACACCAGAAACGTACAAGTAACTCCAGTATGAAATATGCTGATAGAAATTTGGGGGTGTATGCCACGATAACATACAGCTATAAAACCACTCAAAGGTACAGCAGAGACAATATATACCATTAACATTCAAAGGCTTGTTAAGGAGGATCCTTATTCCTGTACCACTCTGCATCATAAATGTTATTAAAGGGCGTGTTTGCTCACTTCATTATTATAGCAAAGAAGTATTTTTGCTTTCATAGCATGTTCCATAATGTTTTTACATAGATGTACACAGGTTTGTACATCTTTATACATGTATATAGATGTCTTACTGATGTATAATTTCATGTAGAGCATATATAATACTTTGCAAAATAGATCCAATATTTATGTTCTTGTACTATTACATGCATAATATTTATAGCCTGTTACTTATGTATTTCATAGAATGTTAAGGGGTTGGAGTGGATCTTAAGGATGGACCTTGCTTGATCCAACCTGCCATTGAACACTGTCAGGGTTGGGGCATCCACAACATTCATGGGTAACTTGTCCAGCATCTCACCACTCTCACAGTAAAGAATTTCTTCCTGATATCTAACCTAAACTTCTCCTCATTCAGTTTGTACTCTTTACTTCTTGTCATATCACTGCAGTTCCTGATGTGGAGTCACTCTCTGGCTTCCTGGTAGGCCCCCTTCAGATACTGGAATGTTGCTGTGAGGTCTCCATACAGTCTTCTCTTCTCCAGGCTGAACAGCCCCAAATTCCTCAGCCTGTCCTCATAGGGAAGATGCTCCACTTGGTGGCTCTCCTCTGAACTTGCTCCAATGTTCCATTTCCTTCTTATTTTGGGGACACCAGAACTCTGCACAGCACTCCAGGTGGGGGTCTCACAAGAAAGGGAGAATCACCTGCTTAGACCTGCTGGCCACAATTCTTTTGAGGAAGCCCCGGATACAAAGTGGCCCAAATTGGTAATTTGGAGAATTATTTGTAATTCTTCCCAAATTACAGGAAGACTATACACTATCTTGTAATGCTACATGGTCTTAGTAAGTGTTGTACTGTTGTCTGTGATCAAGCTACTCTGACAGTATATCTGCTTACAGCAAAGATAACCCCTTGCTTTAGAGCACAGGGTACTGGGTACACAGTGAGAGAGTCAAAGAAGCAACTTCACAAGCCTCTATCTTACTGGTTACAAAGTTTTCCTCCTTCTGCAATCCTCAAGTGCCAAAATAAGTTTGAGAACAACGTGAAAACAATAGCATGCAGGTCCTAATATGTGGTTGCAAAAAATTATTTGAGTTCAAAAGAAACTTGGAAAAAAAGGAAAACCCTCTTGGTGAAGGTGAAAGCATGACCACATGCAGTTTGCAGGATAAAATGTGTGTAAAGTATAATCATATTAGTTGCACAAACCAGTGTCCAGGTGTTCTTTGTATACAGCTGAAGTTTGGAGGTGTTGGAGGGAACAATTCAAGTAAATGCAGTCCAGCTGTTTAGAAAGGTGGGCAAGAATTTTCATTGTAGGATCAGCTGGCAGTCAGTGATTAGAAGAAAGGATTTCGCTCACGTGGCCTGACGTCTTCCTGCTGTCTGTAGCAGGCATCCATCCAAGAGCAGTGGGTTTGCTGGGTCCCAAGAGGCCTGCAGAGGACAGGCTGCAGGCCCACAGCTGGACCCCGCAGCCAGCTGCTGTGCTGAGTGAGAGCTGTGCTACAGCTACTGGCAGAGGTCAGGAAAATCTGGGAGAAACACCATCCTGCATCTCCTGTCTTTAATCTCAGTTAGAGGACGGATTTACCAGCGGGAAGGAACATTTACACCCCTGGCCCTTAACACCAAGGATCATCCTGGGGCTCACAGTCTGCTGAGGGTGCTGAACACCCTCTTCCTCATCTGCATCTCTAGTGTAGCTCTTCCCAGGGTCTGTGCAGAAAATAGTCTGAAGGGTATCTGGGAAGATATCCTTAAGACCATTCTGTCTACTGGAGTTAGCTCCAGCACACAGTTTGTCCCCACAGTTGAGAGGCCAAGAATTACCATGGAAACACTTGCAGCAAACTCTTGTGTCAAAGCAACTATTTCAGTGTTAGTTAACAGATTTAAAAAGATGCTGATTGAAAGAGCAACATGCTTTGTTCACTTTATGAGGTCATTTAGCTAATCTGCCCAGTNCCCAGCAACTTTTCCAGGCAGGGTTTCAGCTCTCCCTCTCACTGTCACAGTGCAGTGTTTATTCTGAAGCCCAGGTACTGAGAGATTTATTTGCATGATCAATCTCTCCAGCTTCAGTGGGACTGCTTTTCAAGGATGTGTGCTTTGGTAAGAGTAGGTCAACCATGCCCACAGAGACTATACGAAGGAAAATATGTTAATTAAATATATGCAGGAGGCCACGTTTTATTTAAATGATGAAGAGATTTTATTTATTATGAAGACTACTGTTTTAATTGCCTTTTTAAAAATTGCCAGCAGTCTTAACATTGCTTGTCCTTGAAAAATTGTCTTTCTTTCTTCCTTGCTGCCTCTCTGAAATTAAAATTATGCCCACTTCTCTTTTTCTGCTTCAAAACTACTGGTTCCCAGCAAAGAAATCAAAAGAAATACCGTAAACACAGAAAACAAGAGGAAAACACCACTGCATAGACTCATCAAAAATGAATTGCCAGAGTGATGGAGGAGGGTATTTCCATTCCATTTGATGCTTTTAATTGCAGTTCTTATGAATGGTCTGAATCGCTCATACCTGAGTTGCAGCACAGAGCAAGTTATTTTTAGCAGCTGTAGCCCAAAGCTATTGTTGCTACTCTACAGTGGCATATCCATAGATACACTTTCTATCCTGCAGTTCCAAGCTCCATAGGTAAATTAAATTCATTGCCTGATATAGCATCTTTAGTAGCAATTAACAAATATTAAACAAATCTTAATTGAAAGGAGTCTGGAAGAAGATAAATGTAGCTAAAGAAATTACTTCCTCTTGTTCAAAACCTCTGTAGATGCATAAAACTCAGAAAGAAGAGATTCTTTCTAAAGGTGGTATAGAGGAAAGCTCTTTGAGATTTACCTTTCTGCTAAATACACACAAAAGGAACACCATTATTATTTATTTTTTTTAAAAAAATTAGTTTTTGCCATTTGCAAGTAAAGGTTAAATTTTGTGTGGAAAAAAAATAGTCTGTTTCTGCTTTCACTGGGGATTTTTAAATATTTCAGTACAAAGCAGTTGGTGGAAGAAATTAGTCTCTGCTGTAATGAATTAGACATTTTCTCTGTTCCAGAGTGCATTTTCATTAGGGTGAACAATGGAGACTGCTGGCTGGATTGCAATGGGAAGCTTTACATCGAAGGACAAGCTGCATTTATCTGAAGGCAATTCAGGGGTTTATAATGGACAGCAGGGCCTTTGTCTTTGCTAAGAGTCTTTCTGTGAATAGCTTTGTGATTCATAGCCAAATTATAGTTGCTTCCTACTATCATGGCCTTTTTAATAGCAAGGCTCACAGAAGGCTCTCTTGAAATGCTAAATGGCACTAGCGGGCTTTCACCATTTTGGTTGGGGGATTTTTCAGTTATTAAAATCTGGTTAAATAAATAAGAAGTACCATTTTTAGTCCTTGCAATGAATATTTCTGTGAAAGATTTAAGTTCAAGGCATAAATATAATGTTTAGACTCTTAGGCATTTTTCTCTTAATTAACCCAGTTAACCAATGATAGATACACTAGAAGATCCATCTTATCAAGGATAAAAATCTCACAGATGCTCTGCTGCAGATACACGGTTAAAAACATGTAAAGGCTTCCAATTAATGCCTTTTAAGTATTTTGAGATCCTTCACTGCAAATGACTGTATACTCAGTGCATTATTATATCATCTTGTTGGTGTTAATGGGTGATATTCCAGACCACAGCTTCCATGAGAGAGATTTCTATGGGGTGAATCAAAATAAGTAAATACATGCAAAATGTTATTCATAGTAGTAGCAAATGTTACCTCATAGTAGCATGGAAGGCCACATCAGCACCGAGATTCTTTTGTGTTATGCATCCACAGGCATCTACAATATGCCTAAAGTTGTATGGTTACTATTTAATTAAACCACTGTTTTTTCAGGTTAAATTTGTGCGGTTTCAGGGGCAATCTAATGTGTGACTAATAACTGTCTCCATAAGTTATTTGCCCATGTTGTGTTTTAATTAAAAGTGAGCTCTGATTGTCTTGTAATATACAAAGGGCTGCAGCCTGCCTGTTCACTCAGTAGATTGGCAGAAAATTGAATCTTCCAGTCTACTCAGAGGTAAACAGGGTTATTGCTAGCATATGCCATGAAATATATATATTTTTTCCCTCGGAGTGAGTGGATGAGTTTAGAGGCCAGAGATTTAACTTTTTTAACGCATAGTAGAAGAAAGTAAGTTGAAATTTCTAAAACCTCACCTTTTTTGTTTCCTCACTGAAGAGCATAGACTTCTTATACTTTATTCTTATCCTGTACTTGGATACAATAGGAAGGTTGTGAAGTGAGAAAAATAGCATTTAATTCCAGTTTCAGTCAAATGAACACTGTGGGAAGTGGTTTTCTCCTTGTTCTCCTTTCTAAGCTGCTTGGTAGTGGCCAAGGGCATTTTCATAGCACAAGGACAAGACGAGAAAACCCAACACCCCACTAGAGAGTTGCTGAATTGCCTCACATTTCAGGGAATGATTCAGCCTGGCACTTGAGCATGTAGTTTTCAGCAGCTTCAGACAGAAGTGTAATCCAATGCTCTGGTCCAAACAGTCTCTTGCAGAACATGCATATGGTAGTTTCCACCTTGCCCTTGTCCCCTGCATTGAGGTGGATCCTGAGCTGTTTCTGGGGATGGGCACAGAGGGCTAAGGAAGTCCACAGTGGAATGCAAATGTCTTCACTGCCTGAAAGGACAACTGTCTTGGATGCCAGTAATAGATACGCCAGGGGAAAAAAAGCCTTGATGACTTCACGTATCATGGAATCACAGAATGGTTTGGGTTGGAAGGGACCTTAAAGATCACCTAATTCCAGCCCACCTGCCATAGGCAGGGACATCTCCCACTAGACTAGGTTGCTTAGAGCCCCATCCAATCTGGCCTTGAAAACTTCCAGGGATGGGGCATCCCCAGTTTCTCCTGGCAACCTGTTCCAGTGCCTCACCACCCTCACAGTAAAGAATTTCTACCTAATATCTAATCTAAAGACATTCCCCCTTGTCCTATCATTATATGCACTTTTAAAAAGTCTCTCTCCATCTTTCCTGTAGGCTTTCTTCCAGTGCTGGAAGGCAGCAATTAGGTCACCCCAAAGTCTTCTCTTCTCCAGGCTCAACAATCCCAAATCTCTTAGCCTTCCCTCATAGGAGGGGTTCTCCATCACTCCAATCATCTTTCTTCTCATCTTTCCACTGATGAACAGCGAATCTTGGGTGTCAAACCTAGCTGTGTCCTACCTACACAAGATTCCTTTTGTTCTGACACTGCAGATATTCCCATGCTCCTATGTCTATGCATCTAAGGGTAAAAACGAGCTTCCACTTTCCTCCTTTAACTTCTCAGGGTCAACCTGGCTGCCAGGATACTCCCACACTAACTTGTGCCCCTACACTACCATTTGTGTTCACTTTCTTGGAATCTCTCTCATTCAGTCTTTCTTTTTCTTGCTTATAAGTCTTTCCAGTTCACCACATCTTTTTTGGAAAAAAACATTGCTGCTTTTCTTCCTCAGCCTCCATCCTCTTCATATACTTGTACTGAGGACTAAAAAGATACCTTATTTTCCTGTTAAAACGATCATTGTGGGGAAAAAAAAAAACCAAAACCACCTTATATTGCTGATAGTCACTAAAGAACAAGAAAAATAAGACTTCAAGCAACGCAGAGCTTGTCTGTTCTATATCTGCATGTTTGAAACAAATGTAGTTAATAAGCCTACATGCCAGATAAGAGCAGGTAATTTTATGTCCCTTTAATTCTGAATTGGGGCCAACTTAACCAGGCAATATGTGCTATTTACTTTCATTGACTTTTCTTCATAGACACCTTGACTGTTTACTAAGGGTAGTGCTTACCCATCATTTATCATCCCATAGAACTGTAACCTTTTGGAAAGCAAAAGTCAGCATCACTTTGCCAGTTTTCAGAATGTGGACAGAGTCAATAACAGATCAAACTGTCTACGTCAAAGTGTCCTGAAGAAGAGGCAAGCTGGGCTGTTTAGTGGAGGCCACTACATAATTTGTGAACGACCTGAACTTCACCTGAGATTCTCCTGAGTTTCCCCACGGCTTTCCCCAAAAGGTAAAAAAAATGTTATTGTTTCTGAACACTGGGAAGGAGTCTTTGACACGCACTTGAACACATGAAGACACATTATGTAGCTCATAGACAACAGATGGGGCAGATATGCTCACTTCCACTCATTGACTGTTGGGTATCAAGATTTAAAAAGAGGACACATTATTCATTTTGGGTTGTTAAAAATAAAAAATTCTGAATCCTGTTTATTCAGAAGGACAATCAATAATGCTCTCCTTGGGTATTCTGGGGCAGTACCTCAGTATCAATTACTCTTTTCTGAGGCTATTTTTCATTAAGCCCTTTTCAATTATTAAGGCTCATTCTATCATACTTGTGTGCATGCAACTCATAACATACAAATTATCTGCATGCCACCAATTGCATGTTTGGACTAAAGCATTAGGGTAGCTCACTGAATAGTGAAAGCCCTAGAAATCATTCCATGAATACATTTCATACAGAAATATGTGCACACTGATGGCAGTACTTGCAGTAAAATTAACCTATTTTTTTCCTTCTAGTTATAAAAATCCTAGAAATATTGAAGTCACTGAACTTGTGCCTATTTATGATAAATTCTGTGATCAGGAGAGATTCTCTCTGGGATCAGAGAAACCATACCTGGGCACAAACTGAAATACATACAGGAGGTTCCCTCTGAGCATCAGGAAACATTTTCTCACTGTGAGGCTGAATGAGCACTGGCACAGGTTGCCCAAGAAGGTGGTGGATTCCTCATTCTTGAGATACTCAAAAGCCTGCTGGACATGGTTCTGGGCAACTAGCTCCAGGTGACCCTGCTTGAGGAGTGGGGATTGGACCAGGTGACCTCCAGAGGTTCCTTCCAGCTCTGTGACTGTGATTCAGATACCACATACAGGAGCTTAGGCATCAGAATTTGGTCCTCAGTTGCCTTTATCCAAGGGAAAATCAGCCCATATCTTACAATGTCCTACTAAAACGTACTTAGAATGTAATACACAGGAAGTGAAATAGGGTTGAAATAAGCCATTTTGTCAACAACATTTAGAATGTAACATTTTGAACTCTTAATACAATTTCCTTGGCTCTCTGGAAATACCTGGTTTGACTGAAATGATTATTCCTCAGAGATAATGGAATCTTTGATTTCAGGCACCATTTGAATAGTACATCGGGGTTTGTTTTTTTTTAAATCTGGTAAAAAAAAAGCAATTGCATTTTTCTCTTTAGGAACAATCTGGTACTTCTATCTTCAAAGCTGTTATTTACATATCAACAGCTTTGTTCATTTCCTCTGTTCTTTGGCCAAGTGTGAGATTACAATGAAAGCCAGAGAAGGGGTGGCAACTCCATTGAGTCAGATCAGAAGAGGCAAGAAACAAGTAAACAGGACTATTAGGGGGAATAAACAATAAGGGCAAAAATAGCAAAATTGCATGGGTTTTGTGTGTTATTTAACTTAATTTCACATTTCTTGCTAATTGTAAAATCTTGTCAGAAATCAGAAAATGATTTTTCCCCTTTAACTAAGCTGCTACTTTTCCATTTGGCAAATACATGATTGCATTTATTTTCCACTCCCATGTGTTAATGATTATACAATAAAAATACTTGTAAATAGTTTTTTGTGTAGGAACAATTTTTCCTGTATGCTTTTCTCATAAAAATCTTTTGTTGTCCCATGATGGCGTCATCAGTAGTAACAGCTTTTCTGCTAAACTTCTAATGAAATAAAAACTAAGTATGTCATTATTTACTAGCAGCCAGTCATGTACTGGAATAGAATTTCACACTGCCTTTATATAGTCTTAGAGATATTGAGCCAGGTTCAGACATGAAATAAGACAAAAGAAAAAAGAAAACACTAAAACGTGGAAGACACTGATTTAAAGAAGAGAAGCACAACTGTTATTTAAAAGGCATGGCATCAGATACCAGTGTGAGTGCTGTTACTTCCATTGCAAAACAAAGTGCCCTTTTCCACACCTTGTGATGAAACATCTTAAGACACTTAATGCATTTATAAGCAAACTTCTCTTGGTAATGAAACCAAGAAAAGAATTCATAGCATTGAGACAGGAAGTTGTAGGTAAAGAAGGAAAAAAGGAAGGAGGATGACAAATCAAAGTGAAAGACATAGAACAGTAATGAACAATAAGATCATACTTGTATCATACTTCTGTTTTACCCTTTGACTTTCCTCATATTCAGTCCTTTCAAGTTCTCACAACACATCAGTTGCAACACGGTTTGTCTAGTGCAGGAGTAGGATGAGTGATAAGGATACTACGTAGTACTTACTCCAAGTGGAATATTAGACTTGGAAAAGGACTGAGGGAAATTTTTTGTCTTTGGCAAAAAATAATGTATTTTAAGGTTCTGTGTACATCTCACTGACTAATGGCTAGGTTTCAGAGACTGAAAATAGTTCATGCCTCAAATATTAATGTAAAGGTTTGCTCATTATAAAGAAGCTACAACCAAAGAAGCTTCCCTGAAGAGTGGGACTTTGAACTTAAAGGGAAAGGTATGCATCCACAAAAGGCCAAAGCCACCAGCTGCAACTATCCCTGGCTGAGTCTGGGATAGAGGGGAGCTCACAGAAGCCAGGTTTACACAGACTCTCCGAGCCAAGGGGGGAGGAGGAGGTTTTGGGTGCATGGTGCAACCTCTGGTGAGAGGCAATAAACACCCATCCTCCATCACACAAACTGGCCCAGCTGTGGAGCCCCCAACCCCACAGGGCACATCCACGGGACTTTCCCGTGAGAGCCTTGGCCCCACAGGACTGCACGTGGTGCAACAGACCCAGAGTCTGTTGTGAGAGGCTGCATCCCCCAGCTCCAGGGGGACATGGCCGGACATCCCTACCTAGCCTAAGCATACAAACCCATGGGATTCTGTGCCTTCGGGGGGGACCTTCACCACCAAGGAGGCCAGCTGCAGAGGACCAACGAACATATTTTTCTTTATTCTGTCCCTGTCACTCTTTCTGCCCCCCCACCTATTTTCTACTTCTTTCTTTCTTTCTCTCTCTCTCTCTCTCTCTCTCTTTCCTATTTACCATCACATAAACCCCTTACTGTTGTCACTGGCATATGGTCTCATTGTCACCTTAATTCAGGCAGATGCATTTCTAAGAACCTTAAAACTGGATCATAGCACTGGGGCAGATGTGAGCTATTCTCTGCTTTTCCAGGCAAGCTTAGAAAGAGATGTAGTAATGTCTCTGGACACAGGAGATGGCCATTATGACCTTGAGCTCCTTTTCCCTCCTATTAAGCTTTACTGTTTCTTACTGTTTGGAAGGACTAGCTGTCACCCAGGTGACTCACTCGCTCTTCTGTGCTTCTCAGAGCAGTTTGCAAAAGAGGGTAAGCACTTTTACACAAGATTGCAATAGCAAGTCTGTTCTGTGAATTAGAGCAGAGTCTGAAAAAGAATATGAGCTGAGGGTACAAAGATTTTTTCAGCTATCAATAAAGTACAGGTGTCTCTGAGGCTGGGTGCATCTTTGAAATAATAGGCACCACTACCATACAATGTGTCAGGATGAAGAGAGAGTGCATTGCTCTTCTGAAAAGAGGAACTTGAGCTGAATGTAATTGCTCGTATGGACGTCAGCCAGTGCACCTGGGCTCAGTCACCATAGCAAACCCTAATTCCTAAATAGGAATTCAGGAGAAATGTTCTGTGGCACTATATAAATTCTCAGAACTGTTTGTGTAGTTTATATATTCATCTTCACTTTCAGAAATGACATTTGCTCTTATGTCTAGCACCTACTGATCAAAAAAGAAATTTCTCTGTAACTCCGTCAGGATTGTGCAGCTAATTGGGCTGAGACACCAAGATGACAAATACTTTAATCCTTTTAGTTCATATATTTCAATATTGGAAGACAGAAAGGATCACATACTTACATGGTGTATCTTGACCAAAAAATAGCAGGTTGATTTATGTTGACTTTAATCAGCTAAGCATCCAGTCCAGAAATCTGAAGCATATCAAATTGTTGACAGAATCTTCATTCATTCTTCTCACTGCTTGGGCAGAGGAATCTCAGTCCCACAGACACTGGGCTAGCTACTTGCTCACATTGGAGTGGGTGAACCAAAATGTTCCTGCTTATCCTCCACACTGGTGGGGTACTTTTACTCGTTAAAAAGTTGCCAAGACAGAATTAGACTTGGAGCCAGTTTAGGGCCGAGTTTTGCCTGATATTACTTTACTGAAAAGTTAATAAAGGTCCCTGTAAAGGGTCCAGTGGGTATCTCCCCTGTTGGACACGTTCTGCCACAAAAACACCAAGTCTTCACCTTCTGGACAAAGAGTGGCGCCCCATGGTTTATCCATGACTACCCTCTTTTAGTGCTAAAAGGACCTCCCAATTGGACAGGATCACCTCAACTGCAAAAAAGTGGTAATTGTGAAGATTTCTGATAGCAATCTGATAGCTGAGGACTAAGGTTAGGCCCCAGCTCTGAAGTAGCCCTTCTGTCACATGAAGTTTTGATATTCTTGTGCTGAAGTCCATTCATCTGGGGCTTCTTCTTCAGGGTCTATTATCACCATTCATTACCAATAAATTTAGATAGGTGGCTAAGCCTCCAAAATCAAGTTTAAACCAGAGTTTAAAATCAAGAATAAGAAATAGCTTTCTCTGGATATGGCCTTAACTGTGACTTAGGCGAGCCTGCTACAGAACACAGGAAGGATGAAAAGTTTCTGAAATTTTCTTGTGAAGTTTGTCACAAAACTTAGAGTAGCTCTGTATTAGAGGATGTAGAAGTTCTTGTCCACTACAGTGATGTGTGAGGTAAATCACAGGACATTAATTCTTGCAAAGAATCCCAGTCCTGAAAGTCAAGTGAATGTCTTTTTGTGTAAGGAGAGGCTGTGCTAGGCAAGACAGCATTATCTCTAATGCCCTCATTTCCTCCATAATTGAAGTTATTAAAGTATAGATATTTGGACATGTACTGGAGCATCAGATTGGATTTTTAGCCTTTTAACCGTTTTTCCTTTATTTTCTTCCTTAGGATCAATCTGCAGCCATTAGCTTAGACTAGAATACCTGGCTGTGGCTTGTCCCCTGGGCAGGCTCTGTAAGCAGTGTTCCAGTAGTATTGTGCTTTTATTGTGTTTGCTGTTACTGTCCTCAAGCTGAATATCAAAACAGGAAGAAAATTCAAACAAACTGAGAGGAAGATCTATCACATTTAGCAAGGCAGCCAGTACTGGACTGTGATAACTATGTGAAAAAGGTCTCTGCCACTAACAAGGTTTAATCAAATTTCTAAGGTTATTATATTGCATCAGCAGGTATTCAGAACTGCCCTTTGTACATAAATCATATTAGGAATTCCTGATACTAGTGTGTATAAAAGCAGTTTTATGTCTTGTCATTGTATTAGAAATAGGTGTCCCAACTACTGGGAGCTGTAGAATATTAGCTGACACCAATCTTTCCATAGAGAAGTGGTATTTGGATGTACTTTTCTGGCATATTAGAATGAATTGAGATTTCTATCTGGCCCAGAAAAATAAGGAAAATCAATGAATTTAAATCAAACTAATTCATTAAATTAATTAAATTAATGCATTTCTTGTGGATGATGACAATTAATCAATTCCCATATAGTATGTTGTGTTTGCACTTCATTAGTGTTTCTCACACACGTGGACGTGCACAGCAGCAAACTGAATTCAGACTGTGGTAGCTAGAAAAGGATATCAATCACACCAGCCTCAGCCTGCCAAATTTCATTTAAATTTCTGAGCTGCATATCTGAAATATAATGGCCTTTGGTCTTGAGATTAATTCTTTATCCTTCTTTGACCCACTTCTGACCTCACAGCAGTTATTCATTATATTTTACACTATTTATATTTGGATTAACTTGATTTAAAGGAAAAGAAAATAGAAAATATAAGAAAATAACATTTTGGGAAGATGCCTTGACTAAAATTTAGGTCACTTTGTGCAATTTTACTGAAAGTGGTCAGTTTACTCTGACATATGTTTTAGTAAAACGCATGCTTTTACTTTTCTTTTAATACACTGTTTTCTACTTGGGAATAATAAAACCTGATCACAATACATTTAACTTATTCAGTATTATAGAACATAAACTCATGCTTCGGTATATGTATTAACAAGGCATTAAAAATTCAGGCTGGTGATGTAACATTATTAACTGTGCACTGCTTGCCTTCTTATTAACAACATCTCTGTGTCCTATTGAATCTTTGTGTTTTAGAGAAGCTTTCAACCTATTTGTTTTCAAGAGCACATGTTCAAGCAGGAGACTGTTTAAGGAAGGCCAGATGGAACGTGATTTCAACAAATCCCTGTTGAAAATCATATCTAATATTTAAACTAAATATATTTTCATGTTCTCATTCAACCATCTTCTCATCTTGGCTGTTTCTGAGTTATCCAACATGATCTAGACAACTATCTGAAAGCCTTCATATTATTGCTCTTTCACTCTATTTATATTCAAAATTGTGTTGCAAAACATCAGATAAAGTATCTAGTTTGGAACGCCTTCTGTAGACAATAAGAGAAATTATGTGTTTTCAGGTTGATAGCTTTGTTCTCATGTCAGATTTTGTGCTTACCAGCCACTTGAGCAGCAAACTTGCAAATGTTGTATTGGTGACTGATATATTCAGCTGTCTTTATATCATCAATCAATCAATCAATCAATCAATCAATCAATCATATCGGCTGGATGGTTGATACCCCACAGGGACAATTTCTTGTTTAACCTGATTGAGTATAGTACCAATCTAAGTACCTGTGAGATCCTCTCTGTAATGGATTTAACAAAAACAAAGGCATCATGTAGCCATCATCTAGGGGAAAGCTGAGTGTCCAGTTGCAAATCTTAAAACCTTGTTCACCTTTGTCATTAATATTCTGAGAAAGAAACACAAGATTCATCCCACCATGCTTAAGATGGTTAAAACCAAGGTTTAGGCCAAATGTCTGTGATCTCATGAGAGCAGCAAGAGACAGGAGGCCCTGAAGGGTCATGGACTCAATCCCACCACTGGTGTCTCAAAGAGGAGCCCCATTCCTCTGGCCCTAAGCATTGCCTTCATGATAGCACTATCTGCCTAGCCTCAGAAAGCTGACATTAGGTAAGATAAATCCTGTCCTTCATGATTAGGGTGTCTCTCAGATGGCTTGATAAAAGACAAGTAAATTAGATAAAGAGAGCTGCCCGGTGGCAGCTGGAACAATAATTTGTGAGTGCCAGTCCCACATGCAGATGATGAGACTGTGCACCCTGTCATTGCATTAGAAAGCTTTCATTTTCTAATGGATTTACTTCCTGCAGAAAGTCATGGTACGCTGGAAAGACTGTTTTGCATTTCTTATCTGTGAAAATTAAGTTACATGGGACATTTCAGGATTTACCATATAGAGTTTATGCCTCTTAATATGCTCATCTCAATAAAATATATGGCAGTTGAAGATAGCTCATGTAAGATACAGGGTAATTAGTCATTTATATAGCTCACTCTCCTACAAACCAAATCAGCTTCTATATAAATGTCTAGACAGCACATTAGTGCTTTGCCTGGCCAGCCCAGGAATATGGAAGTGAGAAAGACAAAAGGATCCCTGCTTCCTAAACTCCATGATAACACTTACCATACTTCCCAGTGTCCTTTGTATTTTAGCAGATAAACCCCAAGCATGCAGGTCCCAAATACTTCAATCCATCTGTTACACAGAGTTCATATGAGATTATATTTCCATAAGTCCCATTGAAATCAGTATTTTTCTTTTTTTGTTCAGTGTTGATGTCAGAGAGATTTCAGATGTCTCTCAGGACAGTGTGAAATCAAGGTCTACTTTATCCACGGCCTTGTTTTTTCAATTATCAACTAGTTCATAGTATACTTAATAGAAGACTGCTAAATGGGTAAGATAACGTGGTTTTAGATTTAATATAGCATTTCATAATGCAAATGGACTGAGTCATACAGTTTGGGCCAAAAGCTTTATTCCAAACAATCAAATTCTTGCTTTAAGCAATCCAGCCCTCCCATTAAGGGCTAATGTGCACAGGCTTGTCACATGTGGAACACCTTATGGAGTTTATCATCTGGAAAGGAAGGTATTAGCTGACCACTATGTGCAAGCGAGTGTCCAGATCCAGTCTGGAGTGATTCTCTGTGTGGCACAGCTCTGATGTCTTCACTCTGGGCCAGGATTAGAGACCTGTATTACTGGGCTTCTTACTTCTTCCTCATAAGATCGTTTATTAACGTGAAAGCATTGGCGTGACTAGGTTAGCATTGACCAGATCCTTACCTTAAATCACTGGCACCACAGTGGATACTGGGTCATTAAACAAAGTAAAAATTTCCTCAATTTGGATCGAATTCTTGTTCACTAAGGCAATGTAACAATGGATTTTTGGGGTTTGTTGTTCAGTGTCCAGATCAAAACCAAACATCAGGAGGATCAATAAGACAGACATTTCATATCTTCTCAGCCAGGCAGAGTTCTAGGTTCCTCATTTCCTGCTGAATGAAAAACATATTTCAACTGAAAATGGAGCTTGGCCTTTCTTGGGCTTCCCATAAAAGCTTAGGGGAAAACAAACTGAAGTCACAAGAGTTCTAGAAATTTATCCTACCACCCATAATTAATGTCCTTTACTTAGGATAAAGGAGACTATAGTTCTGTACTATACTTTCCCTCAAGCCAATTTATGTTCCTTAAGATGGTTCCTCTAGTAAACAGCATTTTTCTTTATCTATTCTCTTCCAGAACATTTTTGCAGGGATTAATGAACAGTTTCATTGCACAGTATTTTTTCAGTGGCAAAACAAAAAGTAAAAAACCCAAGAAAAAGCCAGTGATTTGGGAAATGGTAAATATTGGCAAAATATGATTGCAACTCAGAAAAGGTTTACCTGCCCATCTGGAATTTCTCTTTACAAATTCTATATATTCCTGCCATTTGCAGAACAGAGATCTATATTAATGTGTCCTGCTGTGAATAATTTGAATTAATATAAAGTAGTTGTTAAAATGCTACTAAGACTCAAAGTAAATAATGGCAGGTCTTTCTCTCTGTTTCCATGTGTAATGCCTGTACCTGGCTTTTGGTGGTTCTGAGGTCAGAAATGAAGTACATCAGAATATTTTCATTCTATTGTTGATTTGGATCTTGAATTCTGTTCCTCAATCCCATCTCTGTTCTTTCTCTGCAGATAATTGGAGGTGAAAAAAACATGGCTATTTATTGCACTGCTTCTCTCCACACATCCTATTCCTATTTTGGAAGACTTCCTAAATTCATTACACAGGCAAAACTCCCACTTAAGTTATTTGTTTGCCTGTGCAGAGACCAAAAAACAGATCAGAGAACAGAACTGTTCATTTCTGTAAATACGTCAGTTATTGGCTTGCTGAAACTCTGGGCTTTTGTTCATCCCTTGAGCAGAGCCCAGGCATAGCTGAAAACTCAGGGAGAAATTAGAAGCCGAAGACTTCTTGCATATTTATTGACCACATTAGAATAACCAGTACTGCCAAGGGCCATCAGTTTTCTAGTTTGAATGGACCTTCAAGGGAAAAAGAAAATTTTTATAGTTAAAGGAAAATTGATTAATCAGAACTTTATCCTTCAGCTGTCGGCACCGGAAAACAATGTCAATTGGAGCAAGAGTCACCTTTGACAAATCTCACCTGCTCTCCTGAGAATTGTCTGCAGTACCTTATGCACAGAACTTTACAGGAACAAAGCAGTGCTCACTGGCACAACCCAATAGCTGTGAAAGCTGCTGTGTTGCTTTGATTTCAGAATACAATGCTGCAGCAGAAAAGGAACAATGCTTTGGTATCTTTGCTGTTCCCTATACAAGGCTTGATATTGATTTACTTCTCAAGCAATATTCATTTCATAGAGCAAAAGAAGCTAGGCTGCAGTACCAAAGCTGTGATTGTGATCCTTGAACTTGTAATTTGATTGTAAGATGTTAAAACTAGAGAAGTATGATGTTCAGGAAATAGTTCTGTTAAAGCTTTGTGAGACACAGGGAGACAGGCTGGCAGCAAGACTTCAACTGCTGTAAGATATTTGGAACAGAAAAAAACCTTTAATCTTATACTGGGTTTATAAAAAGAAGAAAGATAGAAGAAATACTTTGCTTTTTAAATAGTAAAATTCAGAAGGGGAGTAGACTGCAGCTGCTTCACATTATCATAAATTTGGGGGTGAAAATGTCCTTTTGGATGCTCTGAACTAATGAATTCACCTGAGTAAGACTTGCTCCCACATGTATTGGAAATCATATTTGGAAGCTAAAGATGCAAGTCAAAACAGATGCATGAACCACCACCCTTTGTTTAGTGCAAATGAGAGCCACTTTGTTCCCCTTCTCCATTCACTGCAGACTGTAAGATAATCAGATCCTATATGAATTATACTTATTACAAGACTTAGAATACTTTCTTCAAATTATTTTCATTTTATATTTTTAATGAAAACAAGTTTTGTAGTTTTTGTCAAACTATTCCTGATAAGTTCACAATTTTTGGAAGGGGAATCTCTTGGTATGTCCTAAGAGAATGTTTGTGTTGCCATTCACTCAAATGGAGAATTAGGTATGATTAGGAAGACTTCTGTTTGCATACTGCTGCTGCTGTTGTGAGAGCTGGAACTGTTGGAGAAGGTAGGATGCTCCTGTAGATACTGTGACTCTGGTCCCAGGAAATAGGATTCTTTCCTTAGTTCATGCTGCTTTCTGTGCTTTAGTGAGCAAGTCACACAAACCAGACTTGCCACAGCCTTTAATTGTAGATTTCTCTATACAGCTGTGCCTTGCCTGAGAGCAGCATGGTTCTAATTTGGAGAAGTATTGGCAAGGCCAGGCACAGCTTAATTTAAAATCATTTTTCTCAGAATATATTAACCACTGTACAAGTGTTACCTCTACTGAAAATTCAGTCCTTGGGCATCTCAACATGTGCTTAAAAGTAGTAGGTATTCTTAATTTCAATTTCTATTTCATTTAGTAAAATATCTGTAAAATGGTGCTGATATCTATTCTCTCACCTAACAGGTCAAGAAAATACATAAATAAAATTTTTAAATCACATGACAGTTCGCTGTGTACTACAGAACAGCCCAGGAGTGTATCAAATTCATTCAGAAGAGACCTTCTCTGCTGAAATGTACATAATATATAGAGCAAGGAGATAACAGAACATCAAGTCCTATTAAATGCACTCACCCAATGAGATAGGAGGCATATGGAAAAAATCGTATGGGCTCAAGTCATTAAAAACTATTCTTTTACCTTGAGGGGGAAAGATAAATAAGGACAAATGTTGAATACAAACCCCTAATTCTAGGATTCCCTAAGTTCTCACAGCTTGATATCTTTACATTTATGAAATGCTTTCAGGGAAACAGGGAAGGAGGGTATAGGCATCCCTGCTTTCCACAGTTCATATTGCCTATCTTGTCCCGTACTCTTTGCTGACATGCCACACTGAGATCTGTCCACCTCTCACACTTTAGGGTAATTATATTGTAGCTTGGCGGTAATTACACCCAGACAGTACTTCTGCTCAGTCACTAGACCATGTTCTCTCTGCCTGCACCGAATTAATCTTCCCCTATGAGTCCAGTAAGGAGACCAAAACCTGTATTATAATTTTTGTGTCATTAAAAATTCCTGTGACATTTTTTAGTAATTTTGTTAGTTGCCATTTCCTGGCCGAGTCCCAGTTTTGTTTAATTACTTGAGTTATCTGAGAACTGGGAAAATATATTAATTGTACATTTTATTTAGAGTGTCATGGAACACATTGAAAAACATATTTAGAAATACATTTGTGAGGGATTCAGCTGGGCCTCTAAACTGGGCATACAAGGGCAAGGAGTTTCCAAAAATATTGTATAATTTGTCAAAAAAAGTTATTTTACACTTACCAATGGCTATTTTGCATTCCATCTAGGAAATTCCCTCTGGAGTTTTATCAGAAAGATGGAACATTTTTCTTTTCTTCTTCTCTAACCAGTTTTGCAGTGTGGGTCAGGTTGTTCAAAATCAGTATGGTTGTCTACATTACTCCTGGAAAGATTTCAGTCCCAGGGAAAATGACAGTCATGAGGAAATCTCATCAAGCATCATTTCCTTCCCTTTATCCTTCCTTATTCTATGAGCAATCTAATCATTACACATTAATTCTTTACTATTTGTGTAACTCCCTGCATCTCACTAGCTCAACAAGCTTTAAAGACTTCTTGACTTTCAGCAATCCATTGATTAGAAATTGAGCTGTTGACCTTTCCAAATCCCATCAAAAGACTTCTTTTTCCATGTGTGATCTGTGGGTGAGCATGGATAAACCATTAAATTCTCTACAGAGCATGACATGAGTTCCAGATCAAGGACTGCAAAGAAGAGCCCATTTGCAGTGTGCAGTCAGGACTTACTATTGTTTTTGCAAAACCCAGAAAATCCTCTACTTATTCTTTGCACTTTCTATTGGTATTTTGTCAGTTAACTACTTGGAGATATATAAATATTTATAGGATTCTTTTATAAAATAATATTTGCCAACCTTGGGTAATCAATGTCCTGTGTTATTCCATTTTTATGTTTTTACGGATGCTCTAGCAGACCCACTCTATAAGTGAGGAAAAAATTAAAAAATATTGGTCCAGGCAATGGCTTCCTGTCCTCTTGTATCTTCTTTCAGCTAGCAGTCATAAAATGAGTTCTTCATCCCATTTGCTTATGGTGATGGTAGGCATAAATTACTAGAATTGACGAGTCTAAAATGAGTTTTGTGGAAGTCACTGTTCTGTGTAATTGCAGTGTTCCATGTAATGCTGTATTTAATAGCACTGCTCAGCTGAGGCTTAGAGTAATATTCCCAGTCTTCACCAAATGTCTATATAAAAGCATAGTAGCAGTCAGAAGAATTTTTGATTTCTTTTTTTTTAACAAAGATAATCTGTGTCCTAAACAATAGCATTTTAAATGTGTTAAGTAAATTAATTATCCAATACAGCATTTTTACATTTTTGTCCTTTCCACTGGAAGTTATTTTTTCTTGAGGGCCCTGATGCTTAGGCAGCCAGCTAACATTTTCAAGGTTAGTGCAAAATCATTTTCAGTTTGATAAAATTGTTATACGGAAATTAAAATGTATCATGTCTTTTCATGGGATCTTTGTCACTGTTCTTTCTCACTGTTGAACGCAAAAAAAAAAAAATAGTAAATGACATTTTCTCTGAGTAGAAACTATACTTTGTTTATTATATGCCCTTTAATTGAATCAAGATTAAATCTTTTTTTCTACTTAAAACAATGGCACTTTATTGCACATGGATGTATGCAAAATATAGTCGTGAGTTTATGTAGCAAAGCCATAGTATCATCAAAATACATCAGCAGGCTGTGTTGTTGGGAAGAGTTCCTCATAATTGCTATGAAAAGGACGTAATATCATCCCTTTAGGATTTGAGCACTAGAACTCAAGAGAAGTTGTATTTGACCAGAAATGGGGCTTAAACATTAAGATTTCCATATGGATTCTCTGGAGACTGATGTGCAGTGGGTTACGGACAACATCCTCTCTGTGACTGTAAAGCAGCTATTTCACAAAAGAGTGTGCAAACAGAGGTAGTGGATGTACCACCAACTGTCATACAATTTGTAAAGAGATTTATCATCTTTGGGAGAAGGATTTTTCCTAAGGTTTTCCTTTCTGTCAGCATTTAAATGCTTTTCTGGTGTGCCTACAACCTTCATTAGTTGTTATTTCAGGTCATTGCTTACTACAGCCTGTTTGGTGGGGAACTCCTCTGACCTACTGGAATAGATTATGCAGCCACAAAATTCAGCTGCCTTTGGAGACTAGGCAAACTGACACTGAGTAAAATGCTCTGGGCCACAATGAGGGGTCACACAGTAAAGTCTGTGCCTAAGGTGTGACCTTTTCATCTCTGTTTTTGCCATTGTCTTTTCCTATATGTAGACATGACAGAAGCCCAGACATCATTTCTCCAGTTGTCCTGTAGCCTGGGGCCCTGGTGACAGCTGCTCTGGTACTGACAGTCAGGAACTGGTTTTTGTATCACTTTGAGAGTGTATTCACCAAGTTACTGACCTCAATGGTTTAAGAAAGAAAATAGAGAATCAGGTTTGCAGTTACTGAAATTAAACCTTCCTTATCAGGCCACAAGACTCTGGAAGCTTTAGTTCAGAGTTCTTCAAAGTCAAATTGCATTTTACTGACAAATTGCCAAGATACATTTGAACCATGTGAGAGCCTCTACCAAGAGCTAAATGAAAAATGCATTCTTGTAAATATCATTGAAATTGTTCTTAGGTTCTTCTCATGCTTTCAGCCATTAGCCCCTACCAGAAAATGGTTTTCAGATTCCTTTCCATCCCTCCTACAGATATAACAGTTTTTTCAGCCTCTGAAGATGTTATGAGCTGTCTTTATAAATCTCTTTAAAATAACTTGGCAAGCCATAACATGGAATTGAATATAGTTGAAGAAAAATATGCCAGACCACTCTGTATTAAAAAAAAATACGGGACTAAATGTGAAATATGTAGGCTAAGTTGCACCTAAGGTTATTTTCTTTACATATGGTATACACAGGGTGAGGTATCTAAAAATACCCTAATACTTCATCCTACCAACAGTAAAAACATTATAATTTACAGGCTCTAAAATGGAAGGTGCCATCAAGTCAAGCCCTTAATGTTATATGAAAAAGAAGTCTTCAGTGCTGATCCAAAGAGGTGCCTTTTTGCTGCACAAAAGACATGTGAAAAATTTCTTTGTGTAAGAGCTTTTTGCACATAGGCTGGCAAATTGTTCCTTCTACTGTAGTCCTTGTGTAAAAGGGAATTGAGAGCTGTTCCTCTGAAATGGTCTTGACCAGGTAAGAGTTTAGAAAGGTGGGTACTCCTTCCAAACAAAAATCAAAGATACTCCATGCTGGAATGTAATTAAATATATTTTAGGCAAAGTAGAAAATGGAATGTGAGTGATGAGACAAGATGTGCATATTCCCCTTGCTAAAACTGGAATTGTGATGTGTGTGTCTATTTATATATACACACATACAAGGACACCCAAGAGCCCATTTCTGCAGCTCAGAATAATTTAACCATAACTCTTGTATTTTCCTGAGAAGGCTTACTGATCTTCACTGGACAATTACCTTACAGATGTGCTATTTGTAATTTACAGTGTCCATTTTGCATGCATCTATCTGAAAACTTCTCTCACTGAAGGGGCAGATGCAAGTGAGAAAGTTGACATCCATGTGCTCTATGGATTAATTAGAAGATGTGGAAGAAAGAAAGAACATTTTCTAGGGAAAAAATTCCTATTTTCTCATTGTGCAAGGCTTATTTTCATTAAGAGTTGTTAGAAAAATGAATTAGAAACTTTTAGATTCAACTGGAAATGTGGTGGACCCTCCTTACAAGCACATGAGCTATAGGCTCAACAACATTCTCTCTCCATGATGTCAGTCAATTTAACTTGATTTGCAAAAATGTAGCCAAAATTCAGCAGCTTTGAGAAGAGAGACTAGAAGCTCCTCATTGCCTATGCTACACTTACAGTCTGATGGCTAGAGTCCTGTTTTTGGAGAATAGATCTATGAATTCCAATTGCTCTTCTGAATCAATTGGACAAGATTTAAGCAGGACACTTCCTTCTGCCTGGGAAATGACTTGCTAATTGTTGGAGTGATTGACTTCCAGAGTATGATAGTACTGTGTATGTTTGTGCAGCTGCATCTTCCTTGGTGTTTGAAAGTCAGTTGGCTCTTGGCATGAGTCCAGAATTTCTTTTTTTTTTTAATTCTATCATAAATGCCCCAAAATTATGACAATTCTCAAATCTTCATCTCAATTTACTAGAGAAAGCATATAGAAAAATTATTATCTGCATCAGCTCAAATGAAGATTTTCAGTTGTGTTTATTTTTGTTCAGCTATGTGGTTTTGACTCACACAGGCCTAGTTTCCACGGGTAACTAAGGATACTTGATGCCAAGAGCTCCTAAATATGAGATAGCAGTTTAGTCCTGAAGAAGTTTTGTAAATTGCTGCTTTTCCTTCTTTCACATCCTGACAATTTTTTTCAGTCAGTGAAGCTTTCCAGCACTGGCCATAGTACTATAGTCTTTCAACATTATTTGTGGCTTTTACTCTTGTCTTCAGGAAGATCATCTGCAGAAGACTTTTCTCATGACACCTCCACAAGTTCTTCATTCAGCTTCCCAGCTTACAGGGATGCTATCAGTAACCAGCACTGCCAAAGGGAGAGTTGATCCTGTGGAGAACTTCCAGAGAGACAAGCAACTTGATTTCTGTTTTCTGTAACATGTTGGCTGTGTTATGAATCATCCTCTTAAGTACAGGGTTTAGGTAAAATCTGTGCAGATGAATGCTTACTGTGGTAGTGGTATTTGGGCTGGTTTGAAGCAAATCCCCATATCATCTCCATTTAGTATTTTCTGGTTTAGTTAGGATCAAATTTTGGATTTTAAATTTCTTCCGGAGGAAGCTAGATTGGAAAATCCCCTCCAAGTGCTCATGAATACATGTCATTCCCTCTCTCTGAGGGGAGAGTTGAAAACAAGTGGCCATGAAGAGTATTGAGCCCCAGCAGCTGGAGCCTTTCAATCTCAGAAACCAACAAATTCTGCATCAAAGTAAATTCCTTCACCTACATCTGACAAAGATGTGGGAACCACAGCATCAAGTCTTTTGATCTACTGATCTTCTTCTGTCATGCCAAATTCTTTGCTAATGAGACATGTACAGTGCATTAATTTGGAGTCAAGGTATTGACTAGCTATAAATCTGCATTTTAAGTAAAATCTTAGGTCTCTAAGTACTAACTGAATAAAAAATTTTGATCAAAGGCAGATGAGCTCACTTCTATTCAAAAGCTTGACTAAGTTCCAGAAGAAATATTATCCTCTGTGTGAATTTTTCAGGGTTACAGTCTGTAAAGTATTTCTCTCCTGTACATGCAGTTTGATATTCTTCTTGAAAGTGCTAGAAGGTACTTCATCATGTTCTTAGAAATATCTTTCTTGTGAAAACAGAAAAAAAATGAGTTAAACACTCCTGTGTGTGCAGTATAGACTGTTTACATTAAAATAGATCTATGCCAGTCATAAATTTCTCATACTTCCCTTTTTAATTTATCAGTTATTTTGGACTTGGATATTTGTGGTATCCTGGTTTTTCTCTTTTTCCTTTGTGCTTTGTTTATTATTTTAAAAAGTTTTATTCCAAATATTACCTTCATTTTGACACTGAATTTTGGTGTGTTTTCAGCCAAAATTGTCCTGTTTTATTTTACACATTGCTTTGTGATATTCTGCTAAACTCCGTGTTCTCTGTACAGGGCGAAAGTTAAATTCTGAATAGTTAAAAGCAAAGAATCAAATGATTTTTTTGTTTTCCTGTTGAATTCTTATTTTTACCAGTCAGCAGATGGAAAAAGTTGGATATGTTATTTTTCTTTTTGTGGGTTTTTGCACTGGAAGGTGTTTGAACAATGTCTAAGCATTTTTAAAAAAATGTTCTTTTTCAGATGGTCCCTTGTGTTCAGAAAGGTGGACAAGAAACTGAAAACCTATCAAAAAGTCATTGAATATAGAAATTATTCTCATAATGAAAATCACTGCCCAGAAGTGCATATTCTTGATATCTTGATAAAATTAAAGCTGCAAAACAGGTCTTGCATCAGCAGGAGTATTGCAGGGCCTTGTCCCTCTCTACAACTGATTCATCAGTCTAGAAGGCAACCAAAAATTTCCCCAGTAGAACCTGAACAAAGTTTAAAGCAGAGGGGAGCATGAATTTGGGAGGGACAAGATGAGTGAGAGTGCTACACTGAAATGATGACTGGCACCTGGCTGCTTAGTGTCCCCTACCCTGTCAGAAGACAAACAGTTTTTCCCCAAGCTGCCTCCAGCATGTAGAAAATGAAGTAGTCAAAGAAATCTGCCATTGTCTCAGCCTTCACAATTTTGCCATGAGCCCACTAAATTGAAGAACACACGTGCCAGCTCATTAGTGTCTGTTAGCCACAGCAGATGCCACACACTTCATACACTGCAGCATATTCTCCTGCAGACTAGCATATGCGACGAGAAACATGAAATGAACATCCATATTTTATGGAGACAAGTATGATGCTTTATTTCTTAATGCCTCTATAGGTGTGTCAGTCACCTAAAGTATGAATTCAGCTAGTGATTTTAAAGCTTGTTATATTTTGACAGAGTAGCAACTTGAATAGGAAAAGAATCACTAGAATTCACAGGGAAAGACAAAATATCTATTATTATTTGATAATCTTCAGATATTTTCTCAGTAATCATCTAATCACTCACAATACATCTGTCTTCCCAAATCAAAGTTAAATGAACACTGTGAAGGGTCACCAAAGATTTCTATTAATCTAGAGTCAAATTTCACACATAATACCTGAGAATACTTGAATGTAGTTTCAAAACAGCACTGACTATCCACTTCTAGGGCTATTCTTGAACAATATTAAAGCAGGAAGCTCCAGTTATGCCAGAGACTAACACAGCTAAATATTCAGATTATTAAAAATGTCAAGATGACAAAACTAAGCCCAAAGAAAATACTTAAGCTCTGAAAGTAGACAACTGAAAAGAATTAAGTCTAAATAGGTGAGTATAGTAAGTGCATATATTTTTTAGTGTTCACCTGACACTCAGTGATTGTTACAATTTTTTAGCTTAGCATAGTTTATTGAAATATGAAATTATGTAAATAAGATGAAATGGAGCAGGAAATGCGGGACTTAACACAATTTCTTCTAATTTATGTAGGTTTTCCTTGAGGGAGAACAGCATAATTTAATCAGATTTTCCTGACATTACATTTTATAAGACTGGGATTTTATGGAGATTCATGTAATAAATAACAAATGTGCTGGTTTGTACTCGTGTTTCCATGAAATGTGAAAAATCTTTCATTAGGGCTTATATAATTCTGCCATTTTCAGCTACATTAGTATCATACCTAAAAACTATTTAAAGGGTAGTGTTTTATGCAGGATTTCTGTAATGAAGGAACCTTTTCCTTCTTGTCTTGTGAGAGTTTATTACTTAAAAGAGCTGGAATGAGGGTTCAAAGGGATCTGAAAGCCTTTTTAGGTATGAAAAGGCAAAAAAATGCAGGTGAGTTCAAGTGAAGTTTTTTACAAGAGTGGTCCTGATATGCTTGTATACTGCTGGTCCACACACCAGTGTATTTTTCTGAAGGGTAGTGGCAACATGGCCTCATTGAAGACCTGGTTGTCCCATAGCCTAGGGTGTGATGGGCTGTGCTCCCTGTCCTGCAGGACTGTGGCCAAGGCAGGAAGGACCTGGAGGTGGCTTCCAACTCTCATCCCTTTTCTGCCAAAAAAGTTGCAGGCTCCAGCTCCCCATAAACGAGGGTAGGTTTAGCAGAGTAGAGCTAAGCTGTTCAAGCTGTATTTCTCCTCCCTCACTATGTCATCATTTCTCTGCTACTGCAGCATGGGCTCTGGCTCTGGTAACAGGTTCTGCCCAAGCTCAGAGCTCCACAGCGCAGCTCTTTGCCTGAAATGGTCTGCTAAATCCAGCTACTAAATGTGTGCCCTGCTCATTTAGTAGAGGATTCCATAACCTGCACTGGCCTTGCCTGCTTGCAGTGTCTCTTGGCAATAGCTTTTGCTACTGAGCCTTGCTCCTCACCCTTCTCTAGCAGAGTTGTTTCAGCTGCTTGGTCCTTGTCCTGGCTCCTCCAGGGGACAGGACAGCCAGGCCTTGCCTCTTGCCTTTCTGGACTCTGGACCAGTGCATCCCTCAGCATCTTTGGCTGTCAGCTCTGGCTTGGGTTGCATTTGGCGCCTGGTTCTGCTTTCTGTGCCTGATGGTGCACGGGCTGGAAGAGACCCACTGACAAGCTGGGCAGCTCAAAGAGCAAACCTTCCTGGCAGGGCCCAGAGCAGTTGTGTTCTGCTGGTTTACACAGGATTTCTTTGTCTAATCTTTGGCATGTTCCTCTGATGCTCACAGCAACATTTTGGCATTCTGGCAGAGTCTGCGGTCAAACAGACTGAGCCAGCCCTCCCTTTGTAGCAGGCAGGATACAGGCATGTACATTTCAGCAGAGCAGGGACAGCTACTGCTTTATAAAATGCTGACAAAGAGCAGGCAGTATTACACTGAGAATGGACCACTTCATTACTGTAATACATTCCTCTTAAACACTTTTCAAATTATGCTTACTGTTTATATTAGATTCTGTTGTAGAAAGGCAAAGGAACTGAAAAAAACTCCAGTTAAGAGTTTGGTTGTTTTCCCCCAAAATACGAAATAGAGCATAGCTGGCAGAAAAAAATACCAGGACATGGGCTGTAGTGCTATTTTGCCAACTTTAACACCCAGCATCAGGGATGAGACCTGAGGTTGCCCTTTACAGGTTTGATAGACTTGACAGTTGCTGATCTCACAGCAGACATTTGATTTTTGTTTCAAGGCTTCCTCTCTTACAAGCCAAACTGGACAGAAGCAGCAGTGGAGGGGGATGCATCCCACCACTTGTGGGGTTTTAGCTCTTTGGGGGCACTGCAGAGCAGTGTCAGCATCTACTGCCTGTTGCAGCTCAGCCTGCCTCTCAATCCTCTCCTCACAGTCTGCATATTTTTATAGACTGGATGCAGTCCAAAATCTGAGGATTAAGTTGCTTTCCACACATGACAGGTCAGCCAGAGGACACCAGCTTATATGGATCTTTATTTGTTTGATTTCCATATGTCTTAGTACTAAAGTCTTACTTTGGATATTCACTTAGTGAAGAAGTAAGGGAAATCTGTGGCTGTGAAAATAATCCCAGAAAAGATAAATCACTGTACAGGGTAAGAGATTTATTTTAAAGAGCGTAGAAATCTTACAATTTCCCTCTTGTACAAATCTTTTTCTGTCTTTCTTGTGATACGTGGATATCTTGCTATCTCTGAGACCCATGAGGAAGGAGCTTACTGAATCCTGTTGTCCTTTCCTGACAACCATTGGCAGCAGCAGCAGAGGTTGATAAGCTGCTGCAATGTGGCTTTCAAGAGCTGGCCCTGTTCCTTCTGTGCCTGAAAGCACCCAGGTGGGGGGAAGGCATCCTGCCTTGTCAAATGCACGTACTCTGCCTTTGGGCATCACATTTAGTTCTTCACGTGTAACACCGCAGCAGCAGGCGCCCAGAGCCTCAGGAATGCCAGGCTTGTTCATCTGAGCAGCTGCTGCAGTGTGTTTCCTCCTGCCTTAAAGGTCTCTTGCTTTTAACCTCCTCCAATACCTTATTACTGTGAACTCTATCTGTAGGTCTCGTGGGCAAAGCTTTGTCCCAATTATATTAATGGTAAAGGGAAAGAAACAGGGATACTGAACTGTGTTTTTAAACCACTTGGATAAGGTTACTGTAGACAAAGAAACAGTAACTGGATCTAATGAAGAGAGGAGGATATTCATTATAGATGAATCAGAAAGGAAAAAGCAGTGATGTTGAGAGTGACTGAGTTTGCGTGTCTTGTCTGTCACCTACACTGTTTTAGTTCATTTCTAAGAAATCAGACAGGCAGCTGGTGATGTATGTGAAAACTGTGGTTTTATTTCTCTGCTTTATGAAGGAAATCAGTGGGCACAGATGAAATTGATGTACAGTGCAAATATGTAATTAACAGTGTTTATATAAATTAATGCAGGGTATCAGTTTGAACAAAGGCATTATCTAAGGAGTAGTCAGAGAATCATTCATACCATGAAATCACTGAGTTTCAGAAAGAAGAAATCGCATCCAATTTTTGTGAATCAGGGCTTTTCATATGGGATGATTCTGTGCTTTCCATCTTCCTGCTCTTCTGAGCTCATACAGGTTTCAGGGGCCTCAGGAGTGGCCAGGCAGGTGCAGCCCCTTGTGCTGGGGTGAGCAGTGGCTGCACTGCTGGTCCCCAGCTCGTGAATGCTAATCCAGCCTCATCCTGTGCTACCACTGCTCCTCCTCACCCTGAGAGCCATACAAAACTTATAGCCTGCAGCTTTAACATCAGCATGGTGAAAATCTCCCAAAGTGAGGGGAGTTACACCACCAGCCCTCCTGGCAGCCTTGGAAATACAGCAGCAGTCTCACCATGAGCTGAAGGCAAATGCTTTTCCCCTGGGGACTATAGCTAAATTGCTAGGGGTTCAGTTTTGATTGCCAAGGGATTGTGTGCTGGGTTTCCAGCAGATGTGAAGCCACAAAGTTCCACTGACCTGCATGGATCTTTGCTGGAATTGCATCATTTCAGAAGTCCCTTCCCCAATAGGAATATTGGGTTCAATACCTAGTTCCAAGGCAACTTTGTCTGCTGCTTGCGCTGCAAAGACTCTTTTTGAGTTGCTGAGAAAGTGAAGCACCACCATGAACTCTGAAATTTGTTTTAATACCTTACTATTTAAAAAAAAACCTTCTGTACTTCCACAAAATAGCTGGTTTTCTTACCAAAGATTTGTCAGTGTCCATAGCACTGTCAATCAGACTTTTGCATTATTGAGTAGGGGAGATCTCTATTGCTTCTTAGGATGCCATTGTACAAGATGTAAGAGCTCATTTCTGCCAAAATTCAACAGATAAATTATTTTCACAATAACCAGTGGTGGAGGTAATTCCATCCTAGGACAGGTTATAGCCCTGAACTTATGTTCCCCTGACCCAGTGGTGTTGTGTGTCTAGCATAAATTTAATTCTTTGTATAAAGATTTTAAACCTCTGTGGTACAAGGACTTGACCCTTGGTTTCCAGTGTCCCAGATGAATGCCTTGACTGTGCTGTTATAGAATGTGTTTCTTGCAATAGCATCTGTTGGAGCTATTCCATGTTTAAATAATTGAGTAGTTACTAGGGCACAGCAAGAGATACCAAGTCTGTAATCTAGTAGTCAGGAATCCCAACTGAACTGATAAAATAGAAATCTCTGGCAGAAACCGGGAGCTGAAGAAGGTTTATGTAGGTTATCTTTCATTTTAGATGAAGATCCTAACATGATATTCTGAGACTTGTGCTTTTACTAGAAAGGTCTGAATTTCAACACAGATGGAATGGGTAAAATGTAAAATCAAAAACTTTTAAAAAACTGAAAAATTACATTTGACCACGGTCTAGGAATAAAGAATTCATATGTCATTGCTGCATATGTTCTATTTGAAATTAGGAGTTGCTTGCACCTTCAGTGTTTCAAAAAGTGTGCTGTTAATGATCCACAAAGATCATGCATCACACGCTCATCTGACCTGAACTGGCTGGTGGAGTGTTGTCAGTTACAGGATCAGGCCGAAAGTTTGTGAATTGCTGCCATTTTCCTGTTTCAGGATGGCCCTCTGGTGTACACAATACCTACAACTTAAGCAAGAGGCGAGATCTAGTCCTTAGAACACAGCCTTAGTTGTGGTAATGCTCCTGCAATCTGTCTCCAGTGAAATCTGTCCTCAGCATTGGCACTCTGCTCCCATCCAGGTCCCCTCCTAGGAGATGGACAACAGAATGAGGAGCAGGGATTGTCAGCTCAGTGATGGAGTCTTCTTTAATAGAGATAGTTCAATAATGCAATCAAAATATCATTCCTTTTCTTAACTTGGTGCTATCTGCTAATAATTTCTCCATTAACTAGGAATGCAGAGTAATAGGCAATGCGCTGCTCTGCATGTTAATAAGATTTCCTGCTTCAGAAACTGTTTTCTAATGTTGTTTCAGAGGGTATCATCAGAGTTTCCTCAGTTTCTCTCTTTAAGTTACAAGACAACCTTGAACTCACCGTGGTTGGTAATTGACAGGATTTAGCCCCAGAACTAATCATGATAGACAACTTTAAAATTAGTAGCTACGCAAAATGAAGATAATAAGACTTCAGCTTGTCTGCAGAGCTGCAGTGACCACCAGCACCTGTGAAGAAGACAACTTCTTCAAACTCACTTAGAAAACCAACTATTCTGGCCAGGATTGGTCATGCTATACACTCAAAGCATAGCCATCAGAACTAAATCTCTAGTGTGGTAACTATGAAATGCAAGAACTGAGAGATGAAGTTCTTGGAAATCAACAGAAAAATATTAATTCAGATGTATTGCAAAACCTGAAAGTACAACTTCAAACAAAGCAAATGTGAGGTTGTGGGGCTTTGCTTCTGCTTTTACCAAATAAAGTCCTGTAAGCAGAGATGGAGATAAAAGGTGTCTCATACTGACTTTGTATGGCTGGGAACTTGTCTTCAATCTGACTTGTTTCTGAAATAATTATTTCTGTGTAAAACCTTATATTTTAAAATAAATGAAACAGATTTTCCCATTTTCAAGTATAATCAAAATTCCACCTGTGAGGAGGTTGCCATTTTCAGTGGGAAAAAACTCAAGAAAATATAAATTTTAAGAAAGCTGAATTAAAGTGTTAGTTGTTTTAGCATCAGCAATTTATTATGCTCTTGGGGTGAAAAAAAAAAAAGAAGAAAAGCCTCTGCATTAGTGTTCTCCATATGACCTCTAGTTCATAAGTACAGTCTGGCTGTTATTGCTCCTGCAGCCAAAAGCATCAGCCGGCATGAGGAAGGTAGCCAGAGCCTTGCCTCTGCTTGCAGCACAGAGGACATGTCAAGAGAGATGCTTACATAGCTCTGGGCACTAACAGGCACCAGCTGGGTGGTCAGTGCTGGCAGGGTGAACTTTCCAGCTTTTTGGAGCTACAGCTGAAGCTAGAAGTACATTGCCACCAGTTCCTTGGGAAGGACGCTTCACTGAGGCATAAAGGCTTCATCCAGACAACCTGGTGTTACTACAGGTGTCTCTTATCCAGACTTTAAAAGTGTCTATTACAATTGTCAGAAGCAGGAATACTGGAAGTTGTATATCTGGATCAATCATGTAAGCTAGATAGGATTTGACAACTTTGGGAAAGATTAAATTTAGATATATCAAGTTAAAATGTGAGACCACAACAAAATCAAGTAATTTCCAAATAATTTGCTTCTTTAGGTCCTCTGAAAATTTCCTGTGGAGAGAGTTTATTCATCTGGTGCCAGTTATTTTGGATATTTGCTGATCTTTTTTTAAAAAAATTGCATGCCGTGCTATTTAAACAGCAACCTTTAAGCTGTTTAAAGGAGGAGAGTGCAAAGCACTGGATTAATCTGCTTACAGCCCATATGGCCAGATGTTCCAAGGACTGTGGAGGAGCACAGGTCACAGTTAACCCTCATTCAAATGGCTTTCTCAGCAAGAGGGCTTTATTCCACTTGATGAATCAAACAAGATGGCATTTTTATCTTTGAAATGAAATTCAATATTCTGCTATCAAGAAGACAAATCAAGATGCAGCATGGTGTTCATGGGCACAGATTTGATCTTCTGGAGAGTTGTCCAGTTAATTATTGCACTAATAAAAGCCAGGAGAATCTAGGCAAAAATGCACATTGTAACCAAAAGGTGAGGAGGAAAATAAATCTCTGCTTCTCTGTGGGAGAACGAGATATACAAAACTGAATTTCCTAAAGTAATGAAAAGTGGCAGAAGGGTGATGACTGAGGAGAAATGCTATTATAAATTAAAATGGGAGCCCTTACAAGCTGATAAATAGAGCATAATGAATAACAGTTTTAAGCATCAGCTAATTTATGAATGCTGTTCAGCCTTTGCCCCAGTCAATTCTTGTGACTTCCTTTTCTTCCTAATGGATTTGACCCATTGTGTACTGTTTTACAAAACCACCTTCTTGTCAAGTGGGATCTCTTTTTTCTCTAGAATTTTATTTGTGTTATTCTTCACAGGCCCAGTCAAAATATTGACTACAGTTTCTGTCCTTGTACAGAAGGGAACTTGCTCTTTCTGTAGTCTTTATTTTTTTATGTTAGTGGAAGACATAGGCTATAAAAACTTGTATGTCATGAATTTAAAGATGGCATAACACTAATACTTCTGGTAGAGTCTTTTAAAAGGAATAGAAAATCAATACAAAGCTGTAATTTCTCAACCAACTGGACTTCACAGCATCCAGTATAAAATAGATGAACATTTGAGTTGGCTGTTGCAGGAATGTGATGATTTCCAAGTCACCCAGGGGAACAGAGATGACATTCTTGCTGCAGCTGTAGCTCTCCGCCCAAGTTAGGTGGTACTGTTTTTTTGTGTGCAAAATTGGTTTTGTGGCTCAGATTGTCTTTGCATTTTAAAAGAAACATTTCAAGTGTGGGGTAAAACCACTGTGTGTATCATCATTACATCATTACAAAGTCCTTTATAAATGGCTCTGATGTATTGTTACAAAGTTAGTGGGGTTTATGAGGACTGATGATAATTACTGTGGTGGCTAATTGGGTTCAAAAGGTTTATGAGTAAGCAATCATCTGTGGCCACAGGGATGGAGTGAGGTTAGAGCACAGCTAGCAAACATTTTATCAATGCATTAGCAATCAATTAAGAGTTCATTCTCAGTTTCTTTTATGTAACCAGTGTGGGCACCCTACTGCTCATTTTAGGCTACTTGAGAAGGTTTTATTCAAAATTTTAGACTCCTTGAATTTATTTTTAATGCTTGAATGGGCATTTTCAAATTGCTCACAAAGTGGCAATGAACTCTGGTAAAGTGCTTTTTGAAGGAAAACATGCTTGGGATAGAAGTGGTGAAAAATCCCAGCAAAGACAACCAGTGACCACTAGATAACCAGGTTATGGGAAAATAGAAAAGCAGCAACTTTCAGATCAGTAAAGCCAAGACACGGAGAAGAATTTTAACCTTTTAATACATGATGGGCATTGTGATAATGTATCAAGATGAAGACATTTGTAAACTTTCAGATATTTTACTGGGAAAAATGCAATATTAAATATTTTCTCTTATTTTCTTCACTATACAAGGAAATGTAAATTAGTCACACAATGCAAAATTGCCATAGACAGAGTAATAGTTGCCACGTAGTTTTTATGTGATCTATCTACCAAAGGAGATCATTAGGAAATTTGAAACAGAAAACTTTTCCATTGAAAAATGCAGATTAAAAAACCCAACCACAAATTGGCTTCTTAACATTGAAAAATTCTGAAAAAATGTGTATTTAAACAAAATTTTTTCTTTTTTTTTAACTTTATGCCATAAATAAGAATTAGAAATTAAAACAAAATGGCTTAAGTCTGTCTAAATAAAACATTTCAAATTATACTGCTGTATTAATCAGCATGCAGTTATGAAGTCACTGTACAGTAGTCAAAGGCATTTAGTATTTTGACCTTGTCATTGCTGAAAGTGATAGATTTTTACAATTGTCTACATCAGCAAATGCTCTCTGAAAACACAGAATGCAAGCTATACAAATCACTGTGTATTCACTAAGCACTTAGCATTTTCATCATGAAAGATATAATGAATTACCTTAAAATCACAATAAAATGCTTCTGACTTCCAAGTGATTCAGATGTGGATCCCATATCATCATAGCCAGGCTGTCACAATATGTACAAAACTGATTGAACTAGTTAAAAATTTCTGTCACAGTGAGGCACCTCAAAATTTTACTTTTATTCTCTGTATTTCTCTCTTATTAACCAAATTTCTGTATGTATGCTCTTTTTTACCTTCTGAAAAAAATGAGCTAAATGTTCATAATTAGCTCTAGAAACGAAAATTTAAGGTCAAGCAAAATGAACCATTTTGGTTTTTATATAAATGCAATTGCTATTTTAACCTGGAATTAAATTGTAGCCTTTTATATTCATGGGCAGGATAAAATGCTGAAGAAATTCTAGGCTCTTTTATAGCATTTTGACTTTATGTTGTTCCCTAAATATCCCTTCTCACTGGATTTTGATATAAGATTTCTCTTTCGTGTGAGGTAATTACAACAGGCTTTGAGTATCTTCAAATCTCTTCTCTAATGGGGTTGCTGTCAGTGCAGGGAGTGAGTACAGAGTGGTAAACTGTACCTAATATTCCCTTTTCATGACATAAACAAAATTTACAGGGACATTTCTAAGACTGGACACAAAGTGAACTCAGTCATTGAAAACTCATAATCTACATAATTTGCAGTACTTTGCATTGGGTGTATTTGTATTTTGTGAGATCTACATGATGTCGAGATATACATGACATCATTCATTGCAACAGCTGATCCAGATGAATAACTGACCACAGCTTCAAAAAATACTGTCTTTCCTCCTTTCTTCTTTTATTTCCTTTATGATCCTTCAGTTGTGAACCACAGTCTGAGATAATATAATGAAACATTGAGCAAAACCTTTGGAACTAGTAAGAATAGAGGAAAACCTGATCAAATCTTGGCAATAGTGGGATAAATGTCAACACTTGTTTTGATTTCTAATGTTTCATTAAATGTTAGTTCTTAATTTTTATATTATAACACGATACTTTAATAAATGATCTGCAGAATTAACTATTGTCTGGCCAAATGGTAGTTAAATACCAAGAAACAGTGGTCATCCTTAGGCAAATGCTTTTTAGTTATAGGATTTCTTAGAGGCTGAGAAGGTTATATTAAGTCATCAGAAAAAAAAATTACTTTTTCACTCAGTAGCTTGTTGGGGTTTTTTTAACACTGTGCTGGTTGATCTAGAAAAAGATACCATCTCTCCCTGCAAAGCCTGTGCCATGTATCTTTAGACTGTCATATCTGCAATGGCACCACTGCTCTCTTGTGTAATATATTAATAATTTCATGCCTGTAATACCCCAGAATAAACTGCTGCAATGCAAAAAATGATTTAGTGGTATGGAATTGTGTAGTGGTTCTCTTTTTTTGCCAGGAATCTGGAGCATTTACTGGGCAGAAGACTGACTGGACCTAACAACTGGCTGTGCCACTCCTTCCTGAATTTTGTCTTCTCAGCAGTCAGAACTTCTTTCTTCCAATGCACACCGTGTGACACTTTCATATTTTCTGGCTGAAAGAAATTATAAGAAAGTTACTATTGTTAGAACCAAAAGGGAGGTTGAACTGGGAAATTTTGGGTTTGGTTAAAATTGCGCAAACCCAAGAGATATTTGGAGGAAGCAGGTGTTAAGTTTGTAGTTAAAGCCTGAATCACCCTCTAAGGGATGGAGCACTCATGCAGCAAACAGCCACTCTGCTCAATCTCCCCCAGTTTTTCCAGGTTTGCCTTTTGCTTTGCAGGGCAGTGATTTGTTTGCCCATTTGATGGGATAAGGGTGCTGGATGCCATCTAGCTATAAGGTGTCTTTGCAGACATAGAGGGACACCTTTATCCAGAAAAATCTCATTCAGCCAGTGTTCCCATGCATTTCTGTGACACCAGGCTGATGCATTGGTATCAAAGTGGTTCGTTTTAGCAAATGAAGAATATCTGGGTTTTGAGCAGGAGTATTAACAAATGCATGAATTGTATCCTCAAACTGCTTGTCAGTGTTTACAGTAAGCTTCTAAGCTTATTCCACAAAATGTTTTCAGAGAACAATTCTAGAAGAAATCCCTGCCTTTGGGATATAGTGGGTTTCACTGTATTTTCAATTGTGTAATCTGTGGAGATTTCATAGCAATCATGGGCTGAACTTCTCAGGTCCTGCCACAGGTTTTTATGAGACAAACTAAAGGAAAGTACCCGTAATTTTCTTTACTGAACCTAAGACCATTAGAAAGCATTCTTAGTCACCCATATGACCTGAAATAGAGAAAACATTATAGTTTCTTATTGGCACTGGCTAATGGCACCCTCAGAGCAGTTCAGGTGCTGTGGTATAAAGTCATAGTCAAAAATTACAAGAAAACACAGTGTGAAAATTTTTGTGGTTTTTTACAGTGGAAGAAGTAAAACCAACAAATTTGCTCAAACCAAATGCAGTAGAGATGGCACAGGTTCATAACTACCTTGTAGTAAGGATTGATTACTATTTTTTTGTTGTTGCATAGACTAATTTAAGAGGATTCCATTATTATCAGTTCAAAATTCACATTGCTGTCATCATTCCCATACCTCATTTTGCTGCTATTGCTAATAAGAACATTTCAAGTAAATCACATTAAAAATGTAATTATATTGAAATTAAAACTGAAAAACAGAATCAGAAAAATGAAGAATGTCAAAATCAACGATATGGTAGATCAAAGTGCAGAAGTGCTTATTCTTCATGGAACACCGAGCTCGTTTCACGTTTGTGCTCCTGTAGATTACTTTAGATCCCCGCAGCTGCTAAGATTTTGACAGGGATTCACATACAACAAGGCAATAAATATGGTAAAGCTCAAGCCACTCACAAAGTGGTGGTTGGAGGCTGACTTTAAGCTGAATGTTTGTATTTGAGCTTCATTCCTGAATTAGGCAGTCATTGTCCCAAACCTCCTACTTTCTCCACCTTGCCTTATTTATCTAGAACATAGTCTGTCAGGCACTTGCTTCCCACACATTTTCTGCCTACAGACAAAACCTCCCTGTTTCTGAAGGTATGTTAGCCCTCATCTGTGAATGGACAGATTTTAATGTGAAATTGGAAATCTACTACATTTACAGATCTTGCATTAGATCTTGACTTCAGTCCACAGTTTATCTGTCAAGTCCCATCACAGAAGTCCTTCAGAGACTAATTTCTATTCTATTTATCAAGCACTTTAGCCCATCAGTGACAAAAGAAGAAGAAAAAACTGGGTTTTTTGAACTATAAAGGACATTTATGATCGGTGTAGCTTGGACAACTTTCCATAGACTATGTTATTAGACAATTTAGATCAAACTGAGTTCCTATGTTTGTAATTGAGGCTTTGACTGATGTAGCACTATTATGTCCTGCAAAGTTCACATTATATTACTCAGAAGGATACAGAGCACTGCATTTTATGGGGAGGGTAATGATTATGATAAAAAAGGTTTTGCATGCTGATGTAGTTCCACTTAAACTGGCCTCTGTAACTTCGGGTAAATTTGTAGGAAAGAAGGACGAAAAAAGCTTTGTGCCACTTCTAATTTTTCTATCTCTCTCTCAAAAAAAACCAAAAACAACAAAAAAAATAAGACTTTGAAATGAAAGGAGAAATTGTAATTACCTTTTTTTTAATTTTGGTGATGAAAAATAGAAGTATTTTTAACTTTTCTAATAACATGAAATACAGTTCTTGATCAGGCTTTTGGGAAGTTTATATTTTTTCAGATTTGATAATTTTCAAAAGCTCAGCTTTGCACTTGTTTTTTGATCACCTTAAATTGAAATTTTGACTTGAACCACTCTTATTCAGAATTAAAAATGTTTTTGAAGCTCATTGTTTAGATTTTCTTACTTACAGGAAACTAAAGAAACAGATAAATAGCAGACTTATCCAGGAAAGCTAATATTAAAAGGTTAAATAGTACAGTAGGTAAATATGGGCAAAGTAATCATAACAAAAATAATTGTTCCTGATCTCGATTTTTTAATTATTTCTTCTCTGATCTTTATACTAGTAAAATGCTGGTATAGGGTAAATATATTTTCTTTAACTGTATATGTAGTATATATAAAAATCATAAAGAAAATAATAAACAAACTATGCAACAGGATAATTTATGGGACCTGTAGTTAGGTCACACTTGTGTGTCTATTATAATTACCCACAGATCTTGGGAGCCCTGGAGAGCAGCCAGAATACCGGTATGCACTCTTGTACAGACACACAGTAATAAACATATTCTTGGCACTAATTGCCTGTCCTTCCCCAGCAATTAAGGGACTGTTTTCTGGATTTTATCCATATGTTCACCAGCATAGCATTTGCTCTTTCTGTGCTCCTCTATCCTCTGTCCTAATGGTTTGTGGAGGGCCTATCAAAATACCACTGTTTGACCAAGGTCTGTGCTTTGCAGGCATCTCAGCTATCTCCCCTTGGCTTTGGAGTGAAAGCCTGCCAACAGAAATCCCATACATGGTTTATTATCTGGAGAGTGTCCAGGCAACGCTGCTAATGCCTGCTGTTATTATTACCATAAGTACTCCATGAAGTTGGGTCATATCCTTAAAAAAGAGGATATACAGGAATGGAGAAATTGTCTTCTGCACATAAGAAATGAGAAAGACACCGTGTGCTGATGCCCTTAAGTTTGTTTTCAGCAGGACCCTGGAAGTGGTCAATGTCCCCTGCATTTTGAGGAACTCCGAGGCAGCTCTAAGTTGTGGTGCCCGTGTCCCTCCGTGGGACTGAAGGGCCCAGTGCTGCCCTTGGTTAGGAATAATGAACAGCAGGCTGGAGGTGAGATTTGTTGGATTCATTTCTGTGGCATCGAAACAAGCACCCAGGAGTGCTGCTTACATAGAAGCAATCTGAGGTCAGGTTGTGGTCACCAACTCATTGCTTCAGTAGTACATATCCTGTCAGAAGATTGCTATCTCACCACCCTGCACCAGATTACATGGAAGGAGAGCTAAATTTATCCAAAATTGATTAAATTCTTGAGTCTGGTTAAATTTAGGTCTTCCTTCTTAGCTCTAGACTTTCTCACTAAGATTGAGAAGGGGATTATAGTTTTCCATAGACATGCTGTGTGTTCAGCAAACACATTCCTGTCACCTCTTTGGGAACAGAACATTATAGTATTCACAAAAAACCTGCTTATTCCCTTTTTCTTTTGGCTGGGCAATAGCCTTTACATAAGGCAGAGGTTTGGGCATCTTCCTTTTCCCATTTTTCATTGTGTCAGAAATAGCATGTATATTCTCTCTGTGTATGTCTTCTTTGGAAAGTGAGACAGTTTCTGGGGAAAAATATTTTAAGCTAATAAGTGAAGCAATCCACTTAATAATTTAAAAAAAAATGTATTTAAAATTATTTCTCATTTTGGAACCCACTGATCTCTGCTGTTTAATCACTTAAATATGTTTCAAGTTTCCTTTGTTATGGTTCACCCATTAAATGATGTTTATTTCTTACTGTACTTGAAAGCTAATGATTCATAAATTTAAACTAATAGTACTTTAGAGATAGCACTTGTTTTTAATTTTCATTTATTTTGTATTACAGAGGAGAACACATAGCTTCTGCCTCTCCCCTGTTACATGTAACAACCCTTTCCCCTCATGGTATGCCACCATAAGAAAATACTGCTAAATTTCTTATCATAGCCATATCAAATACAGATTGTGAGTCTAAGCAGGCAGGTTGTAAACCATGAAAAGATTTGACATGAAAGAATTTACATATATTAAATCCATGATTCACATTGCTCCCAGCAGAAAGTCCCATTCAGTACACCAGTCAGGAAAGGCTAATACCTCACACTGTCAGAGCCTCAGGAAATTGCTATATTTAGATACCTAAATTATAGAATGCATCTATTAGCATGAACTTTATTATCATTATGATTAATGCTAAAAGTTAAAACTGCTGAAGAATTTAACTTACTCATCAGGAACAGTTTTCCCAGCTCCAATGAGGGGCTGTATGAACAAACTTGCCTATAAAACATCCTGTGTCGTGACATGACATTTATAATATAATTATAATGCTAGAGCCTACACAGCAGTGAAGTAAGTTATTCCCCTCTCATGCCTACCGAAGGCACTTCTTATACCTCACTCATCAGAATGTAGAACTTCTTTGTGCTGAAAAGTGCTTTTCTGACTGCAAATTCTTTGAGCAGATATGATTGTACTGCTACATGCCCATAGCACCTCTCACCATAGGTCTCCTGTCAGAGGCCCTGAGGTTTTATGACAAAACAAAATGGCTCATCAGCCATGCCATTTATCAGGGCCTACATATCTATTTCTCTACTTCAGTTCTGTGTGTTCCTGGTATGTTTTTCAAAATCAAACAGAAAATTTTACAATGTCATGTAGGAATTATAAGGAAATGAGCTTTATCCTTGTGGTATGTGATTCTGGGCCAAAAATTAGTGATTTGACCTATTGTTATCATGACATTTGAAGAAAACTCTTTTTGAAAGTTTGCAGGGTCTGGCAGCTACCCTGCCAGGGATTTGTTCACATCATTATTGAATTGCCAGGAGCATAACAAAAAAATGTCTTTTCATTTAAGCAACATTTATCAACTGGGGCTTGGTGACTGCCCCAGGCTCTAACAGCTATGAGAAATTCCTGCTTAATCACAAGCATTATGCAGTATGAAAACAGATTGTATTTTTAAAGTTAACTGTATTCTGCTCTGAGGAGTGGGCAGTGTCCTGCAAAAGCCTGTCCTGATGTGTTCCTGCAGCCCTGATATTTGTGTACCACTGACAGAAAAACTTCTAGATGAGAAGTTTAAAGCTTTTATCCTTTAAATCCCTTAAATTATAAAGACATCTAAGAAGAAGAGAGCCTTTAACCCAGAAACATCACTTATCAACCTGTCAGGAAAAAGTCACTCTGGTCAGTTTGCAGGCCACACTGAAAGAGAGAAACAGGGTCCCCTGTCCACCAGAATTAAGATCCTTTTAGCACTGAATATCTGTAAGGAAGTACAGCCCCACTGCTCTTTTCTGCCTGGAATACAGGAAGAACAATGGAGGTCCTAAGCAGCACAAATCTGTCAGTGCCCTCAGCACAGAGCTCTTCTTGGAAATAAAAAATACTCTTTCATTTTAGTCTTCAAGGTTAACTGTTTTGATCATCAGAAAGGACATGGTATGGTTCTAGATTTACACCTTGGAAAATACTCAGACTTTGAATTCTGGAAAGCTTTCTGCTAATATTAAATGCATAGGTGTATAAAGCCACAAGAGGTCTACAGAGAAAGGCTGTAGAAGGCAGGAAGGCAATTGGTGGATGCCATGGGGTAGCCTGTGCAGTCTAAGACACAGCCTGTGTCTTGTGAGTCCTGATGGGCAGGGTCTTCTATAGGCAGCTACAGTGGGTCTGCCCATCACAGGCATGGTGGGCACACCTGATCTTGTCCTAGACTTAATCCAAGAATTATGAAGAGTCAATACACCAGAGAAAGCCACTGAGAGATACACCATATGTGCACGTGGCTGCCAGCCCCTGGAAAATCTTGTTCAATTCATATCCAAAGGACTCCCAACTCCACTGTTCTCCATTCTCCTCAATTTTAATTTTTTTATATAGGAACATTACATAGTTTTAACCATTACATAATTTTGGTGCTCTTCTGAGACCATGCATGCTCAAGGGGTTTTGTGAGAAAGTTACATGTATTTCCTGGCCTAGTCTGGATTAACAATATGTAGCCTTGGTATTCCAGTAACATGACTGAAGTGATTATCCACCGGGACCATTGCATGTTAAAACATTTCCAGGACATGGCATTCCCAAACAAATGCCATACAAAGGTGTGGATTCCCTCTGCCTTAGTTTCAGTCATTAGTGATAGTTTAGAGGTTCTTGCCAGGGCACCTCTGTCGCAGCAGGGCAGGGCCTGGCAGCCCATCACACGGCACCCCAGCCAGGAGCAGGGGGCACAGGGCAGCCCCAGACAGCAGCACCTCCCCAGGCCTTAGACAGGACAAGGCTGTGCTGGGCTGTGGGACCACGGGTGGGCCTGGCTCAGCAGAGCCCATAGCAGCTGGTGGCCCCTGTGGGGTGACATGGGATTCTGCATCCTGAGCAGAGTGCGGAGAGGCCTGGCAGGTGCTCCTGCCATGGGCAGGGGGTTCTTGGGGAGGCTGACAGTGCCTCGTGGCCTGGACAGCTTTGTTCAGCCTCTCTGATAAGGAAGAAGGTATGAAAGCAGCAGAATTGAAGTAAGCAGAGAAGTTTTACTGTGAAACTTAAGACGCAAGGAGCCAAAAGAAGTGTGCTTCTTTAGCAGTCACAGAAGTTAAGAAATCTGTATCAAGTTGTATTTTGCACATATTCATGAATACCGAGCAGACACACCACTGGTTGTGTGCAAGAGAAAATACAGTGTCTGCATGCCCTTCTAGATCTGGCAAAGCCTGGCTCTGTATTGCTGCAGAAGTAGGAGACAGTTCAGATTTTTCTACAAAAAAAATTGCCTGTCAAGAACTAATTTATGAAATTCTAAGCAGAAAAACATGACATGGTTATGAACACATGAAAAATTATTGAAGCAAGCTGCAGCTGCCCTGGGTGCCATGATGGCATCTATACCTAGGGACAGGGGGTGTAAGATGTTTTAACAACAGCAGCTCCAGAAGCAGATTTCCCTCTTTGCTAGCACAATGATTAAAGATGCAGGGCAGTTACACTTTTGGACCATCTTTGTCTTGGCTAATATGAAGGCAAAGAGCCAGCAAGGAAAAGCTCCTCATTTCCTGTAAACACCTACACCTAAATGTATGGGCTTGTTCAGAAGTAAGGAATGATAATCATTTTTAGGGGAGTCACAGCAGAAAGTTTCCCACTTTGAAATCCATTTTATGGTCAGGGACTGGGTTTGGCAAAATATTTGACAAGAAACAAACTGAAATTTTTCATTCAATTTTATTTTTACCAACTTGTTGTGACTCAAATCATGCCTTTTTTTTCATTGACTCATCATGCCTGTGTCTTAAATAGCCCATAGCATTTGGTATCACCAAAATGCTTCATATAGGAAATAGCTGACACCTTAGTTTTACACACAAGGTACAGGAAAAGGAAAACTGAGCCTTCCTAAGTGTTTTAAGTTTTGAAACAAAACCCTGGGTTGTTTCATTTCAAAATCAGATCAAGCTCTTTGATTCAGATTCTGGGTGGTATGAAGTGCCAGCTTCTCAGCTTGTCCCACAGTACACAGCTCAACACTCTCATAATATCTTTATTTAAGAGAAGACCAGAAAAGCACAGTCCAGCCAAAGTTTATGTTCTTGTAGCAGGTAACTATCACCCCACCAGGGAATGGCTTGCAGTGAAAAATATCCCATGCTAAACAAAGTCCTGAACTTGGGTCGTTTTTTCTCCAACAAGTGGCAGAGCTGCCAAGCTTCCAGCCTGGGTTTATTTTATCAACATTTCCAATTTTCATTTCAGTCAAAATAAGACTGTGGGACCATCTGAGCAGATAATTATGTAACTGTGAAAGTTCAGAGCATGCTGAACAAAACAAAATATGTTTTCCCTCATTTATGCAGACTAAACATATTGTCAAGGTTTTGAAGCAGTCAGTCCAAAATTTCCACAAAACGCTGCAGTTTCCCAAGCAGCCTGTTAGTAAAAGAATTGCACCAAAATGTTATCCTTTCTATAAATGCTCATCTGAGGAAAGACTTAGCTGAATGCTTCCAGTGCCTAATTAATTGCAGACATGTGAAAAATCACTTTGCATACTCGAGTTGAATACTTGCCAGCTGAAGCATGCTGAAATCACTGGTGAGCTTCTCGTAATTATAACAATTTAAAAATAATTATGGATCTGAGATATCAGCTTTGGATCCTTTTGCTTGCATTCTTTTCTCACAGAGGACTGCATTCAGTTGCCTAAGTGTAGGTAGCCCGTATCATTTGAGGTGCCCTGGTGGGGCATCCAGGCTATCTGCATGAGTCTTGCAGATGTGACATCAGAGCAACAGAAGACCTGTGCCCTTGTGGTACAGTAGCTGCAGGCCAGTCAGGGTCCAGAAGGGCATCCTAAATGACACTGGATGCCTGGATGATCATACTCTGACTGTCACATTTCCAGGCTGTTTGTTACAGTTGTGAAGGTTTTAAGCCAGTGAAGGCTGACTCTTGCATTTATTTGACTGGCATCAAAAGCTGCACCTTTACACCAAATGTCTTGAGATGTTTGATAATTCCTGCTGCTCAAAGCAACTGTTTCAGGACTGATAGACCAAAAAGCTGACCCTTCTGGAAAGTTTTCTGCAACTATTCTTGTGGTGTATTTGTCACACACTTGCATCTAAATCCTTAGTTTTAAATGAGAGAACAGTCTTACAGATGTATTTATGAATCAGGAATTAATGTAAATGAGTTTCAGATCCAATCCTACTGAGATCTTTTTCTGAACTATAAATTGTAAGCTGAATTATATATGTTCATGTGCTGTATGTTTCATGGCAAAGACAAAACTCCCTCTTCTGAATTTCAGAACTGACAAGATCTCTTAACTGCAAGGGCAAGATGAGAGTGCTTGTCCCTCTAAAAATCTGTGTTTTATAGGGGACTGAGAATAAGCTTTTACACTTTCAGGTTCTAATATACTGTACTGTATGATACTCCTACCTTCATACTGTCAGCTTTTCAGATGACTCTTGGCTTTTAAAATTTCCACTGAAATCTTTTTCAATCTAAAAGAAAAAGAATATCCATGATATGCTTAAAAAATTCCATCTTCTGTTAGCCCTCTGGTATTCTGCTGAAAGGAGTATGCTGTGGATGGAGATATTCTGGGGATTTCCATTCATGTTGAAAAGAGAAGAAAACTAGTTTTTGCTTTGCAGCTTTTGCTTACAGCTGACTTTCAGCCCAAGAACATTTTGATGTGTGGGGTGGACAGGAGAATCATGAAAGGGGTTCAGTATCCATTTCTACTTGTTGTTTCTGATAATTGCATCTAAATTGTGCTCACCTTTTACCAAAACTGGAATGCATGTTCAGTCAATGACCAGTTCTGTGCTGTACTTCTTTTCCTTGATGACTTCCATAGTATTCTGAATGTTATGCCCTGCTACGTGGCATCTCATGTCTACTAGTCAAGAGGCCAGTGAACTACACTGAACTTCATTCACAGTTGGAGCATACTTCTCAACTGAGTCACAGAATTTTTGGTTTCAGCACATCCCATTCAGTGCACATACATCACACTGAAAGTTTTACTTCCAAATTGCAGCCATCTAGACAGCCTATAAGTTAAAAAAAAGGTAATTTTAAATCAAATTTTATTATACTGACATAGTTAGGCTCAGAGAACAGTAGACCTTGTTAATTCTATTTTTCCTTCTCAAGTAGCTAATATAAAGTGGCATAGTGTTATCCTCAGTATAACTGATAATCATTAGTCTTAATGCAGCAAAATTGGCCTCATTTTAAACACTCACGGGTTTGCCTTCAATAAAGAAGTAAGATAATAGTGATATTGCTTAAAGGATGTTTAGGAAATTCAATTAAAATGGGGGTAATCTTTTCAAGGGTAAAATGTACCACATATTCAGCTTAAGGCCTTCAGTCACAGGACTCTAATGAACTGACATTATCACTTCTCAAAGCAATACTCTCTTTTATCTCTTAGAAGAGGGTATAGATTTGGCACAAAGTCAAGCAAGTAAGAAATGTAAATATCAATACAGTAACTGGAACATTTTGAATGCTTATTTTTTTAATTAGTAATTGTAGACTTTTCTATTTCATATTTGAAATTATTAAAGTGAAAAACTTTAATAATTCATCTTGAATGAAAGAGAAATTTTGTTCTTCTTGGAAAGAGGTATCTCATTGTATGTTTTATATTCTTTTAAATTGCAGCTTCCAAATACCAAACCAAAGCATTTCATTAGAAAATGTCAGAAATACAGGTTTTCAAGAAATGAAACTCTATTTTTTTTATTAGTAGTAATTGAATTAATATTTCACAAGTCTTGCTGCTGTATTTCCTGACAAATAAGAAAACTGGGGGAGATATTTAGGCACAGAAGAGTGTAGTTAAATATTTTGTGATATTTTAAAAAAAATGTGAACAAGTTATGTCTCCAACTGGGGATTGCACTTATAATAGATATCTTTTATACTCAGAGATTCATGTGCTATTATCTGCTTCTTTGTGCATCTACACCCAGGTCACTTAGTGACTGTACTGTAAGCTGAAGAAGCTTTTTAAAAAAAGTAAACAAATGTTTGTTTTCACAGTGAATTAGAGATAATCTGAGTATGAATCCCAGTCTCTGAAGCATTCAAATTAACAAGGTCTTTTTGTTCCTGTTAACTAATGCATTATTCTTTTCATGCTCATTGTTCTAATGCATTGTTCTCAGCAAATAATCAGGTACAGAGAAACACCTTTACCTTTGTATTTTACAAATTATGTTAAACAGAAAAAATATACTTAAGGTCAATCTTTGAGGATTTGGGCAATGTTTTTACCTTCTACTTGGCCAGCATTGGATGCTCCATGATGGGTTTAGGCTTTTTTTATTGTTGGCTCTTGATTAGTGCAGACCTCCTAATCTCACAGTATTTTATAAGAGAAAGAGGAGATTTAAAGCTTAAGGGTTTCAGTAGTTACCAAATGTAAGTAATGCTGGACATATAACAAAACAGCATACAGACCTCCATCTGCCTGCCCTTTCTATGGATCTGTTTACCAAGAGGATCTTACATATTTATATTTTAAACACTGTGAATTATACCTCAGAACTAATGCCAAACCATGATAATTCCTTTTAAATAACAAGTGATAAAAATGCTTAGGGTGAATCAGTTATTTTTATCTAGAAATAGTCTCGGTAGCTGAAAAACATCAGGCAAAAATGTGTCTCTCCTAGTTTTTCCTCTCCAGAAGAATTTCACTTTAATATCATCACTAATACTAATTTCTTTTTACCTTTGGGCTTTTAAATGAATCATAAACTCTGTTAATAGGACAGACTGCTTGAATATATTTGGTTCCCCAGCAGCTGGTGTTAGCAGAGATGCTTGGAGAATTTCTGGGGGACACTCACTAGGAGTGATCAGAGATGAAGCCAGCACAGCCCCTGGAGCAGGCTGTGCTGGGAGGAAACATGCCCAGGCAACATGGTGCAGCTGCTCCCTGGTGTTCCCATGGCTTTTTGGCCCTACCAGTCCTCTGCTAAAAAAAAAAAAAGCCAAAGAGCAGATGTGCCCAGATGAATGCCACTCTGAAATAATTTCAGTTATCTGTGAAAAAGTTATGGCAGCTTGGTTTTGCTGACATTAATCAAAGAACCAGCTACTGCAGTGGAAAGTATGTGCATGCTAAAATTGCAAGGGATGCAAAAAAGGGATTTTATCATCAGAATGAATCATTTTCTGGCAAATCCATAGCTTATTCTTTTGCCTCACATAACAGTTACCCATGTTTTTCAAATACCTTAATACGTAAAAAGTGATACCTATGAAGTATTCCTACTGCTTTTATTTACCCTCAGTTCTGCTGCTACTTTTTGAAAAGCATTGGACTGAAAAGTTTGCCAAACCTGGTTAAAGTTAGCCAGAATGCAATGTGTGCTACAACTAGACTGTCATCTTGGCCATCCTGACAGTATAATCTAAGCTTATTGAAGTATAGGAAAAAAAATATTTTCTGTCTTATATGCTGTTGAATTTGAATTTCAAATACAAGAATTAAAAATCAGAAGAAAGGCTGTTCTTCCATTAAAACTATCCTGTAAACTTTCACCTATCTGATTTTTATCACAATTTGATGGAAGTAAGCACTTGAAATAAAGATTTTACAGGATCCCTGCCACATGACTGATTTAACCTCTGAAGAATCACAAGTTCCTCCAAAGACATTGCTTCATTGATCAGCATAGTTTTCTCTCTTGCCTCATTCACTCTTCAGTAACTGTTGCTCTAAGGTGATAAATTCATGTTGGGAAATATTAATCACTTTAGATTTCATCTGTCCAGGCTTCAGAGACACAGTGTAATGGTGCAGATCTTCCCAAATAGTGAGATACTGGTCCCATTCTAGAAAATGTTGAGTACCTTTCTACAGTCATATATAAGTGAATTAATGATCTGCAATAAATCTTACATGAATTCACTGTCATTATCAGTAATTTTAGAATCAGTTTCTAAGTCTGCACTGGGTGAAGCCAAAGATCACCTTATCTACCCTCATCACAAAGAGGGCCATGAGCAGGAACCAGCTCCTGGGCATGCTGTTGGATAGCCATGCAGAAGCTGGTATTTCGGAAGAAATTCCACCAGTATCTCAGAGGAAGGATAGTTTCTATCTCCTTAATTATCAAACCTTTTCCTCCTTGTAAGTACCATGGAAAAGAGACAACTTATTTTATCAAACAATTTTTTGTTTGCTTGTAGTGTTAGACTGGCAATCTGCCTCGCCCTAGTAACAAAACAAATTCAAGGTTAAGATGAAATTGCTCACTCTTCAGGGCCATCCAGCCCTTTCTTTTAGAAAGTGTTATAGAAGGAAGCCATTTTCAACAGAACTGCCCAATCAGAGATGGCCAAAAAAGTACTTACTTGTTCTTGGTAACTGATACTGAAAAACAGAAGACAGACAGGTGATTTCTGCATCTAGAATGGTTCACGGGCACATCCCTTCATTCCTCCCATTCCATGCTGTACAAAGTCAAATGCTTCTTGTGTCAATTAAAAGAAGGGTGAATGAATGTAGAAAGCAGGAAATCAGAGAAATACAGGGAAGATATTTAAAATGCTTTTGTCAATCCCTTGCTTCACACCTTTTCTTCTCTCCCTGTCCTTCTCCTCCTTCATCTCAACAACTTTGCATGTTATTTTTTTCCAAGAGTATTACATCTTAACCTCTGATTTCTGAATGTGTTTTTTATCATCACTGAAATCACTTACAGAATCACAGAATGGGTCAGGTTGGAAGGGCCCAAAGTGAGTCATCTGGTCCAACCTCCCTGCTCAAGCAGGGTTATCCCAGAGCACATGGCACAAGATTGCATCCAAACAATTCTAGAATATCTCCAGTGAGGGAGAGTCTACAACCTCTCTGGGCAGCCTGTTCCAGTGCCTGGTCACCTGCACAGTAAAGAAGTTCCTCCTCACATTGAGGTGGAACTTCCTGTGCATCAGTTTCTACCCATTGCCTCATGTCCTACTGCTTGGCACCACCAAGCAGAGCCTGGCTCCAGCCTCTCTGCAGATATTTGTACACATTTATGAAGTCTCCTCAAGATTGTCTCTTCTCGAGGTTCAGCAGGCCCAAATCTCTCAGCCTGTTCTTGTGAGAGAGATATTTCTGTCCCTTAAACATCTTTGTAGCCCTCTGCTGGACCAGGAGCTCCATGTCTCTCTTGTACTGAGGAGCCCAGAACTGGACATGTACCTTATTATCTTGCTTAAGCACTGTATCTAATGCCTGAGAGGCAGTTAGTTTGTTTTCCCACCCTTTCCCCAGATACAGAAGTGAGTTATTTGTGTGTTTGGTTTGAAAATTCATATTCATCAACTAAGCAACATCATCAATACCCGTGTAAGAAGACAAGGTAAAGGAAATGAGCTTTCAATTTCATGTTGTAGGTGTCTGATACTTTTATTTAAATGTCAGATTGTGCCAGTCCTATCTTCTGTGAAGATGAGCTGTAGCCATATTATTCCGTTCCACCTGAGAAGAGTTGTCAGCTGTGTTCTTCATCTTTGTAAACTAAACATTGTGTTTCAGTGAGGAGATACCTCAGGATGAAGTCTGGGTGCTTCACTTGGTTCTGCATTGTGCAGGGAACAATGTAAAGTACAGCAACCAAGCCTGACAAATTGTCAGTGGCTGAGAAATACATGCCTCTGCACCCTGCTTTAGCTGGCATCCTTTAGTGCTATAGTTTTCTTGTGGAGGTATCAGGCATTTCTATAGTCAGAGCCTGCCAGGAATGAAGGCTTGAAAGCTGAAGGTGGACTGTTAATCATAGGAAAAGCAGTTAGGTCTGTCAAAAACAACTTGAATGGATTTAACTAAACAGCTTGTTGGATTAAGCCTGAAGCATATCAAGTACATTTTTCCTCACAGGTTTTCACTTTTTCAGGTAAAGTGATTTTAATCCTAAATCTAAGCAGTGAAAGTTTGTTTCTACAGGAGACTGCATCTGCCATTGCACTAGCATATTCATTGTTTTTAAAATTGCCTCTACTTTCAGTTCAAATATTTGATTTCCACATGGCATTTCGTAATTTCTTTCCTTGCCATGTTCTTGTGCTGCATCACCATCAGACTGAATCTTGAGTACTCATTAGTTCTGAGAAAGCTATTACCTAGTCAACGACACATGTATTTCTCTATCTAATGGATTGAAAAACAATTACATTTCTGATTTCCTTTATTTTTCCTGTTTTCAATTAAGAAATAGAGAGCAGAGTTTAAAAGAGAAAACTAAATGGAAGTCTCATTCATCTCAGTTAAATTTTTATGTTAGTGAAATTGCCATACTAAAAACTAAGTTCAGCATGTCAATATCATGAAAGGCTATAATCTCTCAACAGTTTCTTTTCTTTATTATTATGTCAAATATCCCAGACAGATCCTTAAGGACTATACATCAGAAGAACAAAGGCTCGTCATGCCCTTTGTTCTGTTTTGTTTGAAATTAAGTATTTCTTGTGTTAATTACCCTAGGCATAAAGCTCTAACCTTATTCATAATTTCATAATTTATAAATCATATGTCCTCTCATTTTCATGTTGTTTCATTTTATGTAAAGGGTTTGGATTAGCTCTGTCAATCCTCCTTGCAATGCTAAATACAAAAATTAGGTATTATAAAATCACATGCAATGAATATAAGCTCTCTTCCTCAATCTGTCAGTTGAAACCTAAATATTTGAATCTATTTACCATTCTGATCATACTATAGCTTGCCTAGTTAAAATATATTACAGCAGCTTCTTAGTGGGTAACCTTTAAATGGCTCTGCTTCTCCATGGAAATGCTTTTTAACAAGCCAAAAGAGCACCTTGGTCACTCTCTTGCTCTCAGTTGTATGGTGGGTTGGTGGCTATTTATCTCAAGAAATTTCTTAAGCTTATCTTAAGATAAACTAGCCATTTAGATACAAGAATATTATATCTACGAATACTTAAATCCGGAGTTGGAGTGTTTCTTCCATGCACAAAGCTGAGAAATAAACAGAAATTGGAAAGGGGAAAGAGTCTCAGGGTGCTGCTAGAACTGAACATGACAATTCCCTCTGACCCTGCTAGAATCTGTTAGCTTCTCCATTTAGATACAGGGGTACATTTATCTTCCTAACAAAAGGGAAAGAGTTGGAAATCTGAGATACTGTGAACCTCAAGGACTTTGCCCCTTCCCTCCCTTTCCACCTATGTTGATGCTAGTCTTAAGAAGTGGTGAGGAGGAGAAAGGATTACAAAGTACCCCAGGAAGAAAAGCTGCAGAAAACCTAGTTTGCATATTTTCAAATAGCAGCATTTGGAAAGTAGCAAACTTAACAACTTTACCTAGTGTTATACAGTGTGTCTCTAAACAGAGGGCTTTCAACTCAAGTGCCAGTTTCCCCTTTATACTTTTTGATTTTAGGGAGTCTTCGAGCCCTCAGTAAGCATTTCTTTTACTTCTACGCAATAGTCTGTTACATATGGGATCACTTTTATTTTATTCATTTTTATTATTACATTAAGGTCATATGAAGAACTCTTACGTTCAGTTCTGTTGCAGTTTTAGGACTTTTTTTTTTTAAGTACTTTTATTAAAGCCCTATATTAAAGCATTTATTAAGGTGCTTTAAAGATAATGAGTAACTAACTTTAGAAAGAAAACCAGAAGTGATACCTTCTGGAAAATTTAAAAGGGATTAAAATGGTCCTTGTAATGAATAACTAAATAGAAAGATCAAGAAACTTGCAAAATTTGAACTTTTATTAAAATTTATTTATTTTCAAGGAGGCAAAATGAGCTTCTCCAGTACTTAAATGGTTAAAAATTCTGGAGCAAATGCTTTTCCCTATGGTAGAAACATTGTCACATTTACTTCAGCTCCGTTGATCCTGTGGGGATTAATTTATTTGTAATGCAGAAAGTGTTCTTGGTAGAATAATTAGCTTTTCAGCGAACATAGCTTAGACCTCTTTGGAGCCTGCGTAATTAGAACTGAGGAAATAGGTTCATCACTACTGCTGCTATTTCATTACTGAGTAATCATATGTATCTAAACACACCAGTCTTTGGAGAATGACTGTCTGTGGTCAGATATGCTAATGTGCCTCTCATTTGCATTGCAGTGTGTTTAGCAGAGTAGTTTTTAAGATGGGCAAATAGGTATAGCTGGATTTTTAATCCGTTGTGTTACTAAGATGTTGGTTTGGTTTACAAAGTCTGGGGTGTAATAAGCCCCCCAAGCCATTTCATCAGATTCTAAAAAAGAGACCCTTAATCAGAGAAATCACAAGGGACACGTTTTCTGCTTTATAGGGTTTGTACATCAGAGGAGAGACTTCGAAGTGGAAGGGAAAGAAGCAAAAGACTTTAAGTGCCTCCAGGTACTTCCCAAAGTTGGGTATTTTTTAAGTAATTTTGGACTTCAGCGACAAATGTCTACCTAAATCCAGTGGCAGGTGGGGCTTTTTTGGCTTTGGCCATACGCTCTAAGTGACCACTAATATTCACTCTTAGAAATAAAAGACAAATAACACTTCCTGAGATAGCTTCAAACCTGAGGTTTATGCTCTTTGCTGCAACGTTGGATGTGAGTAGTTGAAAGAGACTGAAAGGGGAACTTTCACTTTGTTTAGAACCTTTTATTTATATACTGAGGTCTTTTACCTAAAGGTTGTTCTTTTCTTTGCCTGTAATACTGTATGTCTGCTGTGACTCTGGTATTACATAAATAGAATTTAGTATTCATGATCCTTAGAACCCTTAATCTTGGGCAAAATAGCCAGCTTCACTGAATAAAAAAATTTAATTTTTTACTGAAAAATGCAACACAAACTTGGGAAGGTACTAGGAGTAAGAATCTTATTTCCATTGCAAGATGCATAATTTTGGAAAGGCTTGCTTTTTGCTATTTTTCAGTATAGTGCAAGATTTGAGATACCTTCTTCATAAAGCTGCTGATTCTCTTTTGAGAAAGACAGGAGCTAATCATGACACATATTAAAAGTCATATTTTAAATATGTGTCTACTCAGCAATCTGTCCTATGTCAACTGTGGGGTCAATTTTCACCAGAGCCTCTGCCACACCTGATTCAGATTCGTTCATCCCACTGAAAGTTTCCCATTTCCCTAGTGCTTTCCCTCTCATAGTGCTTTCTCACCTTCAAAAACACCTGCCTGCTATGGAGCTAAAGGGCAGCTGATAACAGGAGGAAAAGAAGAGACAAAAGAGTCAGTGACAAATGCTGCTTTTAAAGAAACCAGAGCAGAAGATGCTTTCCTGTCTCAGGCCTGAAAGGAAAAAAGCAAGCATGTAATCTGGTCCAACAGATGAGGAAAGGGCTGCTAGGTTAGAAACAAGGTTTCATGTGGTTTTGTTTTTTTTTAAGCTAACAGGATATCATGATTTAGCTAAAGAAGCAAATCTCATTACACAAAGTAGCTGAGAATCTGTTGCACCCGCTAAGTAAATGAAAGCTGTGGTTTCTCACAATAGCACATTTTCTACCACCTTCACTAAATAATCCCCAGGAATCAAAACTCATGTGCATAACTGGCCCAGAGGTTTGCATTACACTTTGGAAGTGAAGAGGAAGCAGGCTAATGAGCTGGCTCATGCAATCTTACATTACTTGTGGTTTTTGTCTTTCAAGCAATTATCTCTGTTCTCCACTCTGCTGAAGAGTCATACTTGCTGATGGAAAACTGAGGAGGTGGATATTAAGACTGTTAAGGAACCTTAGTAAACAAGCAGATTAAAACTCTCAATTTCATTTTAGACACATGAACAGCAAAATCTTCTAGATGAAAATGTTGGACACTGAGGATCTGATTCCTTGCTGAAGCAAGAGTAATCAAAGGGCAAGGAATTATTATTATAATCTGAGCAATGGAGAGCCTATTCTATTGAAAGAGACTAAAGGAGTTGCAGAGCTTTGAAAAGCCTCACCTAACCTTCCAAACTGAGGGCTATCTGTAAGGAAATATCAGAAGTATCAGTAGGTGAAGCAGGTGGTCGTGTTCTATGACTTTGGAGGTGTTTCAGTTCTGTAGTTGAGGTTCCTTCATCCCTGTGAAAGCCCATTCAAATTAGTCACCCATTTCTCAATGACTTCAATGCTATCTGGATCAGATACTGAAGTTTGTTCTCCTCCTTCCTTCACTTGTAACTTACTAGCTTCTATTTTAGACAGAAATAAATGCAGGACAGTCATTCATAGAAACACATAAATGACCACTCCTTTTCTCATTAACACAAAAGTTGGTCTTCACAATATTCCACTGCTTACAGAAAAAGTTGTGTCTAAAGCAATTTTTCCTGAGACTTCAGGTCAAGCAAGTCTATAGAAATGCTGAGAGTCAGCAGTTAGTGTACACTTCCTGCTGGTGCAAGAGGAGAATATGGTTTGGCTGGAGTGGTCTTCCTCAGCAGAGCTAGCCACAAAACTGTTTACTCCTGCAAGTCAAAGCTCCCCATAATTTATTTTCCCAAACAGAACTACAGATTAAGTGGTTGATTTCTTCTGCATCTTGTAAAGACATAAGAGGTCTTTTGCTGCTGATGATTGGGAAGTACTTCAGCATTTGGAAGACAAAAGATTAAAGAGAAAGGACTTTCTGTGTTAGAGTTCTCAGCTGTAAAGCAGCAGCATTTAGCTTCATGAAATTGTTCTCAAGTACTTCTAAGTACACCCAGGAAGAAGGTAGCAGTGCTTTTTTGAATGCCTGAAACCTGCTCTGAGATTCTGATCAATGGCCAGAAGCTATCCATCAACTGCATGAGCTCTGCCTTAAGATAAGGAATGGCAAAGACCAGATGTAGGAAGAGAGAGCAGCCTAAACTTTCAAACTATATATACATAGGGAGAAATTTAATGTTAGTTTAGTTCTCTTCTGTGAAAAGCACTGATTCACCAGAAATCTACAGGTTATCACCTAGTATGGAACTTGGCCAATTTTCAGTTGGGTAAACACTGTAACTCCTGATTTAGAGCTAGTGTGTTGGATTTAAGATTGGCCTGTATTTTACCAACATAGCTTAATTTTTGAAAAAATGTATTAAACAACACCCCAAGTACCTAAATAGAATGGCTGCATTTAGAAGAAAGATTAAAGAAATGCAACTTATTGGCAAAGATCACATGGCATGTTCTTAGCCATTAGGACAGAAAAATAACAGACTGGATGCCTGCCAGTCCTAGAAGTGTTGAAAATTAGATGCCATTTTGCACACAAATCAATATAGTAAGTGGGAAATCTTAGGTCTCCCAAACTGTCTGCAAATCTAGCTGCTAATTGACTCAATTAATCTCTGATCCTGTTTCCGCAAAATGATATGCTTAGAATAAGGAGAGACTGGCAGTGTTGTAGATGATTAGAGAATATTCCTTTAATGAGCCCTGCTCAGCCATGAGCAGTTAACTGACCATTAATCTTCAGAAGGAAAGCAACAGGCTCTGCTCTGACAGCAATGGGAAGAAAAGGCTCTGTCAACAAAGAAGCCTTTTAAAGAACTGCTAAAAAAGTGATTAGGTGCACTGGTGATTATTATAATCATTATCCATCTGTGGCAGGTTCTTCACTAAAATCCACCTTCATTCCCTGTGCAGGCCATGAATTCTGCACAGATTTGCTTCCTGAAGTTATTAATGCTGCCTGACTCTTTTCTGAATACTTTGTACTCCAAACATAAGATGTGGTGATGGAAGATACTCCGAGAAACAGTGTAATTCTCAAAATGTGAAAATAAGTACAGCATCAAGAACTGTTACTGCGCATAGAAACCATGAAACAAAGGTGAAGATGAGAATGAGGATACCACACATTTGCTTAGAAACTAACTATACACTAAAAGTGGATCAGGATTGCCTTTTCTTTTTATATATGCAGACAAACCCTGGCATCTTATTGTGTTTACTTATGGAGGTACAGAGGACACAGAGGAAACTACTACAGCAAGGCAAAGGACAGTTAAGGGTAATTGTAATAGGATTTCTATATATAGAAAGGATGTGAAGCCACTTTTAGCACTTACTCATTCTTTCCTGGTACAGAATGACAAACTGATATTTCTTCAACAGTATTTCAGAACAGAACTGGTTTTAGGCTTTATTAGGTTATTAGTTTATTAAATGCCGTGGATTAGATACTAGGACACTAAAACAAACAGATCATGGATATGAGGATGAATTTAAAAACTTCAAGAAAAAGAGCCTAAAAGAACAGAGGTAGGGAGGTAAAACAAGATTTCTGTACAGATTCTTTTTTTCTGTTAGACAGTTCGCAAATTAAGTTTTTATGTATTTATTCTGAACTGCTTAAAATGCATCCTTCCAGTAAACTTATCCAGGTTATAGCCTGATCATGGGCTGTTCAGTGTGATAAATAGCTAGGGGCAGATTACGATTTTAGAAAATTAAGTGTGGAGAGTTTCTGTGTGTACCAGCTAGAGACTAGGCAATGCAGCTAGAGATTAGGTGATTTTTATTTATCATTTGTATAGCTCCAGGAATATGCACAGAGTTTTCCATAACAAAGGAAAAGGTCAACTGCTGATATGAAGAGACTAAAATTGTAATGAAGCATAACACCCTAAAGCCATGATAAAGCACAGGAGAACAGAGCAGAGGAGGACAAGAGTTTCACTGGTGTCAGTGTACAGTAATATATAGCTTATAGACTATGTTTTTCCACAAACACATACAAAAATGCATTGGCTAATGTGCAGTGAATACTTCTCAGCACTGGAGGGAACTGTCCAAGGGAATACTTAAAAGACCTGAAGGGTAGGAATTTGTCGTTGCATTATACTATAGAGGATGATGCTTTTGATTCTGGAAGATGTGAAAAACATAGTTTATCAATTTGGCAACTAACCCCTTGCTGCATGTGTGCTTAGTGCAAACCTGGAGGAAACAAAGTCTGATCCAGCAAATTTACACGCTATTAAACTGGAAAGATACTCTGTGAAACTTAGTGTCTTATTTTAGCTGTGCTTGTCTGTCCTTCCCATCACACTCTTTCAGGACAATTAATGTTATACTATTTATTTGAGCTTTCGAATAGAAAACCAGGTGACATATCTTTGATTTGCATGGGCTGTCAAAATAGGATGCAATTATATCAGTTACATGTAAATCATATGAGATATCTCTTTGATGTGAGTAGTAATGTGCCATTTCAGTTTCTCTCTCATGTCATCATGTTTGTAGCCAGTCAGGCTTTAGTTCCAGACTTTCACAGGAGCATGGCTTGCATTAAACACTACCTGCCACTCTGCACAGGTTTTCTGGCAGAAAAGGAAGCTGCCATTACAGGGATGTGAGCTGTGCCTGTGCACTGAAATTATACATTGACGAGCCTGATCATCAGGCAAAAGCCTGAGGAAACATTCTCATTCAAAAAAAAAAAAAAAANAAACCTTCCCTTCCCAAACCTTCCCTTCCCAAATCTTCCCTTCCCAAACCTTCCCTTCCCTTCCCTTCCCTTCCCTTCCCTTCCCTTCCCTTCCCTTCCCTTCCCTTCCCTTCCCTTCCTTTCCTTTCCCTTCCCTTTCTTATGGAAAATATTAATGATGTGCTTCAAATAGCCATCTAAATAGCTATGAAGCCCATGAGAAGGCTTTCTGATTATTTAAAGAGTTTGTTATTCAACACAGAGAAGACAACATTTCATAGGATTCATGCAACCCTTTCCTCTGCTTTCTTTCAGACAATTCCTTGGGGAAAAACAAAACAAAACAAAACAGAACAAAACAAAACAAACAAAAAAACCCAAAAAAACACTAACAAAACGAAACAAAAAAAACTAACAAAAAAAAAAGGAAAAAAAAACCAAAACAAACCAAAACAAACAAAAAAAAACCTAACAAAACAAAGGGGAAAAAAAAAAGAAAAACACCAAAAACCCAACACCCCAAACCAATCAAAAATCCCCAATAAAACCAAAAAAGCCTGCATTGTCTCTAGTTAATTTACCACTTCCTTCCCATGGGGACTCACCTCTGCAATGCTGCAGTGCATTCTCTCATGACAGTTGAATTTGAAGTGTACAATGGGGCCTGAAAGTATTAGATACTTCCAGGTTTTGAAAGAAGCAAACAAGAGAGGGGGAGGGTGTTTTCACTGATGGATAAGGGCACTTTCTTCTGGTTATTTCAAACGGAGTCCAAATCAGGCAGGATAAATGACAACTGTGAAAAACCTTCCTTCAAAGGTTCTGATTGATTTGATGGGATTTCTCTACCACACACCCTAATGAAGTCTGGAAATAGATGTGAGCATAATGACATAGATTTCAAAGTGAAGCACAGAATTATGTTTTGTAAAGGTAATTTTTTAATGTTTTGCCAATTTTTTCCCTAAGAATTTACTTTTAAACCATCTAAAGAAACATACACGTACAATAATTACAAATTAAATCTACAGCTAAAGGTGTAAGGATTTTTCCTTTTGAAGCTGAATTTATTGCTTTGGGAAGGCATCAGATTGATGGATCTTGAAGTGCCCTATTCATTCACAGAACAAGTGACAAGCTTCCCTTCAATTGCAGCTTTCTTCATATTCTCAAAAAGAGCAGCCCCACAAATCTACTTACAGCAATGATAAATATTTAAGACACAAGGTCGGAAATATACTGTAATTTGTCTGATGTCAGTGTTCTATTCCAGTAGCTTTATGTCTTTCATGGAGATGATTAATGACCTTGGGGCTTTAGGTATGGGGTGTAGAGTGACAGTCCTACAATCTAAATACATCCAAAGGCTCAGAAAATGAAGTGCTTGCTCCAGCCCATGGCAAGGAAGATAATTTCTAAGTCCATAAGCTATGGGGAAATATCATATGGCACCTGTGACAGTTCAGAAACATCAGTCATATATTTTGCTAACATGTAGTTGCTAAATGGAGCTGTTTAGTGGGTACAGTGGTAAGCAAGTAGCTTTTAGCCCTGCTTCAAAAACAGGGCACTGTAATCAAGCCCCCCATTTTCTTAACAAGCCTTCTGTTTGTATCTCAAAGAAAAATATCACATTGTTCTAAAAGATACTATCTTTCTGCCCCAGCATATTTCCTGCTATTTTTTTCTCCTTTAAGCCTCAACTGTTCCTGGCTCATACTGGTCTCTGCCCTTCAGCAAACACAGTCAATCCCTCTGCTCATCCCAGGCCGCATTAGTAGCTGTTATCTGCTGGCATTAACTGCATCTGCTGGACAGCAGGGCTGAAAGGGAAAAGCTTTCTGTGACTGTGCAGAAGCCTAGCAGCCTGCTCCTTCCTTCTGTGCCTGTGCACTCAGTGAACTCCCCTGTGCAGGCACTGTCAGCACAGTTCCCCCACATCCCTGCTGCTGGAAATGTCTGCTTCCAGTTGATTGCTTTGGGACTTTCCTTTTAGAAAAGAGTATTCTTTTACATAGGGCCTCTAAATCTTTTTGATGTTTGCCTATCAGTGATTTATTTCTACCATATCAATAAAATATAAAAATGAACACACAAAAGTTTATTATGTTATGATAGGAGGTTTGTTCTCTTGATTAAACTTAGAAAAGCTCTAAACAAATGAGAGGTATTTTCTGGCAAAGAGAGTTCTCCTTGCCTGATATAATACATTCTCCTTACAGTTTCCAGGTAACAACAGTGAGAGAAAATTTGTTAGCAGTCAGCTAGTACAGCATGGAAAAAACTACAAAAGAGTCTCAGAAATTCCCAAACAATAAGTATTTCCCAAGTATTCTTTTTTATAATAATTGTGCTTCATTCTTTTTTTTTCACTCTGCCCAGTCCAGGAAACCCTTTCAGTTGTTGCTCATTTGTTGAATTGTTTCATTCCAATGTGTGTTTGAATTTATTTTATATATTACCACTTAACACACACACACACACAAAGAAATGGTGGTCTTCAGAGGCAATTTATAGTCATGATAATTTTGCTGTGGCTTTTTATTTTCTGGGCTAATATCAATTTTCTGCCATATTTAAAAAGTCAGAATGTGTGACTTTCAGTACTTTGTGGTAGCAAGATGTTCTTCTGTATGGAACATAAAATTCGTCTTCAGAGTGGAAATTTTTCAGCAGTAAAATAAAATAAAAAATTATGGCAACTATTTCCATGGGTTATATTATTTATTTATGAGCCACTCTATGCCTTTTATCTGTTTATTGGGAGAATTCTGAAAAATAGTAGGAGTTATAGTGGCACGTACAGAAATTGCTGGTTTTAATCTAGTTAGTTCAGGACTAGTATCATTCAAGGCATGTGATCATGTTCACCAAAGACTTATTCCTTCAAAGCTGCTACATATCCTGACATTTCTGTCCCACATCAATACCACATGAATGGAGTTCTACATGCAGATCTCTGTTGGTAGGGAGAAATAAGACTTTTCTGGCTAAAGGCTGTTAAAAAAATGAGCCTAGAACTTAAGTGTCAATGAAAATGGTTTCTAACCCAGCCATTACTAGTCGAAGATGATACAATTCATGTTAGCAGCATTGAAGTTGCAGCTTGAGCCAACACAGAGAGTCCTTACTGATAAGACCAATCATCAGCAATACAAGATCCCTGGGAAGAACCCTGGGAAGTTCTGGAAAAAGAAGAAATTACCCTTCATGAAGTAGAATCAGATTAAGAAATATTTAAATAAGCTGGGCATCCAAAAATTGATAGGACCTGATGGGATAAACCCACAAGTGATGAGGGGTCAGGTGATACCACCACAAGGCCACTCTCAGTTATCTTTGAAAAGTTGTGGTGATCAGGAGTGGCTCATGTGAACTGGAAGAAAGCAAATGTCACTCATATCTTCAAAAATGGCAAGGAGAAAATACAGACTGGTCAGCCACACCTCAGTCCCTGAGAAGGTCATGGAACAAATCATCCTGGAAGCTGTTTCCAACTATATTAAAGACTTGAAGATGACTCAGAGATGGGTTTACAAATGGGAAAATCATGCTTAACTAACCTGATACCTTTCCATAATAACATGGTTCTCTTGGTGGATGTGAGGAGATTAGTGAATGTTGATAAGGCCTTTGACTCTGTCCATCATAACAATCTCTCAGACAAACTGATTAAATACAAGTTAGGTAAGTGGGCAGTGGTCTGAAAAGTGTCTGAACTGACAGGCTCAAAGGTTGTAAATAGCATTTGGGGAAGGAGGTAATAGTAGAATCCATTGCACTTTCTAGCCTGAGGATGAATAATGCAGAATACCCCGCTGAATAATATGGGATTCTCTTGCAGTTAAAAAAAATGAACTTTACTCTTCCCATTCGTATTACCATACATATATATCTGTATTATATTATATTATATTAT
>JACBWW010000003.1:35125494-35215849 GCA_020086605.1 Lanius collurio
CCTACCCAAAATATTCAGATTCCATTGAGTTTTAGCATAGTGTGTAAGCACTTTCATTGTTATTTTTGGGCTTGCTTTCTTGCCACTCTCCACTGGTGCATTTCTTATAGAAATTGGTAGGAACTGAGAACTGATACATGGAAAGTGAAAGTCTTGGACAGAGCAGTATGAACTAAAAAAAGAAAGGAACCCAAAAATAACACAATGCAGAAAAGATATGTAACAAATTGTATTTTTCCATAGAGTATTTCCAGTCCAGTTCAAATGTCTCCTAACTGTATGTTCTTAATTACTTTAAAAAGCACTAGCAATCCAAATTAAGCTCCAGGAATATCATGTTTGATTCAGGCTTCCAGAGTGGCATAAAGTCATTAAATCTTCCACACAATCCTCTTTGTTACTTTTGGCATATCTACAATTTTCTGTGTAATAAAATATTGCATAAAGGGTTTAGTAAATTGAATTTAGCACTATGCCAGCAATGTAGCCCGCAACCCTAAATGCTCCTAAATTAAGCTTTTTTTCTTTCAGATTTGTAGATATTTAAAAAGGATGTGTCTAGGTATAAGTGTACATATATATGTAAATTTGTGTTGTGTATGTGAACATATGTGTGTACATGTCTAATATATATGAATGCTGACAGGTGTTGCATTTGAAATATAAGTGAATCTTTACTTGTTTGTCACTTCAAAAACCATACACAATGAAATAGAGAAAAAAAACCCAATTTCATAACCAATTTCATCTTTTGGAAATAATGTTAGAACAGTGTTGGAAGGATACTTATGAGGAGACCAAAAAGAATTCATGCTACTACATTGAACATAAATGAGTTAGAAATGTATTTTCACCATCTGCTGCTCTCATGAATCTAGAGATTTGTAAATGGCAGTTTTGAGTAAGAGTAAATCTGAGATTTGGTGACTTTTCTTCAGAGTCTTTAATCTTGAGACAATGTTCTTCTGTCTGTTTTAGAAGTACACTTTGTACATTTTAGATAACCCAAAGCATCTAAAAGTCTGTTAGAGGTAAGAAATCTTTGGCCTCCTCATCTGTACAGTACATGAATTGGACAGATGTGGAGATCTGGAAGTGTACCTTTGCAAGAGAGAGTTCAAATGGTAATTGTAGGTAGTCACAGCCAATACTCCAGTCTCTTGCTTGATATTCAAATATTCCCTATCTCTGCAAAATATTATCCCTTACAATTGTAAGCAGGTGTCTTTTAAAATTAAGTTCACACTAGTGGAATTACTTTACTCTGTTATGAGAGGCTACCACACAATCTGCTGTGTGAAGTGGCTCATTATAAATGAAGTTTCTGCTTCTATGCTGCACAGCCTCCTGCACATGTCCCGGAGAGATTCTGCTCATTGTTATGAACTACATAGTTTTATCTGTTGCAAAATACAAAAGGTTCTAGAATTCCCCAACTTTATTTTTCTCATTACCATCTCTCTGGTAATGCTGGGAGCAACAACAGCAGTTCCCAGTCACATTTCTGCTCAGAAGGGAGCTATTGGCTTCCTAGGAATTATTTATGTGTCTTTCATGGCAGTAAAGTGTTATGCAGTTTAAGAATCCCTGGTCCAAGCAAAGGGATTTTACTACTATTCATAAACTAGACATATTATTTTTACTGTTGTTTTATTGTTGCATTGTGTTGTTGTTTTATTGCTGTATTCATAACCAAGCAGCACATGTTTACATCCAAGAACCATTTTTAAAGTAGGATAATCAAACATAAAAATGTGCTAAAGGGAAACCAATACAAGTCTTGCTCCAAGTGAGAGATAACTTCGACACCTGTAGGGGATACAGAAAGAAGAAGGTTCTTGATGAAAGTGCTCAAAATGAAACTTTCCCTAGACCTTGAAGGAGCATATTTCATGGACTATAATGCAGTCCAGATAATTTGGGAGTTTTGACTGCTCCAGAGAGAAACTAGCAGAGAAAATCTGCTTAAGTGGTCATTAATATTTAATAAACTTTATGGCATCTGTCAACCAGACGAGTTTCATGAACATCTGTTCCTGAGTTGGCATTAAGTTTGGTTTATCTATCTGAGGTATGGATCAGATACCAATACTATTGGTTCACTTTTCAACACTATAAATTCTGGTAACCCTGTGTGCAAGAAATTGCTTAAGCTTTCAGCAGTAACAGGTGTGACCCTGTAAAGATTTGACCTCTTTTCTATCAGCATAGTATCAGCTGTTCTCATGTTTCAACTCAGCATTCTGAAGATCAGCTGCAAAAGCCATTAATAGGGCATTTGTATTGAAAGGACTCAGAAGTTCCTTTCCTGATTGCATTAAGGTAATTAAGGTTTCTGCTTTTGCAGATGATGTAGTTAAGATAGATAACCAAAGATACATGCACATGCAGGTTATTTCTTCATATAAATTGCTGAAGTGGAAGCTTATAAATTGGTAAATAGGAATTGTAATGTACTTACAAAATATAGTGAGAAGGTGGTCCAGTGAAAATAACCAATGATGTAAGACTTCCAGCTTCACAGACCAGTGGAGAACAGAGAAAAAGGAAATTTTTTTTCATTTCAAGTGTCCTAATAGGCTTTTCTTCAAATGGGGTCCTTTCAACTTCTTTCTGGCATGGCAGAAGTATGAAATAAATACACTAGTCATGTTTTCATAGTTTTGGCAGAACTTCTGCAAACAAGTGTCTTTCAGGAGCAAAAAGAAGGAAAGGCCAATGATTTGTAGGAAATACTATACGATATTTGTTAGAGATGTGGGAGAAAGTGAACAGAATTTATATAAGCCACTCCAAGCAAATGAGCTATAAAAACTCTGGGCCTCTAGACCAGTTTACTCATCTCAAATCTTGCCCTTATCTTTGAGAATTGTATTCATTTCACTGTGAGGAAATGAAAATTTTTATTTATGTGATAACACAATTCTCATTTAATCTAAGGGTTTTTTTTTGCTTTTTTAACTGTTGCAAAAAAGTCTTTACATATATAAATCAAATACAAAACTAAACTATCACAAAAAATCAAAAATTGTATTTTTTAACCATCTAAAGAGCACTTGTTGCTACATAATGCCCTGAACTCAAAAAGGCCCCTATTCCCAGTAAAGACGCTCATAAAACATATATTAATAATATATGATACCAGGCCTCAACTGGTAAAAACATTTTCCCTGTCTTCCCATCTTTCCATTTTATTTATTGTGTTCATTTAGTATCAAGATTAATCTAGATGCAGAGAAGAGTCTGCCAATTGTCTGTAAAGAGCCCACTTCAAAGGGAACTTCATTCTTCCAGCAATGCAATGTAAACAGTAGTAAGTGATTAATTATACGGAAAACCAAGTTATTCAATGCCCCAAAGTCATGTTATGCAAACAGGCACCTCAGAGATGCAGTGCATTTGTGGTTAGGGCTGGCTGCTGGTCCAGTGTGGTAATCCTTTCCAGACCATTTAAAGATTGATAATAAGAATATCAATACAGGTCCTTAGACTATGGCCAGCAAACACTGAGTGCCTTGTGTGGGTGTACATGACCAACAACAACCCTCCCCATCTTTCATTGCTGCATAAGAAAGAGAGCCAGAAAGATGCTGTGATTTAAATGCAAGCTGATCTCTGAAAGTTTGTTGAATGCCAGACATAATTAATTGACCCTTGCAAGACCGATGTAAAGTTGGCAGCTACTATACAGTAGTTTTCATGTAGAAGTTTTATACAACAGGAAATTTATAGCTAGGAAATGCGAGGCCATATGTGTGATATTGCACAGTCTTCCCCAGGAGCTCTTTGCCATTTCTCATGATAATTAAATAGCTCATATCTAGAAAGGCCACATGGCTTTCAATTTCAGAATCTACCTGCAAGTTTTGATAACTCACAGGTCAAAGCTTAAGGCAATAATAATGGAGAACAACAATTTCCTTTCACAACTTTATTCCTGTAAAACTTCTGATATGTTTAATAAATACTAGAAATTCTTATATAAAGTATCTATGCCTATATGTTTGATGCTTCTTTTCTTTTTCTGTGATGTCTAAATATTATTGGAAGAAAAAATGAATTATAACTGTTGAACCAGATATCTCACTGAAAAAAAATAATCCAGTCACTTCATTGGTGTTTAAAATTGCACTGCTGCTACTATAATTCTACCATGTCAGTTTTTTAATATTTTAGTGTGAAGCAATGAGGTTCTTACATCTAGGATTACTGTGGTGATAAGATTTTGAAGCATATCTTGAGGTACAAATTACTGATCAAAAATGTTTGCTGATAACATGCACAAATGTTCTGTGCAAAAGCCCCAAGTATGCACTGTTTAGAGTGCAGAAAAATAAAAAAGAAAAGCTGAAGGCTAATTCATTTGAGCTGTTTTGAGATACATTGAATCGAGGTAGGATTTTAATTCCTGACTCCTGCTTTACACGGGTGTTTGGCTCCTGAAGTTGTGAGGATATTCCAACTGAGTTCTGTGCATCTGCATAAGTATTTGTGCACTGCAGAAAATATGCTAGGCCAGCTATAGTGAATTCATTCACAGCAGACACAGCATGCTGCAGTTTAATCCCTTGTCACCAATGGGCCAGTGTTTACATTGCTTAAGTGCTAATATGCTAATTCCAACTGCTGGTATCAAGAGGTTAATATAATGCCTCTGCTTTAATAATTATTGCTTAAGACTGACTAGCACATTAATGGAAAATTGATGAAACTGTTTAGGAATTGTAACACCCTCTGGAAAAAAATATACAATTCATTTCTTAAGTAAATCTGATAAGCAAATAATTGAAGTCATTTGTCAAAATCAAAAGTAATTGGCAACTCCAAAATAAATATTGCTTCTCTTTCCAGCTACAAAGTTAGACACTAAATGAATTTTAATAAAAGTCCAATGCTTTGTAATGGAGAGGGGACTGCAGCTTTTCCTTTTGACAGGATGTTTCAGATGAAACATGTTTTCTCTGATGTAAAGATAGAAACATAAGCCCTTTTCATCCCAGCTTCCAGATTCTGTGTGAAACTAGTGACCCTACTAACACTGCTGATGTTTAACATTTTCAATGCAACTTTATTTGCATGTTTTGATGTCAGCAATGGTGTTCATCAAATTGAAAGACCAACTGTGAGTGCAAGGATCAGACAAGGAAAGTACATCTGTTCCTCACTTTCTTTACTGGCACCATTTTACTGTTTGGCTCTCTGATTTCCACTGAGAGAGATTTGGAAACTATTCCTCCTTCATGATTTCACATGCCTTTAGGGGAATCTCTTACCCAAACCATGCCGCTCTGAAACAAGCCTCCTGCAGATAAAAATCCATAGAAATTACTGTTTATCTTATTGAGTTACATATAGCAGGCTTCCCCCAACAGATGCCTCAGCTATGTACAGTAACATTGCACCATTGCTATATGAGTGCTTTCTCTTGTAAATCAGATTCAGTGTCAGATTGTGGCTATAAAAGGTAGATTTGAAAGCATGCTGGTGAAAGTGATGAAAATGTCTTTTCTGGCTCAGTCCAAGCACAAAGACAGGTTACTTAAAAGTCCCTCCCGTTCTGGAAGTGTCAGGAGGGGCACTTGTGCAGAGGTGGAGGTCATCACAAATCTGGTCTCAGCATCCTTGTTCCTGCTTTTAGACTTCACTGTTCTGTCCATATTATTGTCTTGGAGTATATTACCAAGCATATTCATCTCATAATCACGCAGAGGTGATTATGTGCCTCCAGAAGGAACCTGGAAGTGAACCAAGATATGGAAATTAAACAGGAAGCCAATTGTTTGAGCAGAAATGTATGCATAAATGGTGATGTTAGGGCTGATGGAGGGTGGTGTATTTCCTTCAATCATTGTGAGTTAATATAGTCTCATATTTCTAAATCCTATTTCATGTCAAACTAGGTTCCTATTTTCTGTCTTAATGGAAATATTTCAAAAGGATGAAGTTCTGTAATATAACCAGGAGCTCAAAGAAAAGGAGTGTTTTCTTAGATGCTGAAAATGCAATTCAGAAGTCAAGATCCCAAATTTTGTGAAGCATTTCAAATATTCCTGTGCTTTGACTCCTTAGTCTCCACATCACATCCATTTCTCCATTTTGTATGACAGTAAAAGCAGTATTGCCACTTATTTCCTTTCAGGCTAGTATTAACTTTTCTGTTATAATGTCAAATGTATTTTACTGAAGGCAACAAATCACCTGTCCCACATCTTATCCTTCAAAGGAATATGGAACGATGATAGGGGCATGTACTTCCATGACTACTAAGATAAATCATTTTGAAAAAAAAACAAACCTCAGCCACGGTGCTGCATTTCTATTAATAGCAATGTAATACTTCGGTGTCAGTGAGCTTCTAGGTATAGTAGGCCAGGTATTTTCCCATAAAAATGGGTTTCTCATCATACAGATTGCAGAAAAATAATTGGACATCAAGATCCAGAATAAAGCAGAAGCAGTTTTAGTCTGGAAGATTAATAATTAATAATTAATTTTGAAAGAACATACCTGTATTTTTACATCTCAGAGAAAATACATATAACAGTATACAGTAATATTACATATACTCCTTATACACAATGGTTCCATTTTATTACAGGTGGTACCTGAATTATACTGTTGTCTTACAGCACTGCCATTACTGTAATTAATACAAGCCACATGGTTTTGTCATACATATTACACATAAGAGATTTTTCAAAACAATTTACTTTGTTTTGATTAGCACTTCTGACTGAGTTAAAACACAAACCTTTTTCTTCTCTAATTACTCATGCCGTTCTATCCCTTATCATAAAGATCATACAAAATAAAGAATCACATTGCCCTTCCAGCAAATTTTTGGTTTTGGTGGTGGGTGTGGGGGTTTCATGTAGCTTTCAGGAGTAGAAATATACATAATCAGTGTGTAGATAGAAGCAATTGTAAATACCCCAAAGACTCTGTTCCAATTCTTTATCGTAAATTGCCAGATGCTGGCAGTTAAAAGAAAAAAAATGTATGTTTTATGAAATTGTTGGCTATGAAATACTTTCTGAAGCATAGCCAGAGTATAATGTATTTGTTACATGCTCAAGTGTTCTTTGAAGATGAATTTTATTGTCCATAACCTTGCAGCAGATAGCTGCATTATAGATGTTCATACTTGACAAATTTATTTCCAGGTTTATTTCTTGTCTTAGGCCTGATTAAACTGTAGAAACTCTGCTGTGTAGCTGCAGTCATGGAAACCTATGGGGCTTCTGTGGCCTGGCTGTCAGTTTGACAACCAGGAAGTTTGACAGACAATTTGGTCCTTTTTTTGCAACTAGTCAACACTCATGTCCCCTTCTACAATCAAGTTCTCATGATTCAGACATTTGGGGAGAAGCTGTATTTAATAATAAGCCATTTCAGGGTAAAGCCTGATATTTCTGATATTTCTGATATTCTGATATTTAGTGTTCTACTTGGGTCCCAGAAATGGCCAGCCTGGTGGAAGCAGTGACACGGAACTGATGACTCCAACTGGCCATCTATGCCTCTCATCGCAGCATTTAGTGCATAAATGTGGGCTAAAAAATAGCTCACCTATGGTTCCACTTGACAGTAGCAGAACAGCCAGAGTGTGTGCAAGTGTGAACACATGGGGGAAGTCTGTAACATGTATTTGTCCTTGAGAAGCACGCTCCATCCAGCTGGAGAAGTTCTGTTTCCAACATTGACTTGGGTTTCAATGGGAAAAAAAAAAGCCCCAACATACTGCTTGTTCATGTGGCAAAAGCTACTATCTAAAATAGGTGACATTTTTCTTCTCTAAGATTATATGCTTTTTTACTTTAATAGGGTGGGCACAACAACAGATCCTAGCAGTTTCTGTAGGGATTTCTACAAGAGAGCACCTGACCAGGATGAAGCAACCCAGAAACAAAAAATTCTGATGCAGTTCAGGACTCAGTGTAGATTCAGTCTAGTACTTTTTTCTCTCTGATGACCTTATCCAGGATCTCAAATATAAAGATACCCAGGAAAACAGAGACGAAGAAATAGCTCCTAGGCTGGTCAGGGTATGCTGAGAGCATTAAGTGGGCATTTTTGCATTCACATGTGTTCATTCCATGGGGAAACACATGGCTCTTCTACTAAATATATGTTGTGACAACAGGAATAGTGTGTCCTTGTCAACAGCTGCATGATAAAACAGAGACATCTACTGGTTAAAATACAAAATTGGAAAAATATCAAAACTTATGCAGAATCTTAGACTAAGGCTTGTCAGACTGCCCTCCCTTTCCCCTCCATAGAGCTGACTAAAATGTTCAAACTCCACTGGTGCATTCTGGTCGAAGGCAACAGCAAACTTCCCTTTGATTTCCTGAGGAAAAAAAAATAGGCCCTGTAACATAGATAGACCCTAATTTTAATAGACCATAAGCATAATAGACATTTATTTGTGACAGAACAAAACCAGTCTTCTGTAGAGCAGGAAATATTAAGCCCTTCTTCTGTCCAATTCACAGTTTGGGATAAAACAGACATTCTTTGAACACCCTATTCAGTACCTGCCTTAGGTATTTGTGCTAAAAACAGAGTCTGAATTACAGTCCTAAACAGGAATGTTGCCATAATTTACAGGCATTTTCTCATATACTATCCTGTTATTCTGAGCTCACAGCAGCATGAGCGTTACCTTTTAATAGTATTTTAATAATAGATAATATATTTTGTAGATCATGTCTGTATTCAATTACAATTTGACCTTCCTAAATGTGATGTGAGGACATTTACATATTTATTGAAGAGCATTGGTACTCTGTGTGTTACAGAATACATCATGCCTTGATAAGGGATTACAGATGAAGTTTCAAAAGTAATCCTGGAGTGACATATAACATTAGAAAATGACAGTTAAGATATGCAGATCTCTAATTACTGTATTGCAAAGGACAAATGGTTGGATTCCTTTCCCTATTAATATCTCTGATTCCTCAAGTTTAGGAAATACTGGCATAACCTTTACATAGAACCATCGATTAATATAGATGTTTTATCTAGAGAGGCAGTTCTGAAATTTCTATAGAAATTGACACGAAGCCAAGATAGAAAAATTATTTTTAAAGTGTGAATAAAAATTATGTTTGAATTTTGTGCCTAACATAATTTTAAATAAGTCTGAGTATCTGAGAGATAACATCTGCCTTCAGGAAGGCCATCCCTACTTATTGTAATACATGACTAAAAAACAGTCTTAGACAATGGTAAGAAGAGGATAGAATGAGAATAGTTTAAACAAAAACCTTAATGTGTTTGTCAGCAAATTAGACTCAAGTGTACTGTCCTGGTTAATAACCTGAGGTCCCAGGTGTAAGCAAATTCCATTAAAACTAAATGGCAAATAGAAACAGTGAGAACCAAGAAATTTTATTTCCAGTTTCCCCTATTTCAAAATCAGTTACATCCAGCTTTCTGCTTTTGGTTGAATGTTAATATCAAAATAGGTAGCATCAGAATACATCTGTATATCAGGTGTGCTGATTTCCCCCAATTAATCCGTTCAACAGTCTATGCTAAAACTCCTTAGAGCTAAGCAATTGGGGTTTGATTTTTCATTACTCCTGCTTGTTTACCTCTGCCATTATTTGCTGGGTGTTAGTAATAACTTACTAAATGGCAAGCAGTGAAAAGAAATACCTCACCTTTGGTGAGATTCCTGCCTCCTTAAATGTCTGGGTTTTTTCCAAGAAATAAATATTATGCCAAAGCTATCTTTATTTTCCTAGAATTATCTTTTTAGACTGCATAGTTTGCATACTTTCATGTAAGTAACGTGACAGAGTAAAAGGGGTTTACAGTGAGCGTGGGTGCGCGGCATGTGCCGCATCCACTTTGCTGCGGGCCTGTTTCAGCACCAGGGCAGAGGAACAGCTCCAGCCCCGGGATCAGCACCGGGCCGAGGGACAGCTCCGGGCTGAGGGACAGCTCCGGGCCTGCCATCAGCACCGGGCCGAGGGACAGCTCCGGGCTGAGGGACAGCTCCGGGCTGAGGGACAGCTCCAGGCCCGCCATCAGCACCGGGCTGAGGGACAGCTCCAGGCCTGCCATCAGCACCAAGCTGAGGGACAGCTCCAGGCCTGCCATCAGCACCAAGCTGAGGGACAGCTCCAGGCCCGCCATCAGCACCAGGGCAGAGGGACAGCTCCATCCCTGCGTTCAGTACCAGGCTAAGAGATAGCTCCGGCCCTGCGATCAGCACCGGGCTGAGGGAGAGCTCCGGGCCCGCTGGCTGCTGCCGTCTGATCCAGCCCCACTGCCTGCCCAGCTCCCTTGACCTCCGGCAGCCAGCCCGGCTGCTGTTTGACATGACCTCCCTGCCTGGGTCTGGAGGCTGGGCTCTTTTGCTGTGTTTTTTTTCAGGTGTTGTTTGTTTGGGTTTTTTAAACAAAATTCCTCTAATGCAGCCAATGTTTTTGTGCATGCTAGTAGCACAGAACAGATCTTGCATATAGTCTGCTAAAAAAAGGGTTGGAAACTGGAAGTTCCTTGTCATGACATAAATGCAAACTCAGAAGAGTCTAGTACATTCATCTAAGTAATAATATTCAGTTTTCACTACTCAAAAATTAGATAGCTAGTACAAAACACAACCTAAATGTAAGCAATATGTCAAAGGTTTAGAACATTTATGAAGGAGGGCAGGCATGAGCTTTATTAAAGACATCTCATTCATTTTTGATATATACAGGTGACTTTTCTTGCACACATAAGCAAATTGTTCCATTTAGTAATAATTCTTAGGAGGCAAAAGAGCTATGCATAAAGAAAGCCTTTAAGATGATTCTTTAAGTTAATTTTTCATAATCATCTGTAAGGGGGTTAAATCTCTCACATTGTTATAAAGAAATCATTAGCTAGATACACTTTTTATTTTCACTGTAAACTACCTTACATTAAAATATTTAATTGAGTAAACTAGCCACACTATAATTTCAGGCAGATACTAGCACTATTTCTGTCAATAATGCGACAGTCAAATTCATGGACTTATCCAATTCCTGGTGAAAAAAACCAAAAGCAATTCACATACATTTACTCTAGATGTGCCATTTCTTCTACATTAATTCCTAGGGTACAGTTTGCTATTTATCATGAAATAATTGATTTCATGCCTCCATGAAATAGCTTTTTGCTGTTCAACAACAGCAAAAAATATTAGAGCTGATTAGATATGGTTCTTAATCTGTTAAAAAAAAAATTAATTCTTATTAGATCTGTGCTGATTCAGTATTCAAGGTTGTCTCTATTGATGCTGAATTGAATACCTATGACTCTTCCCAAACTATGAAGACTGTCTTCATCTGTGGCTACTTAAGGTCTTCCATCTCGGCCAGTTTTACAGATGCCCCCAGTATTAGCCTCAACTTTTGCCCATAAGAAGCACAGCAGGTTTCATCAGGGTTGTGCTAAAAATCAAGCTGATAGTTCCATTTGCAATCCATTTTCTATTACTTGTTCATATTGCAATTTTTCTGGTCTCCAAAATCACTTTTTGGTTGCAATATTTAGTAAATACACCCTGCAAATGTTTGCAATGTTGCACTTAGTTTTCTGCTTTTTGCCTAATGTGCCTTTAGTGTTCTAAGAGACTTTAATGGTTCTTGTGTTCAGATTCACAGAGACTCAGTTCATTCCCAGAGTTCTCATTTGCCATATTACCCACTGAGTTGCCTTATACAAAACCACCTCAATACTCAGCCATAATGAAATTCTCAAACCCATGTTTTACTAAATTCTTATGCTGAAAATCTTGGTGGTACAAACCCCAAGGATACCCTTCCCTAAAGCAATAATCAAGTCATTAAGCAAACACAGTTAGCTCACCCCAGGATGTGGAGGGGTGTATTCTGTTATCCTAGTAGCATAAATACAATAAACAGTAATCTGTCTGCAACAGAATGCAAGAGAGATGCATTTTATTGCTAGTACTTTAAACCAGAAGGATACTTGTTAATCTCAAAGAACAAAATATCCCTTTCTAGGCAGATTCATTCCCTCTGAGATACTAGGTCTTCTGAGGCAAATATTCATCTATGGAATGCGAAGGTCAACACAAAGTAGTCGAAAGGCTTTGTGAAAAAAAATTAAGTTTATGCAGTGCTCTCAAGCACGAAGTATATCAGCTACAGACAAAGGGTTTATGACTGAACTTCTGAAGTGAAGGTTTTGCCAAGACAGAAGCAGTTTCTCCAGTCAGGTAAACCTACATTAGCCAGTTCAAAAATACCTTTATTAACTACAGCTGTGCTTGGAGAAGTTTGAGTTACCTAGTGGCAAAGTCTCAGCATTAACTACCTGTTATCACCCCTTCCACTAGAATTACTGTGATTATGATCCTCCTGATGTTATCATCACTAGTCTGCCATGCATACTGGAATTAGCAGGCAGCAAACTCCTACCTGCCTTGAACCTCCTCAGACAGAGACTTGAAGGATACCACATTACAGAAAAAAAGGTGGTCCCATATGTTGGCTCCCAGTCTCAGTGAGCTTGATAGGACAGCACATCCGACATATGCCACTCCTTAGGTAAAGTCACCACAGAACTTCATTAACCATGAATAACATCTAGAAGCACTTGAGTTCACTATCTTCATAGTCTGTCAAGCTAAACAGGAGACAGAGCTTTTTCATCTACTGATGAACTAGTAGACAAATCTTATATCTAACAATATGATGAGTGTTTATGGGGCTAGTCATGAAATCTTTAGTGAAAACCTCCTAAATGAGTATTTCTAAAGCTTTTTGAGTGGGAGGCATCCCAGTGCAAAGACACCAAAAGAAAAGACTGTGCATCACTTAGACACCAGATAAATATGACACTGAGAGCTTAACCTTTGCATATGTGGTTAATGTGAGGCTTAATGAATATCCCTGAAAGAGCAATAAAGAACATTCAAATCAAGTCCTTAAAACATTAATAATAATACTTATCTAGGAAAAAGGGGAAAATCAAAGGTCAGAATTCTAAATAATATCATCAAGGAAGGAGATCAAGAGCAGTAGAGAGAAGCTGTTCAGTGATTACACATGCTGTCAGAGCCATTATCAGATATGTTCCTGAAAGGGCAACAGTGATAGAGCTGTAAGCTGCACTAAATTTATTTTATTCTGTTAAATTATTCCCCTCTCTTCTTTTCCAAAAACTAAACTCTTTCAGTAACTAGAAATGAATTTTTTCCATCATTTGAGACAAGAAGCATTTGCGAACATATACTTCTATTCTTAGATAATTCTCGGTGTTGCAGGACTTGAGATTGGTTATATTTGGCATGCTTAAGTATTGCGGTGGACCCCCCTGGGCCCCCCCGGCCGGGTCCCTGCCATGTGACTCTGAGATAGCTGGGTTTGTCTAATGTTCAAGCAGCCCAGGCTCTGATCTGGTTGGTTGTTTATCCCAGCTCTGCCCCTGGTATCCCATTTCCCTCTCTCTGTGACAAAACCAACACAAATCCTTGCCCTCTTACCCCGGCCGATTCTTGCCCACGTCGGTGCTCTGTCTTTCGGGACAGGCAATAAATGACTTAAGATCACAAAGGGGGTTTGAGCTATATTTCTCTTCTCAACTTCTGCTTCTGGTGAGTAGCTGTCAAGTGGCACTGGCTTAAGGTGGGGCTGCACAGTAGAGGAATATTTAAGCTGTTTGTAAATGGTTTAAGATATTCCAAGACATAAAGAGGCAAGCTCACCACAGAAATTAAGCAGTGGACAAAGCTATTTAATTACCGGACTTAAGGTCTGCCATAGCTCCATTGTGTTCCAGTTTGGAGTAAATCCAAGTAGGATTTGTTTCTATTTGTCTCCTTTTCCATGTCTCATGGCCAAAGGCCTTATGTTTAAAAAGAGCATTAGCCTGTTAAGGACTGTAGCAAAATGTCTTGCCTTTTGCTGAACTTTTAAGTCTGTCAGACTGTTCATGATGTGATCTATGACTCACTGATACATGTTGGGAATGCAGAATTAGAGGTGTGAGCTGAGTACAGTCCCCTCTGCAAAGCAGCATGTAGGTGTAGAATTGTGGGTCAGAAGCAAGAAATGATGCTTGTGACTGGGAAGTCCCAGGGACACAATGGAGGGAGAAAATTGAGTCACCAGGGAGTGAGATGCTGTATCATGACATTGTTTTTCTCCTTTGTGTCACAGAAGAACATTATAATGGCCCCTTCTCCTAAATGTCTGCAGACTGATGTCCTGACTAATCTTAAACTTTCTCATTTGGTAATAGTTATAGCTGCAAGGTGCCTCAATTTGTAGTGTTGTCTTTGCTTCTCCAGTGTGCATCTCATTTGGATAGTCCCAGAATGCACACAGATTCAGACAGATGTACAAGATAGCACTCTTACTGGGCAAGACATTTTGTCCATTCAGTTGCAAACTCAGTATCAAAATCTGAAGACACCTCACAGTAAAGGATGCTGCTGATGTAAACTAATTTCTATAAGCTTGTCATCAAGCCTACCAATAAATATGTCCTCCACTTTCATGGGCTTACTCACTCAGAAAATTGAAAATGTCCATGATCTGACCTTCTGCTCCTGCCAGCGTGGCTGTGAGTCTGTGGATTATGTGACTGGAGCTGGGAGCTCTGTGCTATGAGCGAAGGACACTTTCATGCAAGATACACCATGACCTGCAGGCTACAGCACTTGGTAGCTCTCAGGTTGATCTGAAGAACCTAGACCAGATATCTGTCTGCTCAAATCTAGATCAAGACACCTCTTTCTCAAGAGCAGATGTTTCTGAGAATATATAGCTAACTGCCCAAGAAAGTTGATGCCATTCTCCAGAAGCCTTTCAAAAGCTGAACAACTGCAATTTTTTCTGAGATTTTCTAAAGGCAGAGCTAAAGATACTGCCAGACAACTTTATGTGAAGACAATATGATACATTTAAATGCAGAAAGAGAAGAATATGTGACAGCCTGATAATTTTCAATGTCTGTGAAGGCTAGAAATTTGAAAAGTATGAGTCTATATTGCTGTCTGTTATTTAAGTGGTCTAGATTTAAGTGGCCTAGCAGATTGCTACAGGTCTTCCTCATAAACTCTAAGTTTCTGTTTATACAGTCTATATCTGTTCTGTGAGAATTTGCCAGCATAGTACTATCTGCAAAGTGTTCTTTATGAAGACTCAGAATAGAGTTCTTATTTTCTTCTTCTTTTTCTCATAGTTGCTCTTGTTCTTCCAAGTTTTCCCCTGGCATTTTTTTGTCTAATGAGTTGCAAAATCTAATCAATTGCAATAATTAAAACATACTGTGTGTGGAATGATGCACTGTTTTAATTACACAAAAAAAAGTCCCAAACAAATAAAAGCTAGAGATTCTTACACTAGAGGAAATCAAACTACTTTACTTTGCCGTAATGTTTTTTCACCAAGAACAGACTCATGCTTACCAATAATACATATAAAACACAAAAAAATTCCGGGCTTGCTGTACTGAATATTTTATTTAACAAGTTGGGAGAGTTCAGGCTTTTGTGTTACCAGTATATGAATGGCTGGAACAAACAGATAGATGCCTGTTTTCAATAAAACACCCTGAGTGGCAATTGAACAGCAAAGATTTGTGTCCAAGACATATAAAATACAAGGAGTTTTAGCAATGTCACATGGTGTAAGAGGGGGTGCTATTCAGTGACTCACCCCTTTTCTAGGATCTTTTGTATGCTGGTGAATGTTTAGGCATAAAAAATTCCTTATGGCAGACTGAAATGCCAGTGTTTCTTAATTAAAATCAGTTTGATGAAAGTTGGGCAGATACACTCTTACAGTTTTCTATTTTTTAAGAACAATGCATGTCAAGTAATTGGGTCCTGGTATTGTACAGCTTTTTCCAATCCTGTTATTTACATTCTGATTCTGGCCCCAATGAGGCTCCATCAGCTTGACAGAAACTGCACACTCAACAATTCAGACCTGTGCCTTGTTCATTGGTTCCGTAAATTCTGAAAGTATAATTATGTTATTGAGTATTTTAGAGAACTCAAGCCTGCATTAGCTATTTCACAGTCATTTAGGTGAAGTGGATACCCTAGTACACCTTTTTTAAGCTTCCAACTTTATTACAGTGAAATCTGATACAGGCAGCTTTCACAGTTTGAAAGGTAGTTATTGGTCTCTTATAGTGCTGCCTTTTGTCTGCATCAGTCATAGCTACAAATTTCATTAATCAGCTCTGCCTACGAATGCACTGTTATTGCCCTCATTCTTTACTAAGATTGGCTTCTTTTGCTGATGTTGGTAGCAGAAGTTTTAAAGGAATGTATAGCCCACCTAAATAGGATAGTTTAACCTGAGGATGTTTTCTGAATGGGCTGTAAGAAGGATGAAGACAGATGGTCCACAACTCACTTGTCAGGAGAAATGAATGGATCTTATTTCTCCAATAAATACAGTAAAACAAAAACAACAACAACAACAACAAAAAACAGAAGCACTGGTAGAGAAAAATTCAAATAGTATGCTTCAATACTTTAGAATATGAAAGATGATAGCTGAATACCTGTTCTGTACTATTAGTAGCTGAAAAAGGCCAAAGAGAACTCATAAGACATAAGTACAACATGATGCCAAATACACACCTCACACCATGAGCAACTGCAGTTTGTGCTCAGAGAGCTGAATATCTGCATGATAACCCACAGATGAAACAAGTTTACTGCTATTTTTCCTCAAAGCTACAGTGAGGTGGCTTTTCTATCTCTAGAGCCATTATCACCTCTGTGACCAGTCTCTCTGCATCTACTCTTCACACTTGCATTCTTCTTAGCTGCATTTAAATCTTCTTGGGTGTTCCAGCAATTTTTTTTAGACTTAGTGTGTCCTTGGAACATCACCAAATGGATTTAACAGTATCATTTCTGAGAAATGAGAGGAAATGCTTTTATGAATAAACTTAAACAGAGCTTTAAAACAGAAAACAACTTATTTTAGTATTTCTATTAAAAACCTGGATTTGATTAGGACTTCCAATGCAAACAATATATTTTTTCCAAGTGTCATAATAATTTTTGTATCGTTTTAACACTTTGTTTGTGGTCTCAAAGGTGCTTATATTCCTTAGGGTATAAATAACTAAACTTTCTGGCAAAGCCATGAGGTTCTCTGATTTCACTTTTTTTTCTCATAATATTGGTTTTTTAAAAGACAATGACCATCTATTTTGGGCAAGGTGGAAGGCTGTGAGGTGTGGAGATGCCTGAATTTTATCAAAATGGCTTTTTTCCGTCATAGGGCAGTCTATGCAGAACCAGGCCTGCTGGAGACAGATGGAGCTCACCCATCTAGAAGAGGGAAAAGGATTCTAGCAAGGCTTATTGAGAGGGCTTTAAACTAGGTTTGAAAGGAAATGGGGATAGGACCAAGTTCTCTAGAGAAGAGCCTGGGAGCAGCATGCCAGTGTTGGCGGTGAAATCAGTAGCCCACCTGAAGTGCATGTACACCACTGCACACAGTATAGGTAACAAACAGGAGGAGCTGGAAGCCATCATGCAGCAGGAGAGCTGTGATGTAGCTGCTGTCATGGCAACATGGTGGGAACACTCATGTGAATGGAGTGTGGCAATGGATGGTTATAAGCTCTTCAGAAGGAACAGGTGGGGAAGGAGAGGTGGTGGGATGGCTCTGTATGTTAGGGAGTGTTTCATCTGTACAGAGCTCAAGAACAGACAATTGGAGGTTGGCCAATGTGAAACACATCTACAAGGAGAGTCAGAAGAATGGCCTCTCAGCCTGACCTCAGTGCTGGGGAAGGTTATGGGACAGACTAACTTTAAAGTGCAATCACACATCACGAACAGTACAACCAGGGAACCAGGCCTAGCCAGAGTGTGTTTAGGAAAGGCAGGTCCTGCCTGACCAACCTGATCTCCTTTTATGACAAGGACACCTGCCTAGAGGATGAGGGAAAGGCTGCAGATGCTGTCCACCTGGACTTCAAAAAAGCCTTTGCTATTGTTTCCCACAGCATTCTCCAGAAGCTGGCAGCCCATGGCTTGGACAGCTGTGCTCTTCATTGGGTTAAAACTGGCTGGATGGCTGGGTCCAGGGAGTAGTGGTTAATCATCCAGCTGGCATCTGGTTACTAGTGGGGCTTTCCAAGGCTCAGTATTGATGCCAGTCCTGTTTAATATTTTTATCCATGATCTGGATGAGGGGATCAAGAGCACCCTCAGTCAGTTTGCAGACAACATAATGTTGGGGAAGAGTGCTGATTTGCTGGAGGGCAGGGAGGCTCTCTAAAGGGATCTGGGCAAGCTGAGTCGGTGGGCGAAGGCCAGCTGCATAAGGTTCAACAAGACAAAACGCTGGGTCCTGCCCTTTGGTCACAACAACCCCGTGTAGTGCTACAGACTTGGGAAAGAGGTGCTGGAAGGTTGTCCAGTGGATTGCTCCTCAACAGCAGGCTGAACATGAGCCTGCAGTGTGCCCTGGTGGCCAAGACCACCAATGGCATCTTGCCTTTCATCAGCAATAGTGTGAACCAGGGCAGTTATCATCCCCCTGTACTTGGTACTTGTGAGGCTGCACCTTAACTCCTATGTTCAGTTCTGGGCCCCTCAATACAAGAAAGACTGTGAGATGCTGGAACTTGTCCAGAGGAGGGCAGCAGAGGTGGCAAAGGGTCTGGAGCACAAGTCTGTGATGAGCAGCTGAGGGAGCTGGGGGTGTTTAGCCTGGAGAAAAGGAGGGACAGGAGAGACCTTATCACTCTCTACAACTGCCTGAAAGGAGGTTGTAGCCATGTGGAGGTCAGTCTTTCTCCCAGGCAACGAGTGGCAGGAAGAGAGCATATGGCCTCAAGCTGTGCCAGGGAAGGCTCAGGTTGAACATCAGCAATAATTTCTTCACTCAAAGGGTTGTCAGGCATTTGAAGAGGATGCCTAAGGAGTCAGCAGGTCTTGAAGCATTCAAGAAATAACTGGCATGGCACTTAGTGCTATGGTTTAGTTGGCATGGTGGTGTTCGGTCCAACATTGGACTTGATGGCCTTGGAGATCTCTTTCAACCCTAATGTTTCCATGATTCTGTGATTCTATGATTCTATTAAAATGCGTGACAAAATATATTATAAAACCTATCTCCTTAGACAGAAAGCAAAATTTTTTTCTTGGAAGTCTTTGTCTACTTACACATTTTAATAATTATGAGAAACTTGGTTCACCTTCATACTATTTACTTTTAACATCTTGGTCTCAACCTAATTCAGGATCAATACCTTCAATTGCTGTAGGATCTGAAATTTGTCCAGACATAACAATTCAGCAGAACTAGTCTCCTGAACAATGCTTCCTGTCTACTTAACTTTGACTTTAGGCTCATAAATTTATGCCTGTCTAGGAAAGTGTGCACCATGTAGTACTGAATTACCATCTCACATATGGCATTCCCCAATCAATTCTCCACACTGTGTAAAGTATACCTTATTGCAATTAATGCATAAAATTCATAATGGCCTGCACACTTGCAGGAACTATATATCCTTCACTTGGTGACTTGCAATAATAAATATCACCTCCTATTCTATTTTTAAAATGGTTAGACCAGTTGTGTCTTGCTTTCTGAAATGAATTGGTTAACTGCAGGCAGTAAAGCAATCAGGTTATGACCATGTCTAAGATGAGTCTAATGTTTTCTCTGAAAAATTCAAAACAATGAAGCAAATAATGAATGCAGCAGCCAAAACAGCTTCCACCATTCTGTGTTTATTTGACACATGCACATTTGAAAGGATTTAATCGAACCCTAACAAGTACACTTGTATCAGTCTAACCAAAACATTGTTTATTTTGTTTTACAGATTTTGGCCATTGTGTCCATTCTGTTCATCGTCCTGTCCACTATTGCTTTGTCTCTTAACACACTGCCAGAACTTCAAGAAATAGATGAATTTGGGCAGCCAAATGACAACCCTCAGCTAGCACACGTTGAAGCTGTGTGTATTGCTTGGTTTACCATGGAGTATCTTTTGCGTTTTCTGTCCTCACCAAATAAGTGGAAGTTCTTCAAAGGCCCATTAAATGTCATTGACTTACTGGCTATCTTGCCGTACTATGTCACCATTTTCCTCACAGAGTCCAATAAAAGTGTCCTGCAGTTCCAAAATGTCAGACGTGTGGTTCAGATATTTCGAATTATGAGGATCCTAAGGATTCTTAAGCTCGCCAGACATTCAACGGGCCTTCAGTCTTTAGGCTTTACACTCAGGCGGAGTTACAATGAATTGGGCTTGTTAATACTATTTTTAGCCATGGGAATAATGATATTTTCAAGTCTTGTATTCTTTGCTGAAAAGGATGAGGATGCTACAAAATTTACAAGTATTCCTGCGTCATTCTGGTGGGCAACAATCACTATGACTACTGTAGGATATGGTGACATTTATCCAAAGACCTTATTAGGTAAAATAGTTGGAGGACTTTGCTGTATCGCTGGAGTGCTAGTCATAGCTCTACCCATACCAATTATTGTGAACAATTTCTCAGAGTTTTATAAGGAGCAGAAAAGACAGGAGAAGGCAATTAAGAGGAGAGAAGCACTTGAGCGAGCTAAAAGAAATGGCAGCATTGTCTCCATGAATCTAAAAGATGCCTTTGCTCGCAGTATGGAAATGATAGATGTAGCAGTAGATTCAGGAAAGCTTGGAGAACCACTCAATCCAAAGGAGACACCTGACAACAGCCACCTGTCCCCAAGCCGGTGGAAATGGGCCAGAAGGACAATGTCTGAAACAAGTTCAAACAAATCTTATGAAAACAAGTACCAAGAAGTCAGTCAACAAGACTCCCACGAGCAGTTAAATAATGCTGCAGCATCCTCCAGCCCACAGCACCTCAGTGCCCAAAAACTGGAGATGCTGTATAATGAAATTACCAAAACTCAGTCTCAGCCTAATCTTAATGCTGGTTACCAAGACCAGTCAGCAAAGCCACCCATGTATGAAGAAGAAATAGAAATGGAAGAAGTTATAGGTCAGAGAGATCCGTTGCCAGCTGGGCCCGCCGACATCATAATGGACATGAGAAGCACATCCAGTATTGACAGCTTTGCCAGTTGTGCAACTGACTTCACAGAAACAGAGAGGTCTCCCCTCTCTCTGTTTCCTGGCTCTCACTTGCAAATGAGATTTCCAACAGATGCTGTTAACCTGGAAGAAAACCAAAGAGCAAGAATTTCTCAGTTTACGCCATTTGCAAAAGACAGAGGATTTTCTCCAACTGATGTCACCTTTGACTATAATCCAATCAACAGACCTGTTATCAGTGATGGCAGCGGGTCCCAAACTGTTTCACATGGCCATTTTCATTTTGACACTGCCATGGAAAGCCCCAAAAGTTCCCTGAAAGGTAGCAACCCATTAAAATCCAGATCCCTTAAAGTTAATTTTAAAGACAATAGAGGTGGTGCTCCACACACTCCACCAAGCACCGCAAGGCCACTGCCAGTGACAGCAGGAGCAGACTTCACACAGGCTACCCCTCAGCACATCAGCACCATTCTCCTAGAAGAAAACTCCCCCCAAGGAGAACGACCTGTACTTGGTGCCGATGCATCTGCACTTTGTCAGGGACCTGCTAAAAAATCATCCCCTCTCTTTCCCAAACAAAAGATTTTCACTTTTCCTTCAAAAGAGAGGAGGAGCTTCACTGAAATAGATACTGGAGAAGAAGAAGAGTTTATGGAGTTACATGGTATGAAACATGAGAAAAAACAGGATATCAAGACAAATTGCTGTGGGGATAAACACAGTGATGGCAACAATTTAACAGGGGAGCCACAGGTCACCTCTTCACCCAAAAGCATGAGCCACAACTGTACTCAAGACATTTACCATACTGTGGCTGAGGTAAAGCCAGACAGTAACCAAGAAGGTCACAAAATGGAAAATCATTTATTTGCTCCAGAAATTCATTCAAGTCCAGGAGAAACTGGTTATTGTCCCACACGCGAAACTAGCATGTGACTAGTTACAGAAGCAATAAAAATACCTTTTCTTAAAACACAGTTAGTAATGCCTATGAACTAAAACAAGGAAAGCCTCAACAAAAGTGCATAAAATGTTATTTTTGCATGGCATGAAGAGTTGTTTAGTTTAAATACTGTTTAATTAAAAAAAAAAAGACTGCTTTTTGTAACAAACTGAAAAAAACAGGGAAAAAATTACTCAAGAATGGTGAATACAATAAAGAGAGCTCTATTAGGAGCCAGTGGTCTGCAACATCTGACATTTTTGATCCTTTCATTTATGAGTAGACAGATTTTGAACTCTTAACTTTTTTTTCCCTTGGTTACAATGAATTTTAGAATTTGCACATGAAAGGATAAAATGTCAATGCATGCATTCATAAAGATCTGAAACAAGGTGCTTTGAGCTTGCAAAATGCATATACTTGTAAATAGTTTGGGGTTGGGGGGAAAGCTACTGCTAACAAGGATTTATGGAAAAAGCATTTCCTGGGACACAGGTACTTCCTTCACAGCGTGCTGCCTGGAGGTTTTGTACAGACTTATGTTGCAAAATTGCAACTTCTACTTAAAGCATAACACGTATCTTGCTTTCTGTTAAAAAGCTCATGAGTATATCTGTTAATTAAGGACTACGGTTTATCTTTAGTTTATCTGTGCTGTAAATCATGATGGGTTTTTTTTATTTGCAGAACTTCAGTTATTGCTTTTGTCAGTTTAATTAATGATCCTGTGAGGAAAAGTGAAGATTTAATGACCAGAACTTGAAGCATTTGATATTTTTATAGAAAATTGCCAACATTCATTACTGAGAAAAAAAAAAGTTCCATTTTAAAATTTAAAAATCATCATTATTTCTGTGGCAATAAATAGTGCCAAATGGCTATACAGATCTATCCAAAAGTGTTCAACTTCTTAGAATATAACTTAGTATTAAAAAAATATTTCCCACACTCTTATTTTTCCTTTAACACTATTTGCTTCTACATGATCTTTGATCTCTTACCTTTTTTCTCCATGCAGTGCTCATACTTCAGTAATGGCAATGTTGTTGTAGTTGTTATGGTGTAAGGATGTAAGAGACAAGGTTTGTAGGGGAAAGTGGTACCTTTTGTTATCATAAATCATATAGATGGAGAAAAAGAGGCTTCAAGTACATGTGATTTGCCTCAGGTCTTCCATACCCCAAAGCTTGTCAGTGTTTTTCAGTTCAATCATTTGGACTGACAGAAGATACCACTTGACTCACCAAATTTGCCTCAATCCATCCTTCCATAGCTGTTCTGAAACAGAGTATAGAATTTCCACTGTACTTAAATAAAGGAAAATGTCAATCATTCCACTGACAACTGCCAAAGCATCTTTCATTTCTCTGATTTCTCCAGCTTTGTAAAAGAAAGATGCTGAACCAAAGCCTTCATTACAAAGAAACCATCTAAACACTGTCTCTAAAAAGTTTTTTTTTATTTTTTTATTTTTCCAGAATCCATAGCTTCCTATGCCATAATATATTAAAAAAAACTTATAGATTGTTTTAATTCCCTAAATCATAAAGTTTATTCAATTCATGAATTCTAATCATAAGCAAATGTATGTAGTTACACAGACATGTTCTACAAAATGTTCCTTTTTTTTTTTATTTTAGGAAGACTTAAAAGTACTCTAAACCAACTAATGCATGGTTTGGAACAGCAGGCTTTTACTTACCATAGTGGACCTAGGTTAATTTTACTCATGTCTTTTTCTTTCACTCGAATAAGTAACAACCAGACACCTGATGCATTTAGTGTAAAGAAACAAGCATTTTTGTTGCAACATTGCCCTTTGCTTGAAATGGCTGGGCCGATGCCACTGACCTCACTCAAGCCTGGCATATAGAAAAGAGGTAAGTTTGAAAAGCCCCAAAATATTGAGCCTGGTGGAGGGCCAAACAATGAGCACAGCACAATCATTCAGTGGGCATTTTGAAAACATTTTCTGTATTTCCCTAAGTTTTCTTATTTCTGTAACAAGATAATATTGAAGTGTCTCTTCATTTGAATAACTGAGAATATAATGTCTTTTTTTTCCCAACAATGTCTGGTCATTAATTCTCCAAATAATTTTTTTTCTTTAATTGCATTTTAACTTGTTGCTGCATTCAGTTTTATGTATTTATATGGTATTCTGCATAACAATTTTCAATCGTGTTTTGTCTCACTGTCTCAAAACTTAGCTTTTTAATATTCAATAGTCATTAATCTTCTACATTTATTTTTTAGCTTCTAGATATTTTCGATGACTAAAACTAAATGCCAGTCAATTTTTATATGCCTGAAGTGTTGGTTTGTATTTTCTATGTGCAGTTTTATGAAATCACATGGGCCTGTTCAATCTGCCTTTACATCCTAGTGGACTATTGAAGTCCAAATTAAGACCAAATGGGACCTGGTCCCATGCTCTGGATCCACAGAAAATTCCCATTCAAGAAAATGATGTTGTTCTGGCAAGACTGAGGTCTGCGTCATGTTCCTTCTGTGTGCTTTTTCTCCCAGGTGACCCTTACTCTTTGGAAAAGCCCCCTTAGACCTGTGCCACTGGATGGAAAGGGAGGAGTCCAGCCATAGGGAACATATTGCAGGAACAGAGATTTAATTCCTTAAGCTCTCCTGAGCTAAACTTCATGCAAACCTTATTCTGGCCTATTAAAATCACTAAAAATTTAAAAGGGGTAAAGTCAAGGCCTCAGACCTTGCACAGATGAATCTCCCCTGAAACCAATGGGAGTCTGGTGGAAAAAGGGACTCACTGAAATATAAATGAGAAGGACAGTAGTCTCTCCCTCTTGATGAAAATCAACAGGAGCTTTAACTATATGAATCACATGAAAGACCAGGCCCTTATTTGCTGCTGTATTTTAAATGTTTTCAGAGAAGCACATTTATTTTGAAAGCAAAAGAAATGCAATTCACTTTATTAAGAGATTTTTTTTTTTAAATACTAGAAGCAAAATGATTAAGCTTTAGAAGTGATTTTGGTATAATATTGTTATCTACTTTTGACTAAGCTGAAAACTATTTCCAGAAGCAGAGGTTTAGACATGGTTTTTCCAGTCTTGACTACATACACAGGATCCACCTCTGAATACCTAACCCATATAATTCCTGATTAAAACATCTACTTGAGAAGTTGCAGGACTGGATATAGCTTTCTGTCGAGTACAGCAGGTGTAAGAAGTGCAGGCCAGGATCACTTTAGTCATCATGAGTTGATATACAGCAAATTATGCAAAATTACACAAATATATTTTTCTGGTTTTCTAAAAACTTTGAAGCCATTTCGGACTTATTACCCATTCACCACAGTAAGAGGAGAATGTGTCTGAGTTCTGGAGTCAGTCTCTAATGACAGCTGTGCAATTTTGAAACAACTTCTTAGGAAGAAGTGATTCCTTTGTGCACCTGAAAGGGGTCTGACTCTTCACATCACTGGAAAATGAAGAATGTTCAGGGAGATAGCTTTGCAATTGATCTATTTTTTATATTTTTTACTAACTGCAGAATCCTGAATCAAAGTTTTAATTCCTTTTCAATGATGAAACCAAATGCACATATTTAAAAAATGTTCACAGAGTAATTAGAAGGGTTTTTGAGTAATAGTCACATTAATCCAAATCTGGGTGGGGGGTTGGGGGAATAATATATCGCACAAACTGCAAAGGAAGTTCCTACAGGAAAGCTGTTTACAGGGGAAGTCTATTATGTGAAGAATGTAACATGGTGTAGGAAGTTTTTGCACTACCGAATTTATATAACATACACTTTTTTAAATGAAAACACAAAAGGCCTTTTAATGCTACATTGTATAGAATATAGAAGCCTCTGTGCTAATGCAGCAATGTAATGCACTGTGTCCTCACTTCACGATTGGTCTCAAAATTCAAACATTAGTGATGTTAGAGAGGTGATATCTGATCTAACGCTAGAGCAACGGACATGAAGAGCCTTTCAGCACACTATTATGTAACCCAAAGTGTGTACAGATAGTTATTTTTTTGCCTATAACATTCATAAATCAAAATAACAAATGGCTTTGAGAGTTGTTTCCTAACAGGTAATACTGGGCAATATATTCCTTGAAAAACATTTAAGTTCTTTTATAAGTAGACCTCTTCGCCTACATGTTGACTGAGCTTCTGTTTTCTTCAAGGTTTACCTTCAGGTTATTTAATTAACTGCTTCAACTTCCTCTAAACCTCAGTTCAGAACAAAAGACAGTTGTCTTTTTGAAGCTCTATTTCAAATACAGTCAGACTGGTTAAAATGTCCAAGGTGTAACTGATTGGCTTTTTCATTAAAATAATTTTTGAATCCCTTGGATAGAAAGTAAATATTTTGATCATGCAAACACATTTTAGAAGCAAAAAAAATGCAACAAGTATGCCTTTTTTTTTTTTTTTTTTTTTTTTTTTTTTAAAGTAGCCAGCACAGATCAAGCAAGAAATGCAAATACAACAAAGGGGAAAGAAGGGCAGAAAACTGTAAGTAAACAAGGCATGTTTTAGTGTACTATATAAAAAGAGATATAATAAAACATATGTTAAAGAAGCCTTGTTCATCCTAAATGAGGTAAAAATTCCAGTAGCAAAAGATTTAATTCCACTCCTACTCCATTGTAATTTTTAACCTAGAACCAACAGGTTCAGTGATGCCATTACCCACTTGCCTGCCACATGAACATCTGATCTGTAATCGTTTTTCAGAAGACTTTCCTGAAAAATAAGGTACCACTGTTGCTGTCCTTATTAATTTTTGGATCTCTTTCCATTGCCCTCCAAATATCAACCTTCTTTTCTTCTTGGGCATGGTCAGAAGGCAACCCAACCAGCAAGATGATAGGTGTGTCTTGTTTGTCAGGAAAGTACTTTGGTAGTGTGGGGAAAATGGCCAGATGAACTCTGTTGCATTTGAACCAAGGAACAAGAACTGAGTGTCACTTCTCCTCATTTTCTAAAGTGCTCTGAATTCTCCAGAGTCCCCACAGTTGACTGGCAAATGCTGTTAAGACAGCCATCAGGCTAAGTGTGAGTATTTGTCTGTTGTCCAACATGGTTTTATCAGTGGCACTCAGCTTTAATGCCTGCTGAAATGCTTTCAAAAACAGATCAGGTGTTCTGGGAGCCAAACCCTTTGCAGGTCCTCTGTCAGTTTCCTTAACAAAGGAAGGTTAGGTAACTGGCAGGCAAAAAGGAAACAAAAAATTTTGTTTGCATTGTGTGATGGTTTCTTGTTCAGTGATCATACACCATGGGACATCTGCAGGTGGGGTAATGTACTTGTTTTTGTATTTATTTGGTTCCAAGTTTAAACAGTATTTTTTTTTTAATGCTGAGTTGTGATATTTAAGAAGTATTAGCCTTTAGTAAAATGGAGATTTCGTCCAAAACAGCAGTGATTCTTTATAGTCCTATATTATTATTGATTGATATTTAGTTTTAGTTTTCTTTTATGACACCTAACACAGATCCTGATGAATACCACTGTGGAACAAGGAAGCAGCACACAAATAATACTGCTCTTTTTACTTAAAAGTACCTAAAAAACATGGTATTAGCTAACATTTAATCCAAAAAAGATAATTATTCTAATTATAGCTATCAGCTGAACAGAATGGTGACCTGTCATCACCTTAGACACTGACTGTAGTCCTGTGATTAACATAAACCGTGAATCTAAGAGCAGTCTGTGTAATTAATTTCATAAGGGTAATTTTTTAACTGAAGTAACTATTTAAATACATATTTAGCATCAGCAAGAGTAATTTACACTTCTAAATCTGGAAGTCTGTGGCTATGTTTACACTGGCATCTTAGAGGAAATCAGGAGAGCTCTCTTAGCATGAATCTCTCAGCTACCCCCCACTTCTCATGTGTTGGTTCACACAACCAAGCAATCCTGCACCTTGTAAACTGGACTACTTTTAGATGAAGCTGAACCAGAAGACTTCTTCCATGAGGCACCAGCTGTGCTGCAGGCAGGATAAAGCACTCAGGCCCTGGTACCAGATGAGAGCCAGTCCAAAAATTGCACCCTGATAGATATAGTGCAAACTGTCAGCACAAACTGTTTTCCTCAGCAAATCTGCTTGTATTGTACGACTTGCTAATGTAGACACAGACCTCTACCATGGCTACTGTCTTCAGCCCATGTAGCTATTGGCTAAATCCCTTATTCAAGCAAATTTTGCCATTTTTGTCAGGGGTATTGCATAAAAAAAGCAATTTGTAGCCAAAGATTAAATTGTTGCCAGTGCATTCCCCAAGTTAACCCACATAAAATAATTTAAACAGTAACTTCTTGATAACCTTTGAATAGTTTTGTAGTTTGCACCAAACTCCATACCCTGCATATTTCTACAGTCAATTTATGCTGAAGTTGGTGTTACATTTGATGAAGACAGTGCAACAGCACTAGACTGACTTACTCCAAAATCAGTGGAATGATTAAACTGGTTGCAAGTAGCTTTATTTCACTTAACAGAAACCCTTACTTTTTACTGGTATGAATAAAAGCAAATTGCTGTGCATTGATGGAGGATCAGAAGCCCAGCTTGAGTATTTTGTGCTGATTTGCCATGTCCAGATATCTTCCTATTTGGATCACCAGCTGAAATTTATTTAAATTGAGGAACTAGTAGGGTTTTGATTGTGTGCTTAGTTGCTCTGATGTCTAGGACAAACCTTATACGGTAACACAAGGAACAAAATGTCTATTCCTTATCTTACTTCTTTTAACCATTTCAAGGTGGAGGACATAAGTCTTGTAGTGATATTTTTGCTCTAAGTTTTGCTCAGATAGCATCCCTCTGTGGAGGTTCAGAATACAAAACATTTATGCCTGTTCTTGAAGTCCTTAAGCAGAATGCCAGTGGGAATTCTGCCTGTATAAAACTGAAGGATGGAGCAATACATTACAGTGTTAGGCAAAAGGAAGAGTTTCTAACACATTACAAAACACATTTTAAAAAATAATCTAAAAAACTGCTGTTGGGGACAATCACGGGTACTTCTGCTCAGATGCAGAGTTCTGGATTTGTATCTCTAAATTACCAGAGTTCTGCAGAGTTTTACCTGTACAACACTTTCAAAAATCAAAGGAGCCATGCTGATAAGCTGAAACATGGAGGGATTAGTGTACAAAGAAGCTGAGCATTGAATACATAGTCTATTGCTTTAAGATCACTGTAAATATCAAATTAAATATGTACTAATTCATGTTTATACATTATTACTGTGTTAGTTTCATAGATACAGTAGCATGACTATTATTAGTTTTATGGAGTTTAATGAACTTTACTTTGTATTCCTCTGTGAATGCTCTGAATGCTGCAAACAAAAAAAGCACAACAGTATTTTTTCAAGTTCTCTTGGGGCGATAGCAGTGTCTTCACTATTGTTCAGTTTTACAGATTTAGCAACATTTCATCATACATTGCTCTATTAATAACGTATCTTTCTTTAAAAGTACTGTCACTAGGTGATAAAAGCGTATGTGAAAAGTCTTGTCTAATCTCATTCATCTGCCTTTACAAAATGCCCCAGACATTTTGTGGGAGAATATGCTGCTTATGCTTCATGCATTGTTTGTATTTGGGGGTGGGGCAGGGGAATAATAGGGCATTTTGCAATGGTAATTGCATCAAACACGCTTTTTTTCATTATTATTGTATTTGTTAGAAACATTTTGATTTAGTTTCTTTCTGTAGATAAAACTTTGACAATAGCTTTATTTTTTCAACTAACCATTTGATTTCATTAGACTAATAACTTCTCACATTTAGTGGTATTCGTATCAATGTTTCCATATCAGCTGCATTTTAACTCCATAAAAAAGGAAATGTGGTTATTATTTTTGTCATACTAGATTTTGCTGATCAGCTAAATATTTCTGCACCAATCTACATATTAATATGCATGTTGTAGTCTGTACAATTGTTCAACATCAAAATATCTGTTTAATTTATGTCAAATGTCTGTAAAATAAATGCATTGTTCTCCATTTCAGTCTGATAGAATAAGCAGGATAGTAAATAAATGTGTAAATGAATCATTTGTGTCTCATTTCAGTTCTCTTCATGAAACCGCTTTACATCAAACATTGCATATATACCTAAACAATAATCCATAGTGTCTTTAGATGTCATCACTTAACAAAATTATACAGGAATCTCTGACAGACAGTGTGTACAGAAATAAATCACTTGACTATGCAAATAAAATCAGAATCCATTACTTTTTTAAAAAAAATTAAATTTAGTGATTCTAAGCCTTTTTCTTCCCTCTCTGTTCAGAATTAGTGCTAATTTATACTCATGCTGTCATAGATACAAAGCCTCAAATGCCCTTACAAGAGTGAGTAAAGAGTATTGCCTGCAGGATGGAAAGCAGAAACATGGAAAAATTTAGCAGCCTATTTTTTGGCTAGTCAAACGTAGGTACCTCAGCCTAATATTCAGGCACAGAGGATAAACCAATCTCTTGCAGTTTAAAACTGTAAGAGAAAATTTAGGTTATAGTGGAAATTATTTTACTCCTTTAAGATGGGTCAGAAAAATAACAGATTTTTTTTTTTTACAAGCAAGGTTTTGCTTGTAAAAAATCCCCCTATAATAGAGCATCTCTACTATTCAGAAAATAAGGAATATGATTCCCTCACCTTCAGATTAGAAAGCTATTTTTTTAATGTCATCATCTGAGCAGCACTGCAATGAAATAAAAGTGGAAGTCCAAGTTCGTCCCTTTGGTGACCATGTTGATTACAGTTTTTATGAGAGAGCATAGAGATGCTTTAGTTTCACAACCTCACTTTGCTATATGTCACTTAATACACCATTCACTGCATTGCAGAACTTCAACCTTTTCAGCTTTTTATCTGAGGGTTCCCTCTATGAATGTGCAGCACAGTACATAAATCTAAATTTGTTCAATCCTTCTATTCTACCTCAAACACATTCTCAACTTCCTTTTTACTTTAAAAAACAAACCAAACAAACAAACAAACCAACAAACAAACAAACAAACACATCCTTCTTATTGCTTGTCCAAATCTCTTCTTGGCATTCATCTAAATAATTGCATTTTAAGGAAAGGATTTGGGAGGTTATATATAATTCAATAACCAAGCAGTCTACAGCCCACACATCTAATCATGGTACCTAAGAGTATTTGTAAAACTTCAGTTTTACATGCACATTCCAGCTGCCACATGGTTCCATCCTGCAGTAAGACCCTGGCCTCTTCAGCTTTTGGTTGTGCAGAAAGGAGACTAAGTCACATAGAAAAAAAAAAGTGGAATCATTTTCCAAAAAGCACTGGTTAGTCAAGGGACTTAGATACACCACTGTAGATCCTAGCTCAACATCTCTTCAATCATGCCATGAGCTTAGGAAATCTTTCTGTTCTAACCATTTCATCTTTTCCCATCTTCTCCTCTCCCTTTCTTTCTTGTGGAGCATATTTCAAAAAAAAAGTCCAGAACCCTAAGATCCTATCATGCCAGATCCAAAGCAGCCTACGAAAGGAACTGACTCAATGCTAGAGAGAAAATAAAATATAGAACATCTTCACTATTTTATTGGTGCAATCTGACCTATTGCTGAACATGCAGCTAGAAAGCAGGAAAAGTACTTTATGATAACCTGCAAGTGTGATATGTGGTTGGGATTAGGTCCTAAAGACAGAACTTTTTTTAGCAGACCAGGAAGAGAGCAGGTCAATAGAGATCATACTGACAAAATAATGAGATAGCACTAGGTTAGCACAAGAAGTACCCTGCCATAATCTATTCAGAAAGGAAAAAAAAACCCTCACATTTCTAGATATAAATATTAGGAAAGTAATCAACTTAAATATTGGGGATATCATGTTAAACCTTAATCTACTGTATAGGCTAAAACCATGTTTGTGCTGACTATCTGAATGCAAATTTTCATTGGGTGAAAAACAGACACTATTAATCATATGATGAGGAAAAACTATCTGCAGTTTCGTTAGTTAACATCAGGGGGCCCTGAGGGAACAAGAGTTTACTCAATGCTGCTAAAAAAGCCTTTTTGGTCTTAAAAGGTACTTCATAGTGTTGAACTATCATAACTATAAAATATATCTTATTTGCAGAAAATAAATACATACAAGTGTACAGCACCAGAAGGAATGGTGCCATTCAGTAACATTTTTACATTATTATAAATAAGTTTGATTTGTTATTTTTCACCTTTCATTCTCATGCATTCTACAGATTATCATCTTTCCCACACTGGAAATGAGCACAGCAACAATTTATTGTGAATCACTGCTAATTACCTAATTACCATTTAGGTATTCTTACTGTAAAACATTCAGGTTGAGTTATGTTGTCATTCATTGTTATTGAAGTTACTAATGAAACTATTGATTTACTTTGCAAAAGAAATCTATTTTTATGTTTTGTTCTCTTATCTTGCAGTTTTCAAATGGCAATTTGCCATTATTCTTCAAAATACCTTCCCACGACAATTTCTTTCTACTAAATGGCAAGAGGCGAGCTGTCGACTGTCAAGTATCAGTACATTATTCATATCCATGCTATGAGAGTTAAAAAAGCTTCTTCAGATGTTTTTGCAGTTTAGTGTATTCATCATGGAAAAGAGCTCAAAGTTAGCTTTAGTCCAATTAGATTCTGGACAATCCACAGTTAAAAGAGCCACTATGAATGCTCCAACTTCAGGAAATTTTACTAACTTATTAAACACTAAGGCATTCAATGACAAAAACACAGATCCATAAAGAAGTCGAACTCATTTGCTCAGTCACCCAAGAAACTGTCTGCATTTACCACGTTTTCCATTTTAATCTCTTACTGGTTTTGATTTAATAATTTCATTATAATATCTACAGAGGCTGGCATAATTGTACCATTCTTAGAAAGGAGCTAGGTTTTCAGTTCTTTGATCCTTTTGAAGGATGGTAACAGAAACATCTTATACCTGTGACTCATCCTTCAGTGGTAAGTCTGCTGACCACTTGAGCAAGTGACTCTTCATATGTATATATATATATACACACAAAACACCCACACATGCACAGAGCACATATGGAACGTGGCACTGTCTTAGCACCACAGTCTGCAAACCAAAACTCTCCAATACTTTTGCATTTTGGGATATAGCTACAATCTAGAGAGATTTCTCAGTTCACCAAGGCACAGGAGAAAGATCTCACAGTCCTCACAACTCTAATTCATACCTGAAACAAAGTAAGTCACATGCCCAGGACATCATTTTCCATGCACACAGAAAAATGGAAGTGCTAACATCTGCACATTACTGGGATTGTTACAAGGCTTATATACCTGGCAGTGAATTAAAACATACATAGACAGGAATAATTCCATTCTACTATGAACAGCTATATCTCCAAAATGTCACTCTAGTATGAACAACTACATCTCCAAAGGAAGAAGTTTCTTATAGCAGCAACATTACAACTACTGGTTTAATTATCAACCAGTCCTGCTTGCCTGACCACCTCTCTCACCAGAAGCACATAAGCAAATCCTGTTTAATAACTTCAAGCAGGTTCCACTCATTTACCTTGTAAGATGGGACAAAAGCTCCTAACTTTTCTACTAAATATTTCAAAACTAAGTCAAAAGCTACTCACAACTTTTGGGGAGGACAAAATAAGATTCTCAGTAATCAAAAGAAATAAAGACCTTGGTACATACAGAAAGATAATCAATTTTATAGTGTTAAAAAATAACAGAAAAGAGTAGCTACTGGTTTTGATGTCTTAGACCTCATTCTCACTCACAAAAACAAATAAAGAAGAAACAGATTTAAACAGGCACCACCGCATAAATATCCCACTACCTCTGCTTTCTGTGAGTAGTTTCACTTCAGTGTTTTCCCCCAGTTAACAATGAAATTGATTTTTGGACAATCAGCATGTTTCGTTTCTCAGGAATTTCTAGTCATGACATCTGCAGAATTAAAACTCAGGGACTGTCAGCTATGTATGCAGAGCTCAGAATGAATAAAATTGTAATTCCAGGAGTGTACTGATGTCGCAAATTAATTTAACATTCATTGTGATGAGTGATCAAGGCAAACTTCTTTGCTATTGTGCATGTATTCAGAGGTATTGGTATTGTCTGTCACAATAGCTATTTACACAGTATTAGAAATCTAATGAAATCTACCAACCTTCCATTTTTAAACAACAATAAATTATTTCCTTTTCATTTGGAAGCTTGGGTTGAAAACAGCACTAGATTTAGTTTCACCCATTCAAATGAATCTCAAATTTTCTGGTATTCACTACAACTGATCTTCTCTGACACTTCTACAGATATACAATAAAGTGTGTCTCCCTTTAATATTTTCACTGTATTCAACATTTTTGCAAGTTTATCCTCTTTCTTCCAGGTTGCTAAACACATTCAATGCTCAGATAATCAGTAGAGCCAGAAAATCATATTTCCAAGACCTTATTTTCACACTGGGAACAGTTGCAAAGCTGTTCGTTCCTAATGGCTGGCATATTTATCAAAATAAACATAAATAAATAATTACTTCTAAACAAGCAAAGTTTCTGAGAGGTCTCTAATGAGTATTTCATAGAAATATAGTTACCTAAGCTGCAGGTGTGTATCTCAGGTATAATTCCACAGAAAACAGTGTCAAATGTCAGTCATTACTCAGTATTCCAGAGATAGCAGTATTTGGCCAATAACTTAGGGACTCTGTGTATCTTTATCAGAAAATCTTCATTCACATAACAGGTAATCCATAAATGTAATTTAAATTCATTAAAGCCTGTAAACACTATGGATTTGTTGAATTAAGTTTATTGATTGATCAGAGGGCAGGAGCACCTCTATAAAGACAGGCTGGGACAGTTGGGGTTTTTCAGCCTGCAGAACACAAGGCTCAAAGAACACCTTATAGAAGCCATCAAGTACCTAAGGATGTCTGCTAGAGACCTGGAGAGTCTTTTCCCAAGGGCATGTAGTGATAGGACAAGGGGGAATGGTGATAAGCTGAAGGAAGGTAGGTTTAGATTAGACATTAGGAAGAAATTCTGTACTTGGAGTGTCACGAGGCATTGGAACAGGTTGCCCAGATAAGTCATGGACTCCCCATCCCTGAAATTGTTCAAGACCAAGATGGATATGGCCTTGAGCAACCTGGCCTAGTTGATGGTGTTGCTTCACATGACGGGGGGTCACAACGAGATGTTCTTTAAGGTCCCTTCCAATCAAAGCCATTCTATGACTCTGTGATGTTAGCCAAGGAGAATTCGATATAACTTCATCAGGAGCACTGGGGCTTTAAGAGCATGTCCCTGCTTGAAACAAGAGACATCAAGTAAAGACAAAATGTGAAAAGCATTTGCTTCTGGTAGCAGGTAAGATGGACTACAGTCTGTGCTACACAGCATTCCAACTTACCATTCTTCTTTCTAGGGTGAGTCCCAGACACCAGGGCAACACCATGGTTTGATGTTCACTGATGTGAATGTGCCAATGAACATGGCTGGTGATAATGTAGCAACTGCATTGTCTTTAACCCAAGTCTCATATGTAGTTCTTCAGGTGGGACAGAATAAAATACCTATCAGTTCCTTTTCTGTGTTTGAATTAATCCCAGCAAGGGTAGGAGACCCTGCTGAGTTCAAAATATTGAATACTGTAATACGTTTGTCTCAAAAACTGCATTACATTAACTGAGAATAATGCAGCCTTTATTCTTTCATACATATATTACCTTAATGAGCCATTAAAGTGTCTAGTATTTAAAACATACAAAGAGATTTATAGTTTAAGCTTCAGAAGTCATCCAAATATCTTACAAGTGCCAATAGTACTCTCAACAGGAGAAATTTAGCCTTTCATTTATTTTTAAATGGCTCTTTCCTTTTATTCCATAAAATGCATTTATTTACAAGAAGGCAGTTGAACTCTTTAATACTGAATCAAGTAATCGAAGTCAGAAAAGGCAAAATGGGAACATACATTTTGGATAACACTCTGCTCGTAATCAGGTCCCAGGAAATTAGACTCATTTTTTACTTTCTCTAGTTAATTAATCAGAAAATTCTTCCCTTCCCACTGATCAGAGTTTCATAAGGAAATCTGTCCCCCTAGTAGCAACAATATCCACAAAGAGGCCATGTGCTTTGGCAGAGACCTCCAGATCTCCCAAAGAGGCTGTTGAAATACAGAAGTGTTTGGTTTAGACCTCACCATGGGAATTCCCCAGCACTCACATGGCCTGTGAATGTAACAAGAGAGTCATTGATTCAGCCTTGCCACTTTTGTAAAGTCCAAACTGTTTGAAACCACAGGAGATGCATGCCCAGAGGATCAAGGAAAGATAGAACATGGTTGCAGAACTACAACTATTTTCTATTGCAGACCAGCCTCACCCATGTATTTTTGCCTTCTCAGAAATTTACTGCATCTAATCACTTCTGTATGATTGGCTCAGGAACAACACCCATAAATCTGTGAAATGTCTACATGGTATTATCCTTGCATAATCTTGGCATACTCATAAGTAAAATCCTTTACCAAATGGAAAGTTACTGTCAGTAATTTCTAGACAGATGTGATTCTCCAAAATCTGTTCCTTTAGTCAGTATTCTACCAGAAGTCTGGTCTGTCCTGTATTTCTATTTATGATGAATAATTCCAGTAATATTATTTTAAAAGAACTTTTGAGTTCTGTTACTTTGATTTTTCCACCATTCTACATCTCATAACTATTACCACTGAGTAATACGAAAAGGTATATTATAGCAGAGCAGCATTTTAGAGCATATCAAAAGTATTAAACAATCTCCTTCACCTTTGTTCCAAAGTAACTGCATATAATACTATATAACCTCTATTATAACTAAATGTATGTTTCATGGTTGTGAGAATTTTAATAATCATTCTGAAGTCTACTGGTTCAATTTGTCTGATGGCTCAGCACTGCTAGAAAGATTTAAAAAGAAAAAAAAAGAACTTGTGCTCTGAAACTTAGGAGGAATTACAGTTTGTGAGCCAAGAAGCAGCTCTGTCATGCAACCAAAGACTGTAATACAACACACCTGAAAAAGCTCAGCTTTGAAAGTGTGCCTTTCAGGCAGAAAAGACAGCTAAAGGGCTAAACTGGACTAACACTGCAAAAACTTGGAGTTTTCAATGCATGACTTTTTACCTTCTTAGCTTCTCTGATAAGTATTTTTTAATATTATTCTTGATTCTAATTGAGGCAAGATGAAAATAGAAGACTAATTCATTCAGAGATGTAAAAGGAAAGGAAGCCTTCAGAACAAGGAATGGAAACCACCACAATGTGAAGTGATTGCAGGGAAAGAAAAAAAACAATGGAGAATGTCTGGGGGGGACTAAAACTCCCGAGGTGCTAGAATGTGTTCCAAAACACATTTGCAGCAACAGTGCAAAATAGTGATTAAGTGAGGCAAATAGTAGTAGGAAATGACATTGGATCTCAGCATATTTTCCAAGATATATATACATATATATATATAAAACATTTACTTAATCTAACACTGTTGCAGACCAAAAACTTTATAGTCTGTTATGCCTGCTAAGGAAGCTCTGCATTCCAGCAGGGAGTTCTGTCAGGCCCATTTAAAGTCAAGTTCAGACTATCTATGTGCTATACTCATAACCTTCATTTCCCCTTATCTATTTCCTTTTATAGTCCAGAAAATAATTCTAAAAAAGTGAGTTTATGCAATGTTAATAGTTAATACTCACTTGATAAGCATGCAAAAGCTTTATTCCCAGTAGGCAAATGCAGAGAGAGCACCTATATGTACCATATCTACACACATATATACACAGCTGGCCACACATTCTATGGTATGGTTTGGGTTGGAAAGGACCTTAAAGATCATCTACTTCCAATACCCCTGTGCTGGCCACCTGCAAGGCAGTTGTGTGGTCCCATCCTTCCCACACCTGCACCAGCTACTGTTGGTAAGGGCTGCTGGGGGACAAGGATGGGGCAGGTGAGTGCTCCACTCACCCCTGTGAGATGACGGGACAGCCAGCGTCACAAGCAGCAGTGGAATCCTCTGCCAGCCTGTGCCACAGCCGGGAGGCTGATCTCAGTCCTGGCCTCTCACAGAATCACAGAATATTCTGACTTGTAAGGGACTCACAAAGATCATCAAGTCCAACTCCTGGCCTTGCACAAGACAGCCCCAAGAACCCCACCATGTGCGTGAGAATATTGTCCAAACTCTTCTTGAACTCTGTCAGACTTGGTGCTGTGACCACTGCCCTGGGAGCCTGTTCCAGTGCCCAATCACTCTCTGGTTGAAGAACCTTTTTCTAATATGCAACCTAACTCTCCCCTGACACAACTGTAGGCCATTCCTTTGGGTCCTGTCACTGGTCATCACAGAGAAGAGATCAGTGTCTGCCCTTCCCCTTCCCCTCACAAGGAAGTTGTAGACTGTGCTGAGGTCTCCCCTCAGCCTCCTCTTCCCCAGGCTGAACAGACCAAGTGACCTCAGCTGCTCCTCATACTGCTTCCCCTCAAGGCTCTTCACCATTTTTGTTGCCCTCCTTTGGACACTCTTTAACAGTTTAATATCTTCCTTATATTGAGGAGCCCAAAACTGCCCCCAGCACTCAAGGTGAGGCCACCCCAGTGCAGAGCAGAGCAGGACAATCCCCTCCCTTGCCCAGCTGGTGATGCTGTGCCTGATGCACCCCAGGACAGGGTTGGCCCTCCTGGCTGCCAGGGCACTGCTGACTCAGATTCAACCACCAACCAGGACCCCCAGGTGCCTTTCTGTAGCATTGCTGTACACACAAACAGTATTGCTGCATCCAAGGTGCAGAACCCAGAACCTCCCAGCCCACTTCACTTCACTAGAAATTAGAGGAAGAAGCTAAAGGAAAAAAAAAAGGGGATGATCCACAGACAGAGTGGAGGTTATGTCTGGTTTCCTTCTTATGGTAAAAGATGTTTTTTTCTTCCATTCTTTGTTCTATAGTTGCTGCAATTACTGAGATGTTAAACATAATTTTTCCATTTGGGAGCAGTACATGAACATTAGAATATACTGAGGTCCAGTATCACAGGTAACTTAACCTTGCAATTTCTTTCTTCATTGCCTAATAAGAAAAAAAGAAAAATTAGGAGTCACAGTGTGAATGCAAGCTAGAGAACCCTATTTGCTTCTTCATCAAAAGAATCAAGAGTCTCTTCATAAATACAAATGTTAGTAATGTTTAGCCAATACATGTGCTACCATCATCTCATTTTTCTAGACTCATTAGCCTCATTAGGCACTCAAAATACAGAGTTGGCTAGAGAGACTGGAGGAATCTGTATCATGGGACTATGGATCTTTATCAATGGCGGTTTCAACAATGAGAAAAGAAGCAGTTCCCAAAGAGCCTTAACTAAAAGCTGGAACTGTTCTTTTCTGCACTCTGATTAAGTACTTGTTAAAGTCTCTCTCTTCATACAGCAGAGGTTGCTCCTGAACAACTCATGTGGGTACTTTGAAGAAGAAATATTTTTTGGTTAAGGTAGAAGTAGAAAACAAACTCAAAAATCAAGCTTAGCTACAAAAGCTTACAAGCACTGAGATAACATAAACAGGTTCCTTTTTGTGTTAAACCACATCATTATGGTAGATGAGAGAAGGGTGCATTTTTCAGGAATGGCCTGCACAATCATAATAGAGTCTGTTTCAACTCTTTATCAGCCGTGGAAGAAGAGGTTGAGATGACCAGAGCTAAAGACACGGGGCTTGCTCTTTTTTTTAAGGCAGAATGAGAGGCATGAAGAATTTTATCTATTCTTAGGCAAAAGCATCTGAAAGACAAATGGATTCAAGGATACTGAAGCTGAAGATTGAATATCCAACCTATCTACACAAACTCAGTACTGGGAATGCCCAACTGGGACCATGAGTGCCTGTGGAAGATTTCAGCCCAGTTCTGACAACTAAGAAATCCTCTCTTAGAGGCAGAGATTAAGAGAATTTGACTCATTAGCATCAAACTGCCATAGGCACAAAACTCCCCATTTGTCAAATTAAAGACATTTGGGCCAAGCTAGTTAAAAAGAAAGTCTGGTGAGACTATAAAAAAGTCTCAAGTTCTTGTTATGTTTCATACTTCATTTCTTTTCAAGAATGGAATGACTACTATACAAGCATTACCATGTGTGCCTGCCTGCAAGGGGAGAAAGAGGAAGTGACGCACAGAGAAAAGCACCCTCCTTTCTCAGCCTCCCACCCCTAAAAGGCTTCTGGAGAAGCCTTTATTGACAGACTGAGCTTAACTGGTTTGAGTGAGTGGACCCATTGCCTTCAAGCCTTTCCTGCTGAAACTGCCAACAATTATGCCACATACAACAATGGTTTTGCAATATGGATGTCTTCCAGACTGAAATGAAAGTCTTGTGAAACAGGCAACTAAGCAGTAAAGAGTGATGCCAAATAAACATGATGTTCACAGAGCACACATACATATGCATCACACACACACAAGTATAATAGCATGTGACAGAAAGGACTACAAGACAAAAAATTTACCTTCACTAATTCAGTTTTGTCATTATCTTCCCGATGTCGGTAAATGCACTGGCTAAGAAGAGCATATAGTCTTTCCATGCGAGATACACTGACATTCTCAGTTGCCACAATGACCAAATCCAGCACTTGCTGAAGCAAAAAAATGAAAACTACAGTTTAGAATAGCACAAGAGACATCCTACTTTCTTACATTTTTATATAAAAGCGGCACTTCAGAAAACTGATTAAATATCTGACAAGATTTTATTGGAGGAAGCAAATTAATATTCCATATGTCAAAGAAAAGGCTACATTTCAGACAGTTTTTTCCTACTCATCACTACATAACATCAGTGATCATAACTGCCAATCAACTGCTTCTACAACAGTGAGGAATGACACGATCCACTTTGTCAAAGAGTAGCTGCTACAAGAAAGTCATGGTTGCACTTTATTAGAAATGCAATACAGGGCCCTGGAAAATGTGTTTTTGGAAACAAGGCTACAGATCTTCCATATAGCACTGTGCCAGATGGAAACAAAAGCATCCTTAGGTGCTCACCTCTACCTATTAGCTGAATCTGTACTATGACTAACATCAGTCAGCTCCCACCTTTCAACTCAAGAGTGGATGAACTACCAGAGCTGTCTGTAGGAAATTACCAAACTCTCACACAGTTCCTTGTGTCACCAAAGATGTGAATGTGGTAATCTCTGGGAAAGCAACACTAACAATATAGCAGCAGCACTGCTGGGGCTGTTCAACAGCTGTGTGTTGTGGGAAGCTGTTAAGATGTACCTCAAGAGAGCAGCCACACCAAACAAAAATAATACTGCCTCACAACTGCTTGCCATCAGACTTGGCCTCCCTCAGATCAGCTACCACAAGGTTTGAGTTCTATGCTTAACATCAAGCAAATAAGTGAACACACATACAAAAGAAACCCCCAAGAAAACAAACAAAATCAACCAAACAAAAACCCCATACAAAACCAAGCAGCTCCATTTTGGAGGGGCTCTCTGGTACAAGCAGTGAGTTCCAGTGACACCCATGTTAAGGAAACAAGTCTAAAAGATGTGTTTCATGACTGTAGCAGTCTCCTCACAGCTGAAATACATATGAGCAGAAACATTTGTAAGGGCTCTACCCTACCATTCCTCCAGTCAGCAGGCAATAACTTCAGATTACAGGCTGTTAGCACCCTGATTCTATAAAAATCTATTCTAGAAAACCTTCTTTAAACACACAAGGAGACCTGAACAACACAACCCCCTGAAATTTGCTTCCTTAGGAAGCCATCTTGGAAAGTTAATTTAAGCTCTGCAGTTGAGATTAACACTTAGAAGTGTGATAGAAATTGTGCTGGCAAGCCCCTTCACCAAAGGGGATTTCTTTCTGGTTACATTCTCCTCACACAAGGGAAACAACCAAGTAATACTCCCTTTCTCATCATGGCAGGTAAACAGCAGCTTCCTCTTCTTTGACCAACCTCCAGGACTTCAACCTAGCAATTTCCTGAATTTTTCTCATGGCTTACATCCCCTGAAGGGCAGGTCCCTCTTCTACCCTCTCCAGTTTATGCAAAGGAACCTCTTTTTCCCCCTTAGGCCCATGTTTGATCCCTTCCCCAACAATACCCTAGGAAAACAACTTCTGTCCTACAGGGCACTGGAAAAACCGTGTAACACTGTAACTGTACAGATGCAAAATTCTAGCACCGAATTTTGAAAGCCTTTGAGAAAAGCAGATACTAGTATTTTATCCAGGAAGATCTTTAGGTCAACCTTCTAATTTCAGGTTTAAAGTCATCACTGCTAAAAATCAAGGTCCTTTTCCAGTTTGCAATTAATGAAAGCATGTAAACAGCAAACCAAAACACCCATCTCCCCAGTCCATCATAAAAACTGCTAACCAATGGCAGTAGCAGGTTGTCAGTGACTTATTTTAAAATTTAACAAGCCCTTTTACACTGAAAAATAGGAAGAGAACACAGTCTCCTAAAATTCAGTTCAGCAAAAACAGCCATCTATACCAGCTGTGGAGACACCAGTCATTACAGGTTGAATTATTTCACAAGTTATTTATCCCTCTCATGAATTGGCATTGGTTAAAAACTGACTTAATTTACAACCATACAGGTAGCAAGAAAATGTTGTACTTCAGTATTAACAAAACTGAAATTAGACTTACTCTGAGCTCAGAGTAATACACAGACACTCCCTGTGTGTGAATTTTCTTTGCTTTCCCATCACATACTTCGGGTTGCTCATCCACCTGAGAATGTCCCACAAAAGTTGTATGATGTACCTGTGAATCTGGAATTACACACATTTAAGTCATGATTTCTTTATCTGGACTATAGTATCAGTGAAGCATCCTGTACCTGGAAAACAGTAGACCTCTGCAATAACTGAGACAAAACTGTTGCCAATTTTTTTATTGAGAAATGCTTGATTTCTCTCCTTCTACTGCTGCTCCATAAAAACTGGAAACTCAGACATGAAAAAAAGCCCTAGATAAAAAAGGCTGGGTAAAACTAAGAAAAAATATTCATGCTGCCATTACAGCACTGCATAGTAAACCTGAAGTTAAAAAGCCAAACATAGGGAAAAAAAAAAGTATTTTAGGTTCAGAAACACTTCTACATATTCTATATTTCAAACACTAGGATATAATTCTTCTATTTCACGTGAGTCTCTGGGTCCACACTGCTTAAAATACAGCAGTACAGTTTACACTTAGGCTGCTTACTACTGGGAAGATACTTGTACAGTTAGGTACCATTTGAAAAACAAACTGCAGAATCAAAAAAACCCAGCCACTACAGAAAACCATGACTTCAGCCAGTGTAACTAGAGGAGCAGCATCATTATGCAAAGAACACTGTATGTTGATTTGAGAGAGACACAAAAGGAGAAACAGAATGAAATTCAAGAAGGCTAAAACCTAACAAATAGTGTAATCCTGCTCAAGAACAAAAAGGAGCTAAATTACCTGTTTGACCTTTCACTTACCATTTGAACTTCCATCTTCTGAAGTTCTGCCTATTTGGCAATCCAGCATTTCACTCTCCTCTAGTAGGTCTGAACATTCAGGAAGCATGACACTCTTTTTTTCATTAGGAGATTCAACCACAAGGGTCACTCTCTTGCTTTCATTTTCTGACCCATTTTTCTGTTGTCTTTGAAGTACATTTTCATGTTCTTCCATAGGACTATCCTGGGAGGACACAGACTGAACATTCTCCCTCTTTGCTGCAATACTTGAAGAGTATTCCTTCATTTCGCATTTTCTTTTTGACTTATCTACAGAAAGAGACAAAAAAATGTAATCCAAAGCAGTTCTTTCTTCAAAACACAGCAGCAGCATCTTGCAAGGAAAATAACTACAGAAGCTTCAGTACCATCTCCCTACAAGTAATCCAGAGAAAAGACTGCAAGTTAATGAAATCAGATCTCCATTAGATATATTATAGGCAGGGAAGAGGAAAACATTGTTTAATGTGACTGAAAACTAGCTGAATATTCAAAAGAGCCACAGACAATATTTTGGATTTCAAGAGGCAGGTGCCATCAAGGCCAGCCTCTTACAGTGTCAAGCAACCACTGCGCTTCAACTTCATAACCACACTGAATGAATGACCTCAGGATTTACCCCACATTTTGAAGCAGCATAATGAAATATTTAATGCCTCTGGCATGAAGAACCAAGCATCACTGGAACTTGATGTTAGGCCATTGGAACAGAGAAGATAGCAGTGACTTTGGCACCTTCTCCAAGAAAGTCTGAATAAAATTAAACTTGCCATTTGAGAAGGCATCCACGGGCACTGTGGGCATCTTCCATTTTTCATTACACTTTAGTTCTGCTTTCTTACACCCAGCAGAGCAAAGAATTGTGTCTTGCATGGCTGGTTACAAAGCATGAGACAAGTCTTAAAATCCTCAGCATCAAAAAATATACCTCTTTTCTTACGAGATTCTTTAATTTTTTGGCAGCGTTGCTCAAAATCTTCATTCATTTCATGCCTCACTATGGAATACGCAGTATCTCTCAAAGTACAAGCTTTGTGCCTCAGGGGGTGATCTGAAATTTTACAGTCAGAACTGAGAATTTCCCACCAGTCAATGAAACACTTTATTTTGGTTACTTAGAATGATTTTTCTTTTTTCATAGGCAGGTTCTGAAAGGTTATCTCAGTCAGTATTTTCAGCATAAAAACAAAAAATTAATTATTTAAGAAAAAGTGCTAGTTACCAATCAACACATCAGTCACAATGCCATACCCAAACAATATATCTAATGTTAAAACATTTCCAGCCTGGCAAGAAATGTTCTCTGGGGTTGTTTAAAATGATCTAAATACCACATCTACTGTGAGATTACTAAATTTCCAAAGATGAAATTTATCAATTTACACATCTGAAATTTTTCCAAATTAGGGATAAAAAATACACCCTTACCTCCAGGCCCTTTATTTGAGTTGTACACTAAAGCATTGCTACAGATTAGATTGATGTCCTTTAGAAAATCTCTTGCAGTTAGGTACTGGTGCATGTCAATCTTGGACAGAATTGTTGAGAGGTCCATAGGCTGTTTAATAGTGTCCCCGTAATTAGGTGCCTACAAATTAAATACATATGCTCAGAGATTTAAGTTACAAAAAATAGTTTTTTTTTCAAAGTCAAATAAAGGACTTCTTAAGAGCCCCAGACATTTTTAACACACTCAAAGATGTACAAAATAACCAGATAGTTTCTTGAAAATTGGAAAGGTATTTCAGGTGTCTGTGAAGAGACACACCAGGAGTGGGGGGAAAACAGAAGGAGGGTGGTGAGAAGCATGCGTGGAGCAGAGAGAGGAACTGGCTGGATTCATTTTACTTCCTTCCAGAAAATCACAACAGAGAAGCCCTTCTCAGTAAAGTCAGCTTAGATTCTCTTTGTTGTTGGCAGCAAGAAAAAATCTGCAGGATTGCACCTTTGAAGCACCTGTCCTAAGAATCTACTATACAATGAGATAACTGGACCCAGAGATGCTGATTTCTTTACTCAAAGATAAGAGGAGCCTAATGACTAGTTTAGATAAGGACATCTATGTGTTTATAGGTTATTCACATCTTGGAAACTACAAGGAAAGGAAAAAACAAATCCGTGGATGCTTAAAGGAATGGGACTTTGCTGAAATGCAAAGCTACCTTAAAACAACTGACTTTGAAGAACATGCCCCTGGCTTAGACTTATTAAATAACTTTAATGGGAAGTGTATGAGAGCAAGAAAAAGACATGCAGCCCTTATGGCTGATTATGTACTGAGGAAAGCTACAAATGAAACTGAGAATAGCATCTGAAAATTTATTTGACAAACTGCTGCTTCTACTCCTGTTCTCACAGAAACTATTGACAGTTAATCAAAGAGCTTCAAACTTTATTAGAATAGCCCTACAGGTACTGATTATAAATACAGAGAAAGTGATCTCTCTGCTTTTTAGTGCTGTAACACACCTATGTATCCAAACCTTTTCATGGGCAAATTGTGATGGCATTTGGTGTAACTGGCAGTTGGACTAGATCATCCTAGTAGATTCCTTCTAACTGAAATACTCTGAAGGTTTAAAGACATTTTAAAAAGAAAATAGGACTTTCAGTGAATAATAAACATTTGAGAACCTCAAGGAGTCAAGTAAAAGCAAAACTCCGTTCCTTCTTCTTGGAAAATCAAAATAGTGCAGTTCTAACACCAAAGATAAACTTCCTAAAAAGAGCACACAAACACCAAGACACATAAACACAGAGGAATTATGAATACACACAGTTATAAAATATTATAAGTCAATACTAACCTCCTCTGGGTAAATAGGCTTTGTAAATGCTTTGAAACGTTTGTCACTGACAAGTCTTTGAACCACATCTCTTAAGTAAATCCTAAGTTCACGCAACGTGTCCTCTTCCTGCTCTTCCACCTGTCTTATTTCTTCCTCTGTCAGCTTTCGAGGCTTGAGTGGTGGAGCTACAGGCAGCAATTCCAAAGGCTGGCAAGCTTAAATGAATCAGAAGATTGTAGTTAATTGATGGAATTCATATACAAGCACATATAAAATGATCGATAGAAAATTATCACCACAGTGAATACTGCATTATCTGTTAATCTAGAGTAAGAAAAGTTTTATATGCAGAAAAACCTCCTCACTTGTGTTGTTTTTTAAGGCAGGAGGTTGAGCAGCTTGCTTCATAACTAAGTCCTCAAAAAAATGTCTTCTTTCAGCACAGGTAGGACGTGGGATTCGGAAAACTTCCTCATATTCATTATTAAACAATGTTTTTATCTAAAGTATGAAGAGAAACGATACTTCAGTTATACAAGGTCATGCAAACTTCTTATATTATGTTCCAAAAAAGCTGAGTATCTCTCTGAATTAAACTGAATACTTATCTGGATAAGACTATCAATGAAAGGTATCTTCTTGGCCTTAAAATACTAGGTTTTTACAGCATGGCAATTTAAAATACCTTCTCCAAGGATCACCTTCTAGATTTTTAGCTAGGAAGCTAGGAAGAAACTGTATGATAAACAACTGAGAAAGGGGTGATTGGGGATTCACCATCCTCAAGGATGCTTCTTTTGCATTGACATGCCTTGTTGGCCTTTAGCTTGAATCTTCATGGCAGCTACAGAGGGAAAACGGCAAGGCTCAGAGGGCAAGTGCTGGTGTTTTAGTAAGGTGTTTGGGTTTTCTCTAATTTTATTTAATTTATTTAAATGAGGGGTCTCAGTTTGAATACTTCCAAGCTGTATTCCATTTTTCTATTTCTACTACCAGAAGGTATGGAAGAGATTTCAATCCTTATTTTAGAAAGCACTTATTGACAGTACAAAAACTTCTGTTACCAAGACAATATAATCAGAGCAGCATATTCACATTTTGAACACCTTCCGTTAATGCACAGTCTCACATGTCTACAAAGCTCAGCACGTCCTCTTGAAGAATTTTATTAAAGAATGCACCTAAAAATTTATTTCCAAGTTGCTTAAACAGAAACTGGAAATTAGCTTTCTAATTGCTTGAGTTTTCACCCAGATGAAGGAAGTAATTGAAATTTTAAAAAAATAATTTAAATTTGAAATTACATTCCATCAATAATAGTGTGACCTCTGTACTTTTTCAGTATAAATATCTCCGACTTTTCATTAAAAATGTTTTCAGAAAAACAGTCTTTTTCCTAGCAACCTTTCAACCACCACAGTCTTCACTAAGGACACACCTAACCATCTTTAAGACACCAAAACCATTGCCTGAAGCAAGTCTATACATCTGTCTAATAAGCTTGAGTATGTGAGAAGGGATAAAAAGTTGGGTCAAACTCAATCTCTACTAAGAAAACACTTTAGGCAAATGCTTCCAGCATTGTTTTGTCTAAGAAAGTTTTAAAGGACTGGGTTTGGATGTCTGAGTAATTAATATGAATTTGCTTCAGAGAGGCACGGAACTCTAATGCTTCAGGGAGTTATAAATTAACAAGAAATTGAGTAAAAAAGAAAGAAAAGTATCAACTGAAATACCTCTTCTGGGTGATCTCTCATTTGTACATTAGATGTTGCAAGGAGTAAAACTGGAGTAAACCTTGGGATGCTCTGCAGTAGTGTTGTGAAAACAGATCTCAGTGTAGGTCCAACAGTCTCCCACCATGAAGGGATTTGTGGGACATAAATGATACTTGGTGCTGTTCTTTGAGCTTCTCGCATCAGCTGGTAAAATGAAGCTTGGATAAGAAAACTCTATCATGTAGAACAGGCTACTAAATAACTATGTATCAGTCAAACTATCTTATGAAATAAGAGGCAGGAAGGCAAGACAACAAGACAAATTGATAAATGACTCTTTAACAATCAGGTAAAATTTTCACTTTGACTCAAATATAGGCATTTCTATGCAGACAGAAACAGACCTGAATCTCTGCCTGATTTCAAAACTGCTTTGGTACATGATAACTCCTAAAGAGCCTAAGAACTCAGCTAATGCAGTGGTGTGCCTGAAAAAAACCCAAAGCTAACACTTCGGCAAGATGTATTTGCTGGAGAAATCACCACACAACTGCAGCAACACCATTTTCAGTTCAGAGGGGTGACACACCCTATTCAGACAGGAGCACAGTCTGAACAAAGGCCTGTGTGAAAAGATAAGGGCTAACACAGCACAAGAAGCCTGGCTGTAATTCATAACTTCAAGCACATTTTATAAGGGGTGACCAGTCCTTAGACTGTCTTAAGAGCTAAATCACTTACAGCCTCCCATTACCAAAGGACCCATCAGACCAGATGGCTTTGGAAAACCACAAACCACTGCCTACAGATGGCACCTCAATCACAGAAGACAACATGCATCTACCAGATGAGGCAACTAGAACAGTCCTTTCACATGACAAATTTCTCCATGCACCATTTCAGATTAACAATCTGCAAAGGACTTGCTCCTCCTATGTGACAAATGAGCATCCAGTCACATAATGTGTCTGTCCTAACTTGTACAGATCTCAAATGCTATTACTAGAGATCAAAATATTTTAATACAGTGATGCCAAAAAACAAAGTGGATTTACTGCCCGAAAGTAAAAAAGGAAAAAAGCACTAAACTGCTTATATTTCCTTTTCCTAGTTAATGAAAACTCAACATTGTACAAATCTAAGTATTCCACGAATTGTAATGCTTTTGCTGCATGTATTGCAGCAGTAAAAGCTGTATGTGTATATGCAAAAAAAAAAAACCCAAACAAGAAAATTCTTTTCCTTAAAACCCTGGCTGCCCTACAGATATAATTGAAAAAAAGGCTACAGAACGTGCATTGACATGCCATCAGGTTGGTGCAGAGCCATCTACTGGTAGCACAGAGTCTTAAGAAGCAACACAAACAACTTTCTAAATCCCACTTGAGACCAGCAGGATTTTTTACCACAAAGAGGGGTTTATAAGCAGCACTTCCCATCTTCCTGAGCTGCTAGAAACATTCTCCCTGTTACATTTCAAAGGGAAACCATGGCCATGTATAAAATCCTTACTTGGTATCATTCCACCAGAAGAGTGAATTTTCAGACAGAAGTAAACAAAACAGCACATTTAAATCAGGCCACTTATATTGACAATGAATTTTGCTTACTTCACTAGTTTATACACTAATCCTACGAGACTAACAATAAAAAAGCTACCTGCACACACGTTTCACCTGGTGATGTGCTAGCAAACAAAGTTGGTGTGTCCAGTGTATAAACTGGAAACTTTTCCAGGGAATGTATTACTGCAGCTGCCAAATCAGAAGCTTGCCCAGATCCTGGCTCTTCAATTAGTAAGAACCGTGGCCTGTAAGATGTTGGCTGGTCACGAGGATTTCTACAGCAATAAGAAGAAAAGTTTAAAAATGAGTGATGAATATGAAAACAGACATTAAAGTATTTTCCTATGGGTTTTTTTGTTTGGGTTTTTTTTTTGTTGTTGTTGTTGTTTTTGGTTTTGTTGTTGTTGTTGTTGTTGTTTTTTGGGGTTTTTTTGGTAGATATTCTCCCTGTTCCATAAATTAATAAGCTGGTCTGTAAACAGGAAGACTATCAAAGCCTACTTTCTCACAAACTGGTACTCTGCCTTTGCTAAGAAATCCTACCAGTGCCCAGCATGTCTGCTACTCTTTTGGCTGGGTTAAGTTACAGCTCTTAAATGACACAGTAGGACTGTCCAGCCAAATACCCACACAACAGTTCAGTTTGATGGGTCAGAGCAGTGTACTCAGAGCAGTAGTAACCAGTTGTAGCTTCACACTTACATCTGGCAAATACTGATCACCCCACACGCACTCTCAACTCCTTCATCTAGCATCCCTCACACCAAAATAGTTTACAGACCCAGCCATCTTACAAATGGAACCATACCAGGGACAAACTTACCTGTTAAAAGTGCAGAATTCTGCCTTTTTGCAATCAGGTGTTTTATGAGTTGGCTTCTCTTCAGAGATTGGTGGTGATTCCTCATCACTGTCTATCACATAATTTCCTAAAAGAGGATTTAAATAGAAGAGAGGTTTGTTAACTTTCTTGACTTTCTTGTATAGTCCATAGCTCTCTCTTGCATTAATACACCTTCAAAATTGGTGCTAGAAAACAGTTCTCTTGTATTTCATCATTTGAATGCTATTTTCTGAAGAGTTCATTCTACCACAAATCAAAGGAGATTGCACAAGTCTCTACAAAGCTGTCCTATGTCCCATGATTTGCACTGGGTATTATCTCTCCGTTAACGAAAACTTATGGGTTTTTCTCCTTAGAATAAAGATGGTTAGAAACAACTTTCATAGTTCCCAGACACCTGAAAAACATTTCTCCTGCTTTAAGCATTTATTTGAAAAGAGGTGCTAATAATTTAAAACTTAGATTCCTCTCTGCAAGTGATAAATGTGATTGTTAGCCACTGTCAGTAACTGTGGGTACTGTCAGTAACTGGGTACTCCAGCAAAGAATGCATAGTTCTCAACAGCTTTTGCAAGTCACTGACAGATCTCACCCTGCACTGTGCACACACAAAGTACAAAACTGTGCTGCCAGTACAGCTGAGAGATTTGTGTATGTTGATTGCACAAATCACAAGCTTTTGCTTTGGCAGATTTTTAACCAAGTGGATGTAGATGTTATACCTTTCTGTTGGTCCTTCTTTAGAGCAAGCTCGGCATGGGGGAATACTCTCTGCAAGGTTTGTAAAATCCTTTCCAGTGTGTTTTTTAACAGGGGCTTTGAAATAGCTGATAGCGCTCGCCCAGGGGAAGACCCAACCCTCTGTGAAGCTGGAACAGTCTTCTGCATGGCCATGGAAAAATCACTTGCTTTTACTTTAATTGAATCAATGTTTATCTGCAGTCTCTCTCTGCTTTCATATAGCTGAGGATAGCGATGCCGCAAAGCACAGAGACTGGTTTCAGCACATAAGGCTTTAATATCGGCACCACAGTATCCTAATAAACAAAACAAGAATCAAATGTTATGTCAGTCTCAGAAAAAACAAAATTCAAGGCCAATATTTCTCAAATGCAACACTGAAAGACTTTGTATGCAGCCAAAAATTACCAGGCTAAGAAACAATTTAAAGAGTTACTGTGCTGAAGAAAATCTCTATTATGTGGCTCACAGCCTGATATCCTGCACTTAGGCAGCAGCCCACAGGTCAAAACTTTGTTCCTGGGAAAGATGTCCCAAACCCATTCAGTGCTCTGAGAGACAAAAAGAAAATTGAAAGCAGCACCTAACTTTGCTCCCAAGGCATGCCAACTGCCTCCACACTGCCTCTCTCTGCAGCAAGGTACAAGAGCTTGAGTACTGCCTGATCCAAGCTCAGGTTCCCTAGGGCTCAAGTCCCATCTAGTAACCCACCCTGTTTTCAAACTCACCAACACATTCTTCAGCCAGCTCTTCAAGTAAGTTGTCCGATGGCTTCGGGTTCCAGTCTCGTGTATGAATTTTGAAAATTTCTTTTCTTTCCTGAAAACAGTTGCATTTCAGTTTGCTCTAAGTTTTGTCTTACAAGAACAATGACAACACAAACCCATGAAATCCCTTATATCAATAAAAATACTTCTTTTATCAGCTAAACCTTTTAGTGTTTTAAAGGTCAGTTATTAATATGCTGTCTGCTTCTTCAAACAAGAAATTTAATAATTCTAAACTTGTTACATTAAACCCTTGCTGGGGGCTGCAGTCAAGTAAAAGGCATTTACATCTTCCAAAAAAGTCAGTTTTCACAAGTGTGAGACCTAAGGATTCCGAAGAAAAAATCATGGTAAAGTTCTTATCTACAAATGGAGATTTCTCATCAAAGAAAATTGTCTCAAATTTAGAAAAATTTCATGAAGTATTTCTTGGTCCACAGATTAATTATGGCAGATTTCTGGAATTCTACCACAGTAGGGAATAATGTATTAGATCTTTTTCATGGCACTTCATCTCCTGTTCCTGAGAGCAGATGGAAACTGGAGAAAAATACTTGTGCTAAATGCATTGTTTAGTGCCCTTTTACTAGCTTTCAACCCAATAAGGCATTTATCCTTTTTCCAAGAAGTGCTAAGAAATATAAGAGATAGCCAGAGAGAAAATACAAAGAGGTCTCCAGTTTTGCATGCAATCTCCCCCCTTCAAAATTTTTTGGTTGCTATACACCCATTTCATACTGCTTAACTATTGCCATTGAACTAAATGCTTCCCACTGCACCTGTGCAGTGTCCTTCACAACTTTGTCCAAGCCCCTGTCATTAACTTCCAGTGAGATCCCAACACTCCCAACATACTTAATTCACTCCAGCACCAGCCTTGACCAAAGTTTTTGCTACCAAGGAGGAATTCTCTCACCCTTTCTTTCACTTTCAAGATGCTATCGGAGTAGTTTATAACTAGTTAATACACTCATTCTTTCTTGAACATTTCAGTCACTATCAACATCCCCTCTTCTCCACCAGTCACAGAGAAACCAAAACTAACTAGAGAACTAACTACTTGTTGAAATCACCCTAATAATACATATCCAGTGCCAGGTCTGCCTTGCACAGTGCAATGTCTCCAGATATCCTTCTTGTGTCCAAGCTGTACACTACGGATGGAGACTTGCACTGCTGCACAAGGCTGCCTTATTCCAGGAGTTTGTGATAAGGTGGACTTTGCCACGTAAGCACTAAGGTTGAGTGGAAGTTCTGACCTCTTTGTTTGGCAAACTGAAGCGGAATTCTTGTTCAAAGCGCCCGGGTCTTCGTAAAGCAGGATCTATAGAATCCAGTCTGTTGGTGGCTCCTATTACCACAACCTCTCCTCTGCTGGCTAAGCCATCCATAAGTGCCAGAAGTGTCCCCACCACAGAGCTAACAGAAAAATATGATTTTCATTCACCAGCTTAGTAAATTTTCTTCAGTTACACATAACCTTGTCCAATGATCACTCAAAAAGGACAAGTTCTTATTGATGAGATGCTGTTTAGCAAAAGACTCATATTAAGTCATAACATAATACTGATAAGGTAACACAGGCCTTGTGCTGATATCAAGCTCAGCAAATTGTTTTCAATTACTGTCTAAAAATCATCTGAGATTCATTTGCATGGAATTACTAATTTTCAGGAAAAATGAATGTGTCACTTGCAGTTAAATAAGTTGCCATCTTTTTTTCACAAAGATCAAGCAGCTTCTATGTAGATACAAAACATGTCCTACCTATGAATTTGGTCTTGTTTATTGGACTGTACAGGAGCAAGAGCATCAATCTCGTCAAAGAAAATAATGGAAGGTCTCATCTGGTGGGCCTGCAATGAAAACACAGGAATATTGACATCAGCCCTATTTGAAAGAGAAAATGCATGAAAAACATCATGATTGGAAAGACATGAACTAGATTTTTCAGACTCTGCTAATTGAGCTAACGGAGTAAACTGGCATGAATTACTGAAGACAGTATCCTACGTCAACCCACAGAGACTGGGTGACAAGAAACAAACTATACCAATAGTTTTTACATCTATCTGGCAACCATAAGAACAGAGACAGGACTTAATTCAGTTACAAGTTCTGGAAGCAACCCTCTGGTACCAACATAAATGACTATGCTTTCAGCCTGCATCTCTTTTACCTGTGATCTTAAGCCACCACCTCTTGCTTCTTGAAACATTTTTTGTGACTTTTTGGGAGGTTGTTGGGTTTGTTGTTTTGTGGGGGGGAGGGGAGTGGTAGTGGTGGTGCTTTGCAGGATTTTCTTACTTCCTTTACTAATCTTTCCCAATACATCTCCAGATTTCAAGACCCTAAAACTCAACTGAAAAAGGAAACAGTGGCAATCCTGTTTCAGTGGACAGAGTCGAAAAAACAAGAGTGAGTTCTTGTTGACCATAGAAAATTATTTCCAATTCAGACAGAACACATGGCACATTTCAACCTTACCTGCTCGAATAATAAACGAAGCTGTCGTTCAGATTCTCCTATCCATTTACTCAGGCACTCAGTACCTCTTCTCATAAAAAAGGTTACTCTCATGTGACCTTGACTGCATTCATTAGCAAGTGCACGAGCAAGCAGTGTCTTTCCAGTCCCTGGTGGACCATAGAATAGACAGCCTCTGCAATTAAAAAAAAAAAATTAAACAAAAACCTCACATAAGGAAAAAAAACACCATGGAAAAGCACCTATTACAAACCCTATCCTTAAAACACACAACTCTGCTCTCCTAAACAAAACACTTCATGGATAAAATAGCAATAACAGCTGAAGTGCGAAAAAAGTCAGAAGCGTTCCTACACAGTTCTACAAGGCAGTAATCAAAATCAATAAAGAGGATAATGTAGAAATACAAAACCTTGATAAAAGCTTGCAGCATCCCAAAAGGACACTTTCAAAACTTCTGACAATCCAGCAGGTATGGCTGGAGCCACACAAGAACAATCTTTCAAATCAGAATCTGAGACTAGGCTAACTTAGGAATCACCAGTTCATTTTTCAATGATGCACACATATTCATTCTTTTTTTCACATAAGGCAAGATTTTATAATAATACATTTAATTCTCCCTTAAAAGCTTTGAGTTACTAGAATTCCCTGTGCTGGTGATAAAGGAAGAAGTATGCTAAAGCTGGAAAGATATTCTGCATTTCTGCACTTACATCAACTAGAAAAGCCAAATAACTGCTGCTTCAAAAAAGAATTTCAGTGAATAAAGAAGCAAAACATAGAAATATTTTCTTTCTATTTTGAAATACTTTTAAAGTCACTGAAGGCAAAGAATTCTAGATCCTAGTTCAGTGTGCCATGACTGAATTTCATTGAACAAGAATATATAAAGCTAACAATTAAATCACTTAAATTTTTTTGTAACACACAAGCCACTTAGCTGTGTAAAAAGAGGACAGATTCTTATTTTAGCTCAAGCACAACAAACACTGCAAGTTTCTAGATGCATGTCCTATCAGTTGTAAAACTGATACTTGAGAACTTGAAAAAAAAAAGTTGGTGGCAGAGAAAAGTGGATTTCTGCTAAACAAACATTTGACTACCAGTAGAAAGTAAGTACTTCCTGCTTACAAACTAATCAAGTCCACTTACATATAGAGCTTTAAAGAAAAAATCTCCACCTCCACCTCTGAAAGGCAAGACACTTTGAAAGGATAGTCTCGCCACAAAATAAATCTTTGGATCTACATATATACTAGATTCTATCAATTTTTTTTTTTAATTACATTTTACTACTGTCAAAAAAAAATGAACACGGCTGAGAATTTTGAAGCACAAAAACATATTGACGACCCAGCTGAATTCTCCTGAAAATAGGTAAATTATAACTTAGAGTTTTAGGTGTCTGTTACCTTGGAGGTTCAATTTTCAATCTCTCAAAGATTTCAGGATAAAGCAATGGAAAAATGACCATCTCCTTTAAAGACGAAATGTGGTCAGAAAGACCACCCACACCATCAAATTGTACCTAAAGATGAAGCCAAAAGAACACATTTTATATGTTAAAGAAAGCTTCAACCTTGATAAGGTTCCACGAGAAGCTGGATTGCTTGAGAGAAAACTGTAAACCAAGGGAGTTGTAGATGGCCCATTACTGGAAGCTTTAATAAATATTGCAAATGTCTCACTGCCACAATGAATCAAAAACACTTACTGAACTATCTATTTGCATTTGCTCCACACCAGCCAAACTTCCTCCCATTTTCATGGTATCTTTGTCAACTCCCGTTAAGGCACCTTTCTGAAAGCTGACCAGAAGAGATCTGACTTGAATTAAGGAGGAAAAAAAGGTGCTTTCTAACTTACAACACAGATAGAAGATTTTTTATTTTCTAATGATGGCAAGTGAATACAGAAGATCTTATAAATTAGCATGAACATCCTAAATAGTTAAATGTTCATTCCAACTTTTTACATTTAATGGCTATGAGTCGATAAAGCAAAATGGTCACTCCAGACATTAAACTGAGTTAATTATTTTAATAACTCTTAGCACTTATGAATATCTATGCCAGTCAACACAGCACATATAGGAATGCAAGCTTAGAACAATTATTCCATTTGTGGAGACTATGGACTAAATTTGACTAGTATGAGGAAAGAATTCCTCCCTTTCCCAAACACACTGACATCTTTCAAATAGTTTTAGCTTTTACCTTCAAAAAGTTACAGCCCAGGACAACACTTATTTCAGTGGGTATTAATATTATAAAGGCTGCCCACCCCTCCTGGACTTTCCTAAGGACTTTGGAATGTGTGTGCCAGAAGATACACATCTGAAAGACTTCAGGCTGAAAGCTCATTTGTTGGACTGTTATTAAATTAATATTTCTAGAGCATTTGTTAATTAACAAAACCTATTTCCCCGACTTATAACATTTTCTCTTGTAGTGGTTTTCTTTCTGAAAAAACAATGGTAAAGCACAGAAGCAGTAAAATTTTACATCAAGGAAATACATCAAAGTGTGTATCTGTACCTTTCCTCCCATTCCCACCCAGAAATCAAATTTCTTATTAAAAGTCAATTCTAAAAATCCAGTTTTAGAGACTTCATTTACAGTTGTCAATACCAAAAATGATTAAATATTGCCACAATTTAGAAAGAGTACAAGATGAAGATGGCAACACTTCACAGTTAGGCATATGCAAAGTGTTCCCAGGCAGACTACTCCCTCCCCTATTCTCCAATTTCAATAACCTCCTTAAATTTCTCTTCTTCCTCTGCATTTCAAAATCATCATCATCATCATCATCAGAAGAAGAAAGGGAATCACTGCTGAAGACTCCAAATGTCTGTCTGCAAACATTCAAGCAAGTAAAAAATTAAAATGCACTCTAAGTAATACCAAACTTTAAGTTAACACTATCTCAGAGTTTACTTTGAAATCTAGTAAGTTTTCAGATCACTGGACTTTTAATCAGATTTCAAAGTACATTATGTGATTTTCCTCATGACAGCAGTATTTGATTTTTCTTGGGAAGGCAAAATGTTTCACTAGTGTGCAAAGAAATGTCTTAATTAAGTTACTCCTTTTGTCCAGTCTCTCGCTCAGACAAATCAAGTTTTACTTAGCATTATGCAGCCACTTTGTGAAGCACCAACATTTTACACTTACTTAAAAATCTGACTTCAAAACCCCTGACTTCCATAATTGTCTGCTTTCAAGGATGCAAAACAAAGAGTTCCTATCTAGCAAAGGAAGGCACTCTCCATGCTCTATTTACATGATCTGACATCCCTTTGTCATTACTATTGTAATTCATAAATTAGATTTTCATTTAACATTTTTCTAGTTTAAGGATAGTTTCATATAGAAACATGAACTGATTCCAAAGAGACATAAGAATCAGTGTTTGAGTGATTAAAAAAAAAAAATCCATTAAAACTTCCATAGAGGCTCTCCCTCTAATTCAACTGTCTTTGGTTTTAGGAAAATAATTTTCATCTCTCGAGATTAAACAGTCTAAGGTTTTCAGAGGGAGATTCCGGCTTTAGTTCCAGAACAAATAAAATTCAATTACACAATCTCAGCCACAACCCTCATCATCACCTTATCAGTGACCATAAATAACTGTATTTTCAAATAAAATCGGATGGCTAGTAAAAAGAATGGCCTCCCACTGCCAGTGTTTGTTTTCTTTATATTCTCAGACTACCACAATAATAACCGTATTATTTATCTGTAGTTGCCACCAGTCCAAAACCCCCTGAAAGTATTACTGAGTCATGTGACAGCACCATTGAGAAAGAACTATCTCTTAGCCATACACAAACCTTTTATTCCCTTGGCATGAATCTCCCTCTGAGACAGATGAAGATGGGACTGAAGAATCTGTCTCACAATCTTTAGGTTCTGTTGAAAGCAAAGGATTTAGAATAATGTCACAAACAAATACAAGATGAAGTGGGATAGTCAAAGAGGTAGAAAACAGGATGTGTATCACCCATCTCTAAGTTCAGGGGAAGTTTCAAGGCAGGTTGGGGTTGATCAGTGCACAGCAGAAGTGAAAAAACACACCTGATTTTTAAGAACTGTAAAACACATAAGTAAGATTATGAAGTCTCATTAATTACTATTCTTTCAAGGCTAGATAGGTCATTTTTTTTAACTGGAAAACAATAAGGATCCCAAATAGGAAAAAAAAATAGGTTGTGCATGGGGAACAGACATTTAAGAATGGCAGAATGAAGGTAAGAAATTTAAAGTTGAGTTTGTGCATGTATTTCCATTAAAAAAATCTTGCTTCCATGCAAGAAGTTAGCTCTTAAGAAAAACTCTGCTTTCCAGTGTATCTTGATAACACTCAACAAAGCAAAGCTTTTTTCCTTTTGCTTCACTTCCTTATGATGAAATTACTGCACAGAACATTAAACTCTCTAAGTACTGTTACAAATAATGATATATTCAAAGTGTGCTATATGACAGGTATGCCCTCCTCTCCACAGCCCTTTATCATGCACATGTTTTGCAAAAACACTGGGGTTTGGGACTTTTTTGTCTGAATACCTATGAGCTCTTTACCACTACAGCCCTAGAATCTGTGGCTATGGCATGTAAGGCCAAGAGCAACACACTTTTTTTAACAGATGAAAAATACCAAGCAGTTCAGTCCATTTCAGTTGCTTAAGAAAAAGCTTTTGGCTAGGGCATAGTCAAGGAAATTTAAAACAGAACTAGCCTACACTGCTACCTGGATTTTCAGTTGTCTCTTCGCCAGTGGTTTCCATATCTAGACTTTCCTAATTAAAAGAAACAGGAGAAATCAGACATAAACATGCAGAAAACCTATGGGCATATCTGGTGCCTTTATAGTATCATTTTCAAGACACTCCATATATGCAAAATATTAAATTAACGCAAGGGGGAGGGAATAGGAACACCACTCTGGAACCCAGGATTAATAGCAAGGATTTCTACTCTAAAATAGGGTTTAGTAAATGTGAAAGTCAAACACTTGGCCAGATACAAAACTGAGTGTATCAATTAGTCTCAGGTTAATTATCCAAGAGTGTGGTAGAACCCATTGTGGTATAGGACAAAGCAATTCCTAGCAGAAAAAGAAAAACATACTGGCATGTGAAAGATGATTTGTGAAGTACTGTGGCCAATTCTGGTTGAAATAAACTACAAAGGAATTTATATCTGACCAAAAACAACTGTGAAAGTAGGCTATGGATATGTTTAATAAAGAAAGTGTCTGACATTCAAGAAGACAGTGGAGGAACTTCATTTAAGAGAGCAAAACCAAGACAGAGGAAATATGATTGATTAGTGTCTATCATTTTAACATGAGTTCCTATTGGGACAGGGGACTACTTGAGCTCACAGGCAAGGTTGGCACAAGAACAAACACAGATAAAACACATATCAGTTAATTCAGTTTTTAGTAAGATTTGAATGAAAACCCAAGCCCTGAGACAACTATTTGTAAAGCTTGGGGTTTTATTTTTGTCCATTCAAAAATCATTAGGCCATTCAGCAAGCATAATATATGATGTGTTTCAGCATATCACTGCTCTTTCATGCCTTCTGAAGATATTTCCTCTACCTTAGAACGTAGCTGTGGCATGACTGTAATAGTAAGATGTTAAATTATAATTAGAGAGCAAGAATAAAATATTAGTTTATACTACTCTATGCTTTGGGAAAAGATTTTTTCAGCTAAATTAAAATCATAACTAAATAATTTCTTTACATGAAATGCCATTCACATAGAAAAATAGTAAATTAAATCACTATCTACTTCTTCTGTGCAGTGGAACACCCCACGGTCTCCCATTCTCTGCTGTCTAGGAGTCTTTTCTGTGTCACCCCTTTTTTTTGCAAGACTGCTTCTGCAGTACTAAGATACAAAGCTGACACGTAAGAGCAAAGATAGGCAAGTACAAAAATATCCCATTGAAAACAGCACACATAGTCAGCAGGATATTTCAATATAGTGTGCACAAAGCAAGAGTCACTGACACTTGGCCAAGTGTTTCAACACTACTTAAAATTTAGGTCAAATGCTTACCTTTTTTATAGAGAGATTTAAAAACAAGCATTTGAGGACTTGGAAACATACATTGTTTTCAGTTTACTTTCCCCTCTTGCTGAGCATAGTACAAAAAAGAATCTCATTTAGTAGGAAAAAAAGAAAATTCTGAAGCTCATACAAAGATAACAAAAAGAAATTATGGCAGTTTTTTATAGTATTAAAGTTGCTCTGCAGGATAGCATTAAGTAATTTTTAGTTCACAGCCATTCTCAGACAATAGATTGCTTAGTCTTCTCTTAACTGGAATTAAGGTCTCATGCTGATTTTCCACGACTATATGTACTAGGAAAAAAATATCTTCCTGCTAATACTCTTTCAAAACCTTTCAGAAAACAATGTTAATTTGGGCTTCACAAAAAGAATTAAGTCAGGCACATAAGCAGAAATACTACAACTGCTTCACTTTGCTTGTGTCCAAATTTCTGCTATTTCTTAAGTCAACAGGACATTATAAAATTATTCTCAAGCAGGAAAGAAAACTTAATTAAACATGAAGGCACTTCTGGTGCAGAGAAGATCAGTTTAGAGGGCAAGTTGAATCTACTGAAACTCACAACATGAAGTGATCATCTCAGTTCACAAAAACCAGCCCACACATAAAAGATGCTCTGGAGTGAAGATCTCTCAACAACTGGCAATCCCAAAAGAAATGGACAATTTAAACACTGGCTGTGTCCAAAATATTTACACATGAAGCACCTGACAAATACATTCTCCTCTGCAGTCTTTGAATTGTATATCTTAAAACAAGCCACAAGCAGGAGACACTACCTGACCAACTGCAGTGGAACAGTTATGGAATGTTGCCAGGTTGCTTGGCAGCGCCCCCACAAAGTTCCAAGCTTGATCATGCCCAACTCCCAAGTCCCTGGTGCGACCCTACTGTGGAGGGCACCTGATAATCACGGAATTGTAGAACGGCTCAGGTTAGGAGGGACCTCTAGCCAGCACCTAGCTGAACACCCCTGCCATGGATAGGGCCACCTTTCACTAGGCCAGGTTGCCCCAAGCCCCATTCAGCCTGGCCTTAACACTTCCACAGGTGGGGCATCAACGGGCTCTCTGGACAACTTTATCACCCTCTCAATAAAGACTTACTGTATACATAGTGGCACAAAGGGAGGTCTCAGCTCAACCACTGCACGCACTTACCCCCTGCTGCCAGGAACAACAATATCTTTTTCTGCTGTCAAAAGAAAAGTCCCTAGCCAATATTGTGCTATAGAATAAAGGCTTGCTAATAAGGCTCATTCTAGCAGCTCTGCATGATGAAAAAAAAACCCAACTTATTTTGTTCTAACATTGCAAAACAAAATAGATTTGATTTGTAGTGGTGTAAAACTTTGTCGAAGTCTACAGCTTCAACAGACCTCTAAATCCCAATTTTCTTCATCCTTTAAGCAACCAACATTACAGAAAATATAATGTGAAGATAGTTTGATAGGATTGTATAGTATATTGACCTGTCTGGATGCCAAGTGTCCACCAAGCTACTCTATCACTCCAAGGGTGACAGGGGAGAGAAATAAGATGGGAAACAACTAGTAGCTTGAGAAAAGGTAGTTTACTAAAGCAAAAGAAGAAAAGTGAAAGTTTGTGCAGCTCAGAAGTAGCCAAAACACCAGTGTGTTACCAGGACCTTTCCAGCTACCAACAGAAAGCACAGCACTGTGAGGGCTGCAGTGGGGAAACAAACTCTATCTCAGCCAGACCCAGTACAGATTACTTTCCATAAACATAAATGAATATGTATTAATTCTGCCATTCACTTTTAATTATTTATTTATTTGTTTCATATTAGCTGTCCCATTATTTCTCCAAGGATTTTCTTTATATTGCTTCTGTACAGTGGCTGGGTTTTGCCTATGGTCTGTTTTTTTTTTTTTTGTAAAGCAGTCAACACACACAGAGCTATTAGCATGCTGTATAATTACAAGTAATTTTTAAAATTATGATTGATCATTATCTCTTTTTTTAGTCATATTTTTAAGAAGATAAAGGATAAAAAAGAGATAATGCAGACATACATAAAAATACTGTGATAGGAACCAAGAAAAACAGCTGGGGAGGTTTCATGTCACACTGGGTCAGTACAGAATTGAAAGAAAAGATCCACATTTTATCTTTATTTGTTGTGCAGTTGAACTTATGAAATATGCAAGTATGAATTTAAATAATTATTAAGTCAAAGGTAAAAAAATGAACTAAAAATTTAAATTAATGTCTGATGTATAGTAACACTAAAACAGTCACACTTCTATTTAGTATTTTCTGATGTGCTCAAGTAGGAAAGGAGCTGAGACCCACTAGTGTCACTGAAACAAGCTGTAATATTAAAATAATGAATTGCCCTTGGCTGGGGTAGTTAATACTAGTTATAATATTGAATTCCGTTCTTTACAATTAGTGTTTGAAAATCTGGAAAGATCCAGCAACACTAAAAAAATCTTTGTACATTTAATTCTGCATTTGCTTCCTTGTGATTTCACATGCAAAAAAAAAATCATGCAAAAGAAAGGCTGCATTAAGAGAACATCAGTGACTCATTTAGGAGATCAGAAATATCTGAGATTGCTTTTATAATGTTAATTCAGCTCAGCTGTATGAATACCTTTTCAGGTCATTTAATGAAAGGGTTTTTTTCAGAAGACACCCATCTCACTTGGATCTAGGAATATTTGAACAGTTTGTGTTGAAGTAGACGCTAAACATGAGGTAGCCAATCCCTCATTTGCTGTAGAAGAGTAATCTGATAAAGTGAATGAGGTAGCACTTGCAAAAGGGTTGCTATATTAAGGAATATGAGTATTGCCCAGAAAAATTCAAACTTCTCTTTCTCTAAAAAATCCATGACTATACTGGAATAATTTAAATCATAATTTTTAAAAATTGTCATTAATTCTGTTTTCTTCATTTTTTATACCCCATTTTAAATCCTCCCAGCTTGGATTGTGGAGTCTTAAAATCTCATTGTTGTAATTTAACATTTCATAGACTTTAGATCTTAAAGGAATTGCAGCTATCCACAGTTAGTCAGAAGTTGAGCTTTAGGATACCTGATCTTCATCTAAACCAAAGTGACTGAGATAACTTGTCCTTCTTTCCTCTTTTAGTATTCTTGGAACGTAATTCTTAGAGGACTGTTGACAGTCTAAACTTATGAATTACTGTGAAAAATCAAGTCCAAGATACTTCATCCTAGGCATCCAAACTGAGTGAATAATTCTGGCTATATTTTGTTTCCATCTAAAACATGGCATGAATGGATACATGAATGCAATTTAATTCATATTACATTTTATTGGGACTTTCTAGTTCCCTAATACGTTGAAACTGCTAAACCTCTAAATTCGAAGTTTGTATTCTTAACAGATACATGCTCCAATTACCCAAACATACCCTGACATATGTATTCACTAGGTACCCAACAGCTTATGGAATTAGTGTATAAACAAGCTCAAGTAGATATAAGAAATTACACATTCAATTGAGCAACTTCCCCCAGATGCTTGCTTTTTCTAACCATCTGGTCTACAGCACAGTACTATTGTCACACACACAATTTTTTCCTTACGATTTCCACTTTTATTTAAATATTAAAATATGGGTTTAAATAAACTAGATAAAGATACTAGATAAAGATCAGTTGAAAATCTGTGTCACTGCCAGGCACTACACCTGCATTTACAAATCCCTGGTTGGTACTTTGGTCACAGTAAAATCCTTCCTCCTTTTATTTCTCGGTAGAATTCAATTCTTAAAATATTACTGCTGTAAAACTTCATGAGTATTGTGATTTTTTAAATTTAAATAGCAAGAGAAATTATTTTTCCAATAGCAACATTGAATGAAATTACAGATTGATTGTCTTGCTTTCAACGGGATTGAATCTCCAGCTCAGCTTCTCACTTGCACAGACTTTATTTCCTACAGCATTTTAAATGGTCTAAATTTTACTTCAAATTTTCATTCTGTGTACATCACCACTTGTGAGACAACGCACTTTCTTCATGTACTTGTTTTCATTTGTGCTAAGTCAAACCTCCTCAAACATTCAGCTGAACATTCAGCTGGTTCCCAGCTTTGTGGAAGGGTAGCCTATACTTTGGGCGTCAATGAATAAAGTCTTTATCCATCATTCTGATCCCTAATTTTTGATATGTAAGTGCATTGAATACTCTAGCAAGAACTGTTTCACCAATCCAACCTCCAGCAAACCAGAGCACCACGGTGTGAGGGAGATGTTAGGCTGGGGCCATCTACTGGTTGAGTTGCTGAGCTTTCATCGACGAATTTGAAAAACTACTTTACACACGTAATTCTCTTGCAGTTATAAAAATAACAGCATATATTAATTAGTAGATTAATCACCTAAGTATGTGATGTTTCTTCCATAATGGTTCTTTGCTTTTAAGATTAAATAGTCCATGAACTTAATATGGCCCAATTATCAAAAGAAAAATGAATGTATTTATCTTGTTTTCATAAAAAAAAAAAATAAAAATTAAGGGGGCTGGGGGCAGGGAGGGAGGGGGTCTCTTACTTCCCAATAACACCAAAAAGAAAATGTAGAAGAAAGTAATATTAATGCCAATATTTAAACAATTTAGTAAAGTAATCCACATATTTTTAATATTATTGCTGTGAGGAAGCGGATAAGTAATTCTTATTGCCTTATTTGATGCTGTGTAAGATTTCATCCTGAGTTTGTATGTGTTGTTCTGAAATAGCTAAAATGCTAAAATGTACAGTTTTTTGGGGATTAAAAAAGAGCTGTCAAGGGGGAGAGATAGGCAGTACCTGAAATCCATTTGCCCACATATTATGGGCTCCTCAAAGACACTCAGGGCTGGGTGCTGTGCTGTTTTGGTTAGACCAGAGATAATTTTCTTCACAGTCCCTGGTGTTGAGCTGTATGTTGGATTTGTGCTGAACACAGGGACGGTAACAGAGATGATTTTGCTATTACTGAGCAGAGCTTACACTCAGCAACCTGGTCCTGCTGTTGCTTATCATGGTAATTTTGAACTCTGATCCATTTTCCTGTCAGTTTCTACCACAAAACTCACAAAATGTGTGCTCAATTAAACATTAATGCATCATAATCTCATTTTTTATGTCTACCAGGTTCATGTCAAACACTGAGAATTTTGATTCCTGAGATTATTTAGCAGCATGATGAAGCTGTGACAGTTTCAGGCTTGCCATCATCCTGAAGTACTACCAAGCACTGTGGCAAATGTGAGCAATTTGTCCAGTCAGAACTCATGTCCTTGAAGCTGTTACTGTAGATACACATGCAAAAACACATCTGAAAGCTTACCACAAGCTTACAACTATTGCCAAATATTAAGTCTCTTTCAAAGTGCAAACTTTAGTCTTGCATTCTATTAATATACCTGTCCAAACAGAAGATTCTTTTACATTAAATTACGTGTCTTCTTGTCTCTTTGACCTCAATTTAGTTATGCCACAGCAAGATTCCTGTGGGCGGTCAGAGGCAGCAAAGGCCCATCATTCAGCCTGCTCTCTGACACCACACTGTTCTTCCCTGGAGTGAGGTAAAGCTCAAACCAAATTCTTTCCCCAGATCTACCATAACATTGCTTGAGAGGAAAACTGTTCTGCCTTTCAGCGTTTGCCTTAAATTCAGCCTTTCACAGACAACCTTCTTCCATCTTGGGTTTTACATTTTAACACGTACAAAGAGTTGCCCTCTCAGCTAGACACACTCCAACTAACACTGTCTCTTTTCTCATTCCATCCTGGGCTTCGTTGCCGAGTTGAAGCTTCTACTTTACAGTTTTTCCAGGCTCTGAAACACTGCTATGCCCTCTTTCTCACCCCTCCTCCTTTCCTTCAGCATCCTCCTCTCTCCAAAACTCACATGAAGATGCGCTTAGAGAAACCCTTCGTATCACACATGCAAGAAAACAGCCACGTTTCGTCCTTGGGTCTCGCAGGAAGCGTGGGCAGAGCAGCTCCCAGAGCCACAGCTCCTCACGGGCCATTCACTCCCCGCGCTCCCCACCCTCGGTCACCAAATTCCATTTACCGACCAACACAAGCCCGCGATGACGACAGCACGGGCCAGGCGGGGCGTCCGCTCTGATTGGTTGCGACTCGGCGAGTGGGGCGGGGCTGGACGGGACGACTGCGCTGATTGGCTGCAGGGCGGGGTTGGGCGGGGAGACTGCGCTGACGGGCGGCGGCGCTGCGAGCGCGGGGCAGGTCGGGTCTGGCAGCCGTTGGCGCGCGGTTTGAAAATGGCGACAGCGGCCGGGGAAGCGCCGCCAGCGATGGACGGCGGCGGCCCCGCCGGTAGCCCCGCCAGCAGCTCCGCCGGCAGCCCCGCCGGCAGCTCCGCCGGTTTGGCCCCACTGCCAGCGGCGGCCGTGGAGGCCGTAGCTGCGGAGTGGATGCTGGAGTTCGCCTGCTCCTGCCTGTGCCGGCACTTCGCGGAGCAGAGCGGGGCGGAGTTCCAGCGGTGGAGGAACGTTGCGCAGGGTGAGGGGCGGCGGCGCTCCGCGGCGCTCGGGGCTCTGGCACGGCCGCTCCCGGAGCAGCGAGCCCGGCGGGGTCTGAGCACGCCGAAGGGTGGGAGGGCTAAAGCACTCGTAGCCCGCCGAGCACAGTGGTCAGCAGTCTTGGGGGGATGCTCAGCTCTTTCAGCGGCTTCAGGAGACCCCCGGGCTATCAGGGAGGCTGTTAAAGGCTTTGAGTGGTATCGGCAGCTTTGCACACGGGGGCAATACAGCAGCGCTAGAAATATTTCACGGAACTATAATCTGGCAGACAGAGATGAGGTAAAGTGAAATCTGGTGACTGGATTTTGAATTTAAAATGAGAAATAAACTTTAGAGTGAGAGTAGTTGACAACTAGAAGCAAATATCTAAGTCTCGGATAAATTTGATGGACTTATGATGCTTTCTTCTGTAAGAAGCAGTTTTCCTGAGCATATCAGGTTAGAGTGTTGGGGGATATTTTGTCTGTGTGTATATTCTTGACTCAAATGAATGTAGTAGTATGACTCATTTAAATTTCTGCAAAGAATAGAATGCAATGGCATAATGATTACTATGTAAATTGATATGGGATACGGTAAGAGGTAAGAAATCTAAAGATAACTTCATAAAGTACTTTGAATGGGGGTCTGCTAGATTAAATTGCTTCTTGATATTTATATATTGATATTTGACTGCCAACTCAGCAGGAGAATTGTGCTGAAGTGTCATGAAGATGGGAAGCAGAGACACTGTCAATGCAGACGCAGATTGGAATTATCTCCTGAGAAGCACTGAGAAGACTTAGGACTGGATTAGTAGAAAAAATTAATTAAATTGTACAGAATGCAACGTCATATGGAAATAAGAAGTAATAGCAAATTTTGAACTTGTTCCTACTCTGTTCAGCATCAGAGGAAAGAGTTTGGCACGCTAAGATTATAAAGTCAGCATTGTAAAAGTCTTTGGGAAAAGCTAAGCACAGTCATAACATTGCATTAGAAAAGTGAGTGTGTTTTTTTCACAGAAACACAGAACTATTACTCTCCCATGTGTCAAAGGGAGACCCTACAGAAATAATGATTGGCTGTCAACAAGAAGGTCAATTCAAAATGAAGTGCAGAAAGCTAGGAAGGCAGTGGTTCCAGATGACATACGGAGGCTCCTTGAACTCCAACTGTTCTGTGATTCATTTTTCATTTTGAACGTTTCTGTATTATGCTGTAAAGATGAATTACTATATCTGGCACATTAGCATAAGAAATTCACAGTAACCCACATCATGGGAATAAACTCATGATAGCTCCCATGGTAAAATATATAATAATCCTGGTGACCTTCCAACCTTGCAAGGAGGATTTCCCTTGTAAATTTACATTTCTGAGTAAGCTTTCCATGTAGCTTTTACTGCTTTAATTCTGTAAGTTGCTCTTCCAACATATGTTACCAGTCTGCCTGTGGCTCATGGTTTGTGGCCATTCCATGGAAGTGTTCTTTGGAGGAGACAGCTGTCTTTTATAGGAACCTACTTACCAAAACAAAACCTAAATTTGATACTATGGTATTTGAATTGGATTAATATAAGCCTGTGATTAATTCTGCTGCTTCTTCAGAAAAGGATATTTTCTTCTGGTCAAGCTCTTAAATATTAAGTTGTTTTAGCATGGAAGAATACTAATTAAGTGTGCTTCATTGGTTTCTTAAGGAATTGGAAATTTAGTGAAATCTGATAACACAGTGTCTAGTATATGTCTAGCCACACTGTGGCAGTGCTGGAGCAAGTCTGACTTAACTTTTCTCTTCTTTTCTAGCTCTTATTAATGGACTCTCCCAAATACCTCCACATCAGAAAAAAACAGTATATATCTGTCAGCTTTTGATAAGAATTTCAGAAGGAAAAAGCCTTGGTAAATACTCAGATTCATTTTTTTCACTTGCTTAAGAATATTTGCATGAACTTGTACAGAGGTATATTAGATATACTTTCACATAGCCTTCACTGTGCATATCTATATATATTTTTATAAATAGATATAACTATATATAAAGTAAATTGAATAAATTCCACTTTTTGGACACTCTTTATTCCATATGTGACTGAGCTGTCTGCAGGACTGGTGTTATTCTGTGCTGACTGACTTATCTGCATGGCGTTTGAATGACCATATACTTCTTAAATTACCAGTCTTTTTTTGTCAGGGTAGTATCAACAAAAGAAATATACTGGAAAGGACTGTCTCGCTCTTAGTGAGCAATACTCACTAAAGCTCAGGATATGTGTTCCTTTCTGCACATTTAACTCTAGAGTTTAAAGTAGGACACACAGCAGGAATATGGATGAAAAGGATGACTGCCCATGTTTCCTACGGAAGACTGTAAGACTTTCAGCTGGCAGCAAGTCCTTAGGGCTTTTATTCACTACCATATCTTCTATTTGGCTGCATTTGCAACTAGTTGGTTTAGCCAAGATAATTTTGTTTGAGTTTCTGGAAGACTTTAACCTTTTCTTTTTTTTTTTTTCACTGTTTGATAAAACTAATTGGAATTTAAAGACTTCAGAAGCTGTCTTGAAAGCATAAGCATGGAAGGAAAAAAAAGTGTATTCTGGCCTAGCAATGCCACAAAGTCTTGTTTTATACAATTAGATTTCCTATGTTGCTTGTCAGGTATTATGTCACCTTGATTTAGTTTAGCTGGAGAATCAAATTTTAATATTTAAAATAGTTCAACATTTACAAATTATGAATTTTTTGTGATAATGCTCTAAATTATATTATTGTATATAACACTCGAGAATATGACTTCATTCTGTGTTTTTATCCTATCAGTGTAAAGAATGACCTGTGTGGTGAGGAAGATTGCATGTGTGTAGTAGGTGTTATATCAGGGGTAGCTGCACAGTGTATATGGAAAGCTAATATATAGCAGCTCTCCTATTTTTTTCTAGTCATTAAAATATTTGATCTGTGCTGATCACACAGAGTAGGCTGTTTCAGTCTTAGCTATCTAAGAGCTAAATACTTTGGTTTTACACCATTAAAATAAACAATATGAAGTGTCATGTTACTTGATTGAGACAATAATTACAGAAACATGTGGGTTTTTTTTTTTTAGTTATGTGTATATATGCACATAGTACTATTTGAAATTTCACTGATGTAGTGGGTATAAAATAATTTTGTCTCTTCAGTATTGTATAAGTTGTTTATCTTCTGTATGAAAAATACTTGGTGAAAGGAATGTTATTGAGAGACATTCTGTGGATACCATAAAATGAAGGCACAAGTGAGGCTGTAGTTCAGCGAACATCTTGAACTAAGCTGGCAGTGCCGTGGGAAAAAAGCACTTGTGCACTTGCCAGCTCCTCCTGCATCTGTTAGATTTGCACACTCACTTGTGCAGGTGTGCAATGACCAGGCTGGGAAACTGCTTGAGAGTGTTGAGGGGATGATTATTTGGCTAGGCTAGATTTCTGCCAGAGCCTATCACTGATCCTTTCCTGTATGTTTGCACAAACCTTGGTGTTGACACAGCAGTACTCTAGTGTGGAAGGTTGCTTCTGCTTTTTCAGTGACACGCCTGTGTAGACCTGTTTGAGTTTCCCTCTTGGTTTAAGCACTTCAAGTATAACAAAAAGTTAAGACATGGAAATAGTGATAGACTCAGGGGAAAAAAAAAAACTACCTAGCATTGTGATTATATTACAAAATTAATAGCATCAATATCAAATGTGATATCTGATGCTAAGTTTAATGTATTATTAATGCCAGCCCAAATATCTAATGCTGAACTTAACACTATTGCAAGTGGCGTTTTGAGTGAACAATAATTAGCTGACACATAATATCCCCTGAAAATGCTACAGTAATGTCATTAGCAAGGATAGAAACAACTAGTCTCTCTGAAAAGAAGTCAGTTGCTTCAGGTTTCTTAAATGCACCTAAAAATTGAGGGAAAAAAAGATTTGAAATTTTACAATACATATTACTTCATTGCATATAAATAATGCAATCTATTTAAATTTATCCTTTAATTTTTATAAATACTTTGGTTTTTTCCCCCTCTAAGGATTACATTTTGAAAAGGATCAAAGAATTTCACCTTTGGAATCTGCTCTGTCCTTCTGGACTTTACTTGAAAAGGAGGAAATTAAACTGGAAAAGCTTCATGAAGATATTCGTCGCTTGATTCAAATTCAGGTCTGTGTGACTTACTCATAATCCCTCAGGATGCTACCTACTCATTGGGAGTGAGTAGATGGAAAGCTGCTTGGCAGGAAAGGACCTGGGGGTGGTGGTCAACAGCAGCTGAACATGAGCCAGCTGTGCCCAGGTGGCCAAGAAGGCCAATGGCACCTGGACTGTCAGCAATAGTGTGGCCAGCAGGACCAGAGCAGTGACTGTCCTCTGTACTCAACACTGGTGAGGCCACACCTCAAATCCTGTGTTCAGTTCTGTCCCCTCAGGACAAGAAAGACTTTTAGGTGCTGGAGCGAGTCCAGAGAAGGGCAACAGAGCTGGTGAAGGGTCTGGAGCACAAGTCTTACCAGGAGCAGCTGAGGAACCTGGGAGTGTTTAGTCTGGAGAAAGGGAAGCTGGGGGGTGGTGTTGGGCATCCTTATCACCCCTACAACTGCCTGAAAGGAGGTTGTAGCCAGATGGGGGTTGGTCTCTTCTCCCAGGTGACTAGTGACAGGAGGAGAGGAAATGGCCTCAAGTTGTGCTAGGGAAGGTTTAGACTGGTATTAGTAAAAGCTGTTTTCACACAAAGGGTTGCACAACATTGGAACAGACTGCCCAGAGAAGTAGTGGAGGTGCTATCCCTCCACTTCCTCCCTTGGAAGTGTTTGAAAAAACATGTGGCTATGGCACTTGAGGACATGGTTTAATGGTGAACATGGTGGTGGATGCCAGGTTGATGGTTGAACTTTATGACCTTAAAGGTCTTTTCCAACCTTAAAGATTCTATGATTCTTCCCTGCTAAAACAGAACCCCTTCTACAAAAATCTTGGGCTATGAGCAGACTGAACTGAATTTTCAGTTTTAGTTCAGATTAAATAGATCTGTACAGGGGACCTTTTCCTATCTCATGTGGTTTCTATTCATACAATTGTTTCAAAAGCTGCCAATCTGAAAAAAAAAGATATTGATTGAAATAAATTTCAAAACTAATTGTTAGAAATAGGTAAGTGTTAGTAACCCTTAAATATATAATCATCTGAATTTTGGGAGCCTTAGAAAACTGTAGAATTGTGACTTCTCCTGTTTTTTTCAGGTGGAAAGTATTTAATCATATTTTGTAATTATATTTCTTGTAGATTGTAGCAGTCCATATGGAAAACAGGTATTTCAAGGAAGCTGCTGAAGTTCTTGAAAGGCTGTTTACAGACTCTGAATCAGATAAGGTAGTAACTTGCTTAATTTGCATTGATTTTCAGAGGAGAAAGAGGGGAGTTGGGTTTCCAAAGCTAGCAAATCCTACCTGCATAGTTTCAATCTCGTTATTGTCTGTGCAGTCACTTTCACACCTGGGCACTTCAAAATACAGCAGGATATTTGTGGCTAGGAGACTGATAGAAATATGGGATGATTTGTGGGAGTAAATTGCTTCTAGCAGCAGTTGTTCTTCATCCCCTCTTTCAATTCATATGAGGAGTGAGGTGGCACTACAAATTCTGGGAATTTGATACTACTATTCTCTCAGAGCAAAGTCAGTGTAAACATGCTGGCAGAGACATCATAATTCCTAGCAGCCAGTTTGCTGAGTTCTGTTGCAGTGGGCTCTTTTCTTCACCTCTGATAATTAGAGTTCCATGTACCAAAGCATCCCAGGGAAGGAAAACTGATTAGCTTCTGTAATACAGACTGAACACTGTTATTCCTCTGCCTGGAAAAGACTACATATGTGAGTTAGGTCACCTCCTGCTTTGAAGTTGACTAAATCATTCAGAAAGTTTCACGTTTGGGTGAATATCTCTCTAATATAATAGTGCACACATCTGAATTTGCTGAGGTGGAGAAAAGAGCAATAGAAGGACTGCAGGCAAAAAGAAAGAAGTTAAAAATGCTGCCTATATCTTCAACTGGTATATTAGGACACATGTTCCATGTCAGTAGTGGCCTGTGTATAACTTGCTCTTTGGAAATACTTTCATTCAGAGGATTTGGATGTTTGGAAAGTGTAGACTGTGATTATAGTACTCAAATTAATAAATAAAAATGCAGCCTATACACAGAATAAATTCTCCTGGCTATATTTGCTTCTGTAAAATTCAGAGGGATTGGTAAATAAAATGTGAATTTCTGATTATCAGTATTGATGTGTCCTTAATGCTGCTATACTAAGTATTCCTTTTCCTGAACACTGTACGCCCCTTTCAATGGCAGCCTTTTTGAGGCAGCAAATGAGAAGAGAGAACCAAGTAACAGGTGGCTTTTTGTGGGTGTTTTTACTCCACTGACAACCCTGCTTTCCGTGTTAGTCATAAAGGAAATTAAAATGGGGATCTCTGGTCAGTTACACTTTACCATTACTGAGCACAGAAGATAAATGGTGTTGTGTCTAGTTGACTTTAGAAGCCTTTCAAACTGCAGCATAAAGTTGTATAGGAATATTCAGGAAACTATACAATCACTTTTATCTTTCTATATTTCCTGTTTAGCATAGATAAAAAGTTTACTGCAGGATTTATGTTGTATAAAGTTGTGCTTTTCTTAGCCTTTAAGGGTGAAGCTGGCAACCATAATTAAAACCAAGGACCCATATGTTCCTCTTCTCCAAAACTTCAGTTACAGTATTTTGATAAGTAAAATCAAGTCTTACGTTGAACTTTTCATGAAAGAAAATGAAACTAACTTCTTAAGACAGGTATGTTGAATGTATTTTCAGAACTTTTGAAAAAAGTTACCTGATTCCATTAAATAGATTTATTCTTTCAAGGGAGTTGTTTAGGCAATATTCAGTTACTGTATTAGATGAAAAGGAAACTTCACCTTCCTTTGGATTGTCTTATATTGAACATTTTTGTTTTAATTAGTACATCTTGGAGAAAGTAGGCAGGAACCAGACTCCTCTAAAATATTTTCTCTGAATGTTTTTCCCACAACTGTTTTAATTAGAAAAATAGTTAGGAAAATAGTGTAATTAAAACAAGATGTGTTTAAGAGATAAAACAAGATATGGGACTCCTTAAAAAAGTAGCTTTATATTTAATGTTTATTTTATTTAAGCCTACATGACTTCTCATACTAAAAATAAAAAATCAAGACCTGTAATTTGGCTGAAAGCTTTAGGAATGTCAGAGGAGTTAGGAGATAGAAAACTATTATTGCGATTTTCCTGTAAATACAAATGTTCCTTACAAACAGTCTTGCTCAAAAGTGATTTAAAATTGGCAAGAACAACATTCTTTCTTAAGTTCATCTTCAGGAGGATTGTAAAGAATTTCTCCTATGTTTACTTCATATAAAAGAATATTGAATTATTCAATTACAAAAGCACAGACGTCTAAAGTTAATAAGAAGCAAATTTTAAATAAACAATCCTGAAGTTCCTCTGTGTTTTTCATTTTCTTACCAGAGAGACTAGACAACTTATTAAATACATTCAAAGTATAATACAACAAATACTTTTTAATGGTTTCACTTGACTGTCAGTTTTCAAGTGTATTTTTCAAGACTATTTGAGTCTAAGGGGATGTGGAGGTTTGGAGGTGTCAGAGAAGGCTCCGAACTCCATACGAGCATGCCTAAGGCCCTCGCTGTCCCACTCACCCCCACTTCCTGCACATTTGTCCTACTGTCTGCACCCACATTGCAAATTTTACTTTGAACAGAGTTATTCTGGCACATGGAGGAGCCAGCTTTGTGAAGAATTCCCACTTCTGTATGGCATGCAGGGATTTCTCAGCTGTGTACCTTGCATTCTCTATAGAGGAACACTCTAGCTTTAACTGTTAATCTCTCTTCTCTTTCTTCTAGTGACAGATGTAGAAGTATAATCATAGAATAGCTTGGATTGGAAGGAACATTTAAAGATCATTTAGTCCAAAGCCTTTTCAATAAGCAGGGACATCTTGAATTAGATCAGGTTGTTTAGAGCCCCATTGAACCTGGCCTTGAAAGTTTTTAGGGATCAGGCATCAACAACCTGTTCCATGTTTTGGCACTCTCATCATAAGCAAAACAAAAATCATCCTTATATCTAGTCCAAATCTACTCTCTTTTAGTTTAAAAGCATTAACCCTTGTCCTCCCACTACAGGCCCTGCTAAGAAGTTTGTCCTATTTTTATTCAGTGTAGTAAGCCCCTTTTAGATACTCCATAAAGTGTATTGAATTACTACTTCTTCCTCTTGGCAATGGAGAAGAAACAATCTTAGTTTGTGGCCAAAAGTTTGAGCAGGATGTTAGAAATGTTTTTTGCCAGTGCAAAAATGTTATATTACAAGCCTAAGGTCTGCTTCGACAGGGCTTTTCAAATGTTACATGGATGCTTTATCCTGCCATGGGCTACAGAACTAGATAAACTTGAAGCCTGCCAGTTTTTGTCTCTAACCTAGTTATAAAAAAACAGAGTTTGGAGTACTTTGATAGTACTTGCAGTCTTAGTTAAGCTCTGCAATTTACTTAGCACATTTATAAGTTCAGTCATTATCCAAGTATTCATTGTATTTCTTTGTGTCCATATAAAAAATCAGTTGCAGCTATGACTAGAATTTCTCCAAGTTATTCACTGATATAAATCTTTATGGATTTCAACTTAACATGCTAAAGTTGTTTTGAAACTACTTAGTTTAATGTTATTACCTCTGAAATGTCTGTGAAATAAGCATTGTTAGTCCTAGTAAAAAGTATGTATATTAATCTTAGTGCAAACTCCTATCTAGGTACTATCTGGCTTTAATTTTAAGATATCAATTCCATTTCTCACAGGAAGCCACAAAACAAGTGGCATCTAAAGGGTTGGAAGCAACAGCATGGCAAAACAGACCTCTGGAAGTCAATGAAAATGAGAAAAGTGATTTGGAAACAAAGCAAAGGTTTGTATTAAGTATTATATTGCTAAGGGATGTACTTGGACAGTAACATGAAACTTGTACAACAAAGAGTAGGTAGAAGGAGGGATGTTAAATTCCAAACTGCTGTCCAATAGAAAATTAGCTACAAGCACATTCCCTATTTTTTTTTTTAAATTTGTGCTCTTCTGTGGTTGTTACTTTTGGCATTTACATCAAGTAGCTTATCATTAAGTTTAATTATTTGTGATTTTGCACAATTTGCAATTTAAACAGCTGTCAGTCTATAATAATAAAAGCATAAAAAAACCCTTCTCTTTTCTAATGCTTGATTGAACTCCTTTTAGTTCTAATTTCAGGCTACAGATCATCTCAAGAAGAAAAAGAATAAGGAAATGGAATCAGTCTGTTGCATTTTCCTTACAGCTGACCCTTTAATGATACTAGTGTGAAGGGAAATAGTTATGTTGCTTCATGATCCTGACGGTGCAAACCTTCAGAACAATTACATGATTATTTTGGAAAATGCTAATATTCTAGGTTTATCACCACTTGTTTTTTAGGGAGATTAAGTTGCAGTCTTTAGCTAGGATAGTGTCTGTATTTCTTCAATTTGTACTTGGCATCATTTAGGTAAGCAAATAGGCTGATGCAGACAGTATAGAGGAAGACAAGTCATAAGATTTTTTAATTTGTTTTTTTAGAAGGGCAACTCCTGATGCAATTACATCTGAGAGATATGATGAAAGACTCAGTCAAAAGACCTATGGAAATAATTTGTAATGAAAAAAACAGATGTGCAAAATGCCTTGTATCTAAAATGTGTAATGTCTTGGGAACAGGCTACCCAAGGGAGCAGTCGCAGCACCAAACCTCACAAGAGTTCAAGAAGCATTTGCACAGTGGTCTCAGGCACGTGGTGTGACTCCTGGCGATGTCTGTGCAAGGCTAAAAGCTGAACTCGGTGATCCTTGCAGATCCCTTCCATCTCAGCAGATTCTGTGGTTTTGTATTTCTCCTCCAGCTATAAGGAGGCAAAGTTAAGAGGGTGAATGCATTGATGCCGTTATTGATTGTATGCCACTGCTTCTGTAGAGAAGTTTTTCTTTTAAATATTGTTGAATCATAAAAATGGCAAGTTGCTGCCTAGGAAATAGTTTTTTTGTCTTTTTTCTTTTCTTAAGATTGATGAAAGAGGAACAGTGTATCACAAGTCAGTCATCTGGAGACAGAATAAAACCCAAACTAAGGTAAAAAATGTTGTTGTTGCTCTTGGTCATAGACTTTCATCAAGTTCTTTGTATTTTTACTTCAGATCTGTGTTCTTTGCAGGAGACGTTTGGAACAGAAACCCAAAGAGAGCAGAGTTCTTCAGAGTGAGTATTACTTTCAAAACAGTCGTGTCAAACACTTACTTCTAACTGCTATCCAGTGTGGCTGGATTCATGCAAAACTGGTTGTGGTGGATAAAAACACTCCAATTTGTGTGTGGTTCCTGTGCAAATGCAGGTTTGGTGGTTGCCATATTTAGAATGCTGAGAAGTGGCTTAAGGTTCTCTAGCAATTAATTTTGCAACATTGTTCACTATTTTCTAGTTTGCTTGGTTGGTTTATGAGACTTTTGGTATTCTGTGCAAAAGAAAGCTGCCAGAGTACTGAAATTCATTTCTTTCTGAATTTTGTGCTAGATAACTTGATTGGGAAGGAACTAAAGGAATTAGCTGATTGGAAAAACAAATTGTACTGTAAAGTGCACAAAGTTAGGATGTTTATGCATTTCCTGGTATTACTTCTCAAAAACCTAACAAGACAGATAATATTGTACTTATAAGTAAGCTCTTAAGATGAATAGCACCCTCTTAGCACAGAGACATGATCTAGTTCCTGCATGTGGAAGGGCAGCCTCTTGAGATGGCTTGAATGTTTGTGACAGTTAAAACCTGATACATGTACTTGGAAATGAAGGATTTGTGTACAAAGAACCATAGCTCTGATTGGTTGTTACTTCCCATTCTCTCTATGTAAAATGAGAGTAGATAGTAAAAATGTTTTTACGAAAATGAAATGTTTTAATATTATGTACCAATTTTTAGTTAAGTGTTTAAAATATAATTCTTCTGTGAGCTCTATTGTATAGAAAATACAGTGGATTTTTTGAATAGCCTATTTTTTGAAGCCCTTGGACTATGGCAAGATTCATATGTATTCATATAGAAAAGTATATTTATATGTTAACAGACTCTGAAATTTTCCCAGTCGGTCAAAACATCTCAAAATAGTGTACGTTCTTGTCATGTGTAAATGGTAGAATGCAAAAGTCCTGCCTTGATGTTGACTCCTCATTTTTCTGGATGTATATTTACTGTCTTCTAGATCTTAACAACTTGCAAAATGTGGAAGAAAATGGAGTTTCTTTGCCTTGTGGCCGAAAAAGACAGGTTTGTACCTATGCTCTGTTCTAAATTGAGGTAAAATGAATCTGCACTGCACAGAATTCTTTTCTCAGCTTTATTTAATCTAACTTTTAAATCTAGTGCTTAGATTTAATATTCTGTAGATAACTCAAGTGCTACATTTCCTGAAATGGTTACAGTCCTTTTATTTTTAAAGACAGGAAATAAAACATATTTTTGCTGTCTCAAATATTGATTCTAGTGCTTCCAAGCCTTTTATATTTGTTGAAATACACTGTTATCAAAGCTTAGTTTGAAATAAAAAATTCTTTTCCACGGTTTGGATTAAAGAATTCAGGATGTCATTTGCCTGTGAGAATTTTGGGCAAATATCAGAGGCTACTTGTTTTCCAGCTTAGAAGGTTAAAGATTTAGCAGTTTTATAATTCAATAGTTTGTTTATGTGCTGTAAAAACATACTTACTTGAGAAGTTACTCTAGTTTTCATAAACCAAATGGTAGGGTCTTCTTATAATGCTACATTTCAAGTGGTCCTTTGCATTCTTTTCATGGGTAAGCATACTTCATTGGATTACTTCAAAATAACCCTGCTGTGTTCACTAATGCTAGAATTCCCTATTGGTGGGAAGTACAGAAGTGTATGCCTTAACAGAATGCAATTTGAAGTTGATTTGATGTTGGGGTCTTTCAAGCTAATTTTTGTTTCTAGCCAATTTTCCTTCACAAGTGTTTAGCATTTTATCATGATAACTGAAGAAATTAACATTAAATAAATATTGCCATTGTTGGATTCCTCTTCATAATATTTCTTAGGAAGTAACATGGAGTCTTTCTGTTTAGATAATAGTGCAAGTATAAAGTGCATTGTACATCCATTTTGATGTGAGCTGTTTCATTTTTCTGGTGTTCATGTTGATATTTCATTTTCCATATAACAGGGAAGACGCTTCTGCGTTTTGGTTTTTTTTGGTTGTTTTGGTTTGGGTTTTTTGGGGTTTTTTTTTTGGTTTGTTTTTTGTTTTGGGGTTTTTTTTGTTTGTTTTGTTTTTGTTGGGTTTTTTTTTGGTTGGTTTTTTTCCTAGAGGAGAATCATACTTCTACTTCTTTAAGCATTTTTACTGCAGTTGAAGTACTGGCTAAATCTTCAGTTACATGCTGTCCTCAAACTGATTGAGGTCCTAATGAGACCTCATTTATCCTTGTAGTTCAAGCCCCTATAAATAGTTTTTCACTTTCTCACAAATCTCAGGAACAGTTAAATTGCTGACAACCTCTTTAAACCTGCAGATACAACCAGTTACCTAAAAAAAACCAAAAAAAAACCAAAAAAAAAAAACCCAGCAGCACTTACTGGATTTGTTTTTTGCCTTTAAAGACATAATTATTTTATTCCAGAATATACTTGGATAGGTACCTTGTTAGCCAGTTGCTGGTAAGCATGAACACTTCCATCAAGCTTGTTTTCAACATCAAGAATTAAACTATTTGGACCACAATGACACAGAGCTAATGAAAGCTTTGTATTCACATATTTTTATGCTGAGCTAGTCTGTTATGGGGTCACCTACGAGCACTGTGTCTAGGTCTAGGGCTTACAAACACATCTTATTAGGAAAAAAATAGAAGTTGTTTGCTTAATTATGTTCTTATAGTTCAACCTTAATTGAAATATAAAGACTAAAATTGCAGAGAACTGCATCTGACAGTGACATTGAAAATTTTAAAAGAACTTATATGAAACTTAAGATTCAGAACTGTATTTTTTCAGCACTTAAAAAAGTTATAGGCATTTGCTCCATCTGTAATATTTATACATTATTCCCTGCCACTGAAACCTCTTAAATGTTTTATAGAAAGCAATGATAATTGGCCTTTTAAACAATAAATCTGCTCCTCTGCTTAATCATCTGGGTTATAAAATTGTCCACATGCATGAAAGAATGCAATGAATGTCAGAGCTGTTGACTTCTAGAACTTCCTTTTCCATGTAGTCCCTCATTCAATGTTGGCATTGTTTGGTCTTGTTTTGTACATGGCATTTCATTGCAATGGTTCAGTGCCCATTTTCAGCCTTTCATTGCAGTGTTTTCAGTTAAATGCATAGAACAATCTGCAGTGCTATTGAATGGACACGTACTTTATTTTCTCATTCCTAAATTAGGGGATGCAAGTGTCACAGAATTTAAGGAACTATTTGTACTCAGTTTTACATCCAATAAGTATATGGCAAGTCCTTTGAATTGTCTAAAATCTGGATGACAACTTATTAAACAAAGTGTCTGAAAATCTGGGTGTTAAGAATTTAGTCAGACTTGTATGGAAAGAAAAAAACATATTTAAAGCTGAAGGAGAAAACTCTAGAGCAGAGCCCCATAATGCATAAAGGAAGACAGGTTACTAAAGCAGAACTGACTGTAAGGAATAACAAGATCTTTAGATATGTGAGGGAATGTCTCCACATTCTGCCTGGTAAACTCAAGCTTGCTCTGCTGGTGTTCTGAGCTGGCCAGACGTCACGTTGCTGTGGACCAGGCACTGTGTTGATGTGGGCTCAAGCATAGTGCTGCATTATGGCCAGGCTTTCAACCAGTCCTGTAACAATGCAAAGCTGGAGTCTACATAAATTCTGTCCCAGAAGGGACAGAGCTGGTCAGCGAGTGGGGCAGGGGGTAAGGAACTGCCCTGTGCAGTTCCTCAGTGAAAAGAAAATGTGTCTGTCCTTGATTTACCTGTAAAGCGGGCCCCTTATTTATATGGTAAATGGAAAAAAAGTATTTTTTAAAAAAGCTTAATATAAGCAATTCAGAATCAAAACAAGCTAAAAACAACCCTTTTAACAGCAAATACAATTAATCATTTCAAGTAACAAGGGTTGTGATTGTCTCTGTTGATGGAAGTATTTGAATTATCTGGTACTGTAGGTCAAGCATAACTGTGTTACTTGAATAAAGATTTTATTTAGGAAAGTTTTCTGGCATGCTCTGAAATGAGATGAACTACATGATTCCAATGGAATCTCTGGCCTTTTAATAATAGTAAAAAAAAAAGCTATTCACTGTTAATGTTGCAAAAGATCTGTGGAACAGGAAGAATTGGAAAAAGGAAGTATTTTTGATAAAGGGTAGACTACTTTAGAGAAGTTTTAGGTTCCTGACTGTTTAGAAATACAGTTGGACTAGTATTACTTGTAATTCTTTCACTGCTTAGTGAGGTTTGTCAGTGTTCAGAGTTTACTGAAGAGGCCCTGATGTTGCATTAAGCTGGAATAAATCCAGCTTTGAGATGTGAAGTTTGGTCTTTACACACCTCAGCTTGCACTTTGTGTAGATGTCACATTTTCCCTTTTTGGAGAATAACCAGTTTTGATCTGATACAGTTTTGAGGCTGAATGTTATCTAAGCTCCTTCCCCCTCCGAGACACTCCCTCTCATGTCTAAGTGCTACTGCAACTTCTAGAGGTTTAAATCCAACAAAGGGTGGAACCATGCAGAATTATTCTCAAAATTGTCACCTGGCCCATTCCCAGAGACTGTATTGATGTGGCTTACAAGAGCAGAACCCTTTAAAGATCCCAGAAGGATTCCATGTCATTAAGAAATGAATTTATTTTTTCTTCCTGTTTCCATGGATGTGGCATTTAACACATGGACTTTTTGTGCCACTGACAGTCATACTGACTGGGTATTCCTGCTCATCCCCCCTTGTGCACAAGCAGGAGGGTATGCCTTTGTGTAAGGACAGTAGCCATATGATCTACATTTCCACTGGGTATGTTATTTTCAGAGTTAAGTGATGTTGGTTCCCCTGTTAGTCACACTTCCTTGCACTTACCAGATCTACTAGTTGGCTTTGAGGCTATTCCTTTTTACCTGCATTTCCCTTTCTGCCCAGTTCTTCACAATTTTGAGGGTTTCAGTTGTAAGAGTGAGCCATAACACGGTTCTCTAGTGTTCCCTTCTGCTTTATAGCCAACACCATTTATCCATTTGGTAGTTGGAAGTGATCTGTTATTTATTAGAAGGAGGTTTTATACATACTCTGGGAAACCAACCTTTCTTTTATTCCACCAAGCTATAAATTTTAGGCCTTCAGATTCATCCATTTACAGTTCTTATGGCTCTTGTAATGTTCTATGAACTTTTTTTACTTCTGATCCTGTTGTTCCAATTAACCCAAGGCTTTATTAACACAAGTCCCCTTTGGGAGCCCTCATAAAGCTCTACAGGTTCAGTTACAAATTTATCACTTATCATTTCAAGATATGGTGCTCAAAAAATCCCTCTCACCTCTGTACTCTGTAATAACTAGAGAACTGTTTGAAAACTTGCTTTTATATTTGCAGTAAGGTTAGCTCTTACATTAATACCTTTCTCTGTTCATATATCCATTTTTTTCTCTGTTCTTGCCCTAGCGATGGACTTACCAAGAAGACTTGGAGCTGAAATCAGGAGTGAGGGAGTTTGGAGCGGGTAACTGGACTAAAATTTTGGTCCATGGTAACTTCAACAACCGAACAAGTGTCATGTTGAAAGACCGGTGGAGAACATTGAGCAGGATTGGACAAGGCTGATTTGGATTTCTTGACCTTTCCCTATGTAAGGACCTACTCCAGCTTTTGAGAATAACATCTTATTTTAGTCTCAGCGTGGACAGGAGTGTTCCTGTCCTAAAACATGAAACAGAATAGTAATAGGTAGAAAATATTCATGTAAGCTCACTTGCTCTGGTAATGATGACTTAAATGTAAAGTCTGGCCTTTTAGCTACATGCAGTAATAAATGACCTAGATTCTGAAATGGGACAATGTTTGCAGTGATTTAAAGAAGGTCTGTTATGTAAATAGGGGTATTGGATCTGTCTGGCAACATCTTTAGCTTGATAGAGGCTAATAGAAAGTCAAGTGTTCTGTATTTTTGAAGGGCTGTATCTTTTTAGATTGACGTTTTCATAATTTTACTTCCTGCCCCATAACCCATTCTAATTTGTTTTGCTTCACTTTGAAATTTTGGTCAGACTTGTACATCTCTGTTGTACCAAGAAGTATGTATGTATTAGAACTGCTGATTTTCTGAGCTAATAGCTTGTTGGGGGTTTTTTTCTGCTGTTAAAAATGTGTAAATTCATATAATGTTGTAGTTGCAAGTAACAAAGTTACTGGTTTGTTTGTTCGGGGGTGTTTTTTTCATACTGAAAGGAACAGGCACTTAGCATTTCTTGGTTTTCTTGTGCCACCTACCTTGTGACAAGTGACTTCTTCCAGACCAGCAGGAAAGGGAAAGCTCAAAAACACGAGGCTGAAGTAGGACTCAGTCATGAGCCTACACTGTCACTGACAGCACAGCTCATGGGACACATCTCATCTGTGCTCTCCACTGTCCCTGTCTGCAATGGCAGCAAGCAAAGATACACTTTGATTGGGGTCACTGTCAAGGTCGCTGCTGGGCACTGCAACTGTCTTGCCCACGGGAGAGTGGAACAGATGCACGATGGCAATGTCCTGTCTCTCTGGATTCAGACCATTTGGAAGGTATTTCCACAGTCTCAGAAAACTCATGCTTTCCACTGTCATACTGGTGTGAATCTAGTGACTTGAACTAACATCATACAGCATTCTTTTAAAAATTAAATCCCTTGAATTCAGTTGTTTTTTTTTTTCTTGGCTAAGGTTTTTATTTTCCAAGAAACCTACAAGGAAAAGCACCTGTCTGAATTGGTCATAATGGAACAAAGCCTCCAAGATAGTTTTCCTCATTACAAAGGAAAACATATTTTTGAAGGCTGAAATGTTCAGGAAGTATTAAGATAACCTCTCTGCTTTCTGTTTTAGAAGCCTGCTTTCATTAAGATGAAATGGTAAAATACATTTCAAAGGTTTGTTTCACAACACACTCTTACTGTGAACAGGACCTCAACCAGCTCACCTTCCTCATTCTTGCTAAGAGACACTAGTTTCTTCAGCAGCTGCTAAAAGCAGCAGCAAGCAGGAATCTTTATGTTTCAGGGAGATGCTGCATGTCTTAACAGGAAATTTTCTCATCCTGCACAGCAGTCTTGCCAGTGCCCAGATGTTGCAGGTTTCCATGTTAATCATTGTTGATGAGCATTTTTAACTATAATTTTTTTAATCTTAAACAAGACTTTGTGACTAAGGCCTTGGCTAAGTTCATCTGCCAGGAAAGTCACACTCTGTATTAGTGACAGGAAGTTCTGAGGAGACCAATTCCTTAACAATGCTGACAAGGTTCATGTCTTCATGAAGGTGGCTGAAAGTGAAAACTGCAGTGTAGAGGAAAGATTCTTCTGCAGTTACAGTGTAAAAAATTGTCTAGATGACACAAAACTAGGACCTAAACTGAAATCAATTTTAGCTCTCAAAAATTTCATTTTTATTCACCCTTGCTATTAAACATTGATAGTAACTATTCTCAGACTTGAGAATGTTTGGGAGCAGTGCCTGTACACAGTAAAGATGGAGAACTTCAGGAAACACAACTACTATGGTTAAAACATTAGCTCTTTAATTACAAAAGAGAAACATGGAAACATGCTTCTAGTGTTCTAATACAGAGATCAGTCTTAGCATTTTGTATTAAGGCAGAGAGAGTTTCCTGAAATGCTTCTGCCAAAGTTCCAACTTGTTTAAAATTTATTAAGGCTCCAGAAAATGCAGCAGAAAGATGTAGGTTTCGTGGTATTGGTGTTAATTTTGTTATTCTTTTTGTTGGCATTATAAAGGTCTTTTCAACTTTTATGTAAAAATGAAACTATGCACCAGGGGACAGGAACAGTGTTCCAGCTGTCGGATCTTCTTCCAGGTTCCTTGGCACTGAGAGTTGCCAATCGCTTCCCAGTGTAAGATTTTATCTCTGAAATGTGATAATAAATGAAAAATTAGACTATTAAAAGCAATGTATTTCATGTTACTGAATTGTGTTGTATAAAATGTCAGAAGACTGGATTTTTTTAATCATGTATGGCTTTAATTAACTTACCTAGCTCTTAAAATTCTTTCTGGAGCAGACATTACATTTTTAAATAAACTATCCAGGATCGTGGGTTGAGTAGCTGGTTGTACAAGTATATTAATAAATGGATGGATCAAATAAAAATCAGTTCTGAATAATAAATGTCTACTTTCACAATTACTTTTCTAAAAACCAGGTATATAGGTTTGAGGGGAGTACCAATCCCCCACTCTTAAACCTGCAATTAGATTTGGACTATGGTAGGAAATACCCTTTTTAAGTAAAAGTGCCCATAGCATTGAACTCTTATATTGAAATTACTTCCCAATTTTATCTAGGTTTTAAAAGTGATTTCTGTGAGAACTGAAAGAGTAAAACCTTCTGAGCTCTACAAACTATCTGAGCTCTTCCATGTCTGAGGTGTAATAAAATGCAGCTTTTAATGAGATCTTGAGCCATTTGAACTGCTGTACTGGGTGTTGCTAGAGGCAGCTGCAAGTGGCTCTGCTTACCCGTGTGCGTTGTGTCCGTCTCCCGAGCAGCGCTGCGTGTCCGTGCTCATGGCCGGGGGCTGGCAGGCCACGCACACGGTGTGTCCCTCGCGCAGGTACTGCATCCAGCGCGCGTACGGACGCGTCTCCAAAGCACAGTGCTGCGACAGAGATTCTGTCCTGAACTCCACACAGTATCTGCTCAGAAGGAAAAGTACCTAATTATCACAGTGAGCTGCTTTAGCCAAATTTAGAAATACAGTCTCTAAGAGAAGGTAGGTTATAAACCACCTCTCCCACTTTCAGATTTGGGAAAAATTAAACTTCTTCCTCGAAAGAAAGTGATGAAAACTATTTATTCAACAAACACACAGGTAAAGGATAATAATGATAAACAATAAGACCCGCTCGCTATAGAGGAAAAGAAACCTGGGGAAAAAAAGAAATCCAAGTCCTGTAGGTATTCTCTCTCTTCCTCCTCAGAGCAGGGATGAAGCAATCCAGGAAAGAAGAGCAAAAACCAAAATTCCAGGGAAAAATTCAACCCTCCGGAGGAAAACGAGCCGAAGAAAGAAAAAAAATCTCTCCCCTACCCCTGCTGCTGCAGGAAAAAAACAGAGAGAGTTCTTTATCTCTGTCCTTGAGCCATTGTTTAGAAGTTTACTCAGTCCTCTCTCTCTCCACTCAGGCTCAGTCCAAAAGCACAGGAAGGCATATAAACAATTTCTGGGCATAAAGCAGCAAATAGGGAATATAACATCTAGTCACCTCGAGATACACAGAGAAAGCATGGGCTAAGCACTTTGAATGGTCTTATATCATAAGGGTGGTGTTTCTGAAGTGCAAGTTAGACATCATCATAGCTAACATATCTCTTTCTGACCCTAACCTAATCAGTGGATTCTTAAAAATATTATGTAATCTATTTCTCATTCTATGCCCCAGTCCAATGCTTTATGTATACTCTCACTTTCTGGTAGTGTTCTGTACTCTTAAATGATTTTCAAAAATATCTCTGTAACCCATATTTTTTCTTTTATGCTGCCAAAAGAAAATTGAAAAGAAACAAGAATATCACTGAGTTTTATTGTTCTAGGGAAAGTAGCACAGGACAAAGCATTATGAGCATTACAGACACAGCAATAGCCTAATTTAAACTTCATAACTATCTCTACTGGTTACTAAACAAAATTTTTTACTGCTTGTGTCAAATAGTTTAAAAAAAAAGGTCTCTTGAGACGCATCACATTCAGCCTACTTTGTTCAGAGACACCTTATTTCTCAGACTTACACTTAGGATACATTCAGCTTTGTTTTAGCATTGTTTACTGTTGGCTTTCAAAAGCAGCTATCACCAGATTTGCCACAATTCCAATGTCTAATTCAGGACAATTAGCAAGTAATAAAAAACAACATCTAGAACATGCAAATAAACTGCAGGAGAGAAAAACAGTACAAGCTATAGCTTATTGTCTAATTATTGCAAATTTAATTACATTTTTCTCTGTAGCCAGCTGTTCTCTACTGAAGAAGATGACCCACATACATATGATAAAACAGATTACCCTGCTGCTTCTTTGTCTGAAGGCCAGAGGGAAGATGCTGCTCGTCTTTTTCTTTCATTACTGTATTCAGAGGTAGTTATGAAAGCAGGAACTGAGGAAAAAAACAGCTATGGTAAAACAGCAAGGCACAGCTGAGTCATATTTCAGTTACTGTAACAGTGGGTGAATGAATCAGGAGCTTGTGCATGGTGATGCTGGCTCACTTTATAGAAAAAGTGGTAAAATCTTGGCAACATTGGACCTCAGCCCCATTCCCTACAGATAAGCTCTCTACTCAGAAGAAAAATATCAATAATACATGCAATCTAGTCTATAAGGACACAGGATGTGCTGGAATCCCACAAGTAGTACTGTTTCCTGTTTCATACTGAATTTGTGTTCTAACTTTGCACAGAGATAATTTGATACTTATATCCAACTGAAGGAATACATGCAGCTTATTTGTTTGCTCAATAGAAATTATGAAAAGCCAGAGTAGGAAAACAAATTATTGCATAAAAAGCAATATGACAGTAGAAAGTAAAGTTCTAAATTGTATTTTTAACCAGCTAACTGCAGATAGATGCCTTTTTTTTTGTTTGTTTGGGTTTTTTCCCCACTTCATTGATATCAGTAAAATTTATGATGGCTGTGATGGACACAATGTACAGCAGAGAGATCAAAGAGAGAATACCATGTTCATGGCCACAGTCCTCCCCCTGGTAGGTCAGGTATTCCAGGCAGCCAGCCTTCTCCTCCAGAGCTGGACATGGCTCCCCACCATTTTTAGGTTCCTGTTGTACGTAGCGCCTACGTATCCGCAGCCCAGGATGACACTGTTCTGCACAACCACTCCAATGACTCCACTCCCCCACAACACAGGGAATAGCTGAAAAGCAGTATTAAAACATTATTAGTAGTTAATACATCTGTTTTATCCTAATTGCTCTCAAAAGCTTGTGATAATAAGATTAAGAGGGTTTTTGTTTGGTTTGGGTTTTTAACTTTCTCTTTTCTAATTTTATTTTTATGGGTTTAAACACTCTTCCAGGAGTTTGATTACTCAAATTGAACATTCAAACCTGCCTACAATGATTGGCTCCCTATTCCATCCTTTGTCCACAAAGAAACAGCCCCTCATCAAAACTTTTCACTACAGCTGTGGGGCTCCTCTGTACCCTCTTCTGAAGCATAAAGCATTAGCCTCAGAGGAGACCAGCTCATGGATTATCTACACCAGACTGGTCTGACCTTCCCTATCTGTTCCTGCACTACCAGATTTTGTTTGTAAAGCCTGGAACATTAAGTAGCAGCATGCTTAATTCCCCTCAGATAAATTTCTAATTCCTTTTTCCTCAACACTGAAATATATCCACTGCCATAGTTTTGTTTCCCTGTTTTAACACAGGTCCTGCTCATTTCCAACTATAGAACAGTCCAGTGGATATTTGAATTTCAGTTCTCATGGATCACAAACTGCCTCTGAACTTAATCAAAAATGTTAGGGAAAGTACCATTATTTTCAAAGTAAACTCTGAATTGTAAGAAACTGCATTTTCTTCAGGCAGAGGAAGAAAAGGTTTTGCAGCATCATTCCTAGAATACAAAAAACAGGTGATAGCTACATTATTCCAGAATGAGAAGCTACATAACACAGAAGTCTCCACTTTATTTGTCCATTGAAACAATATGCAACTGTAAAAAACACACAGCCATTTCACATCTCCATGAAACTGCTTTCCTCAGCTTCATCTCCAGGAATACCAAGTCCCTGGTTTTGAAAACTGTATGGCCTAACAATTTTCCCTTTAGCGGGTAGAACGAATACTACAGATTTTCAAAACTACTGCAGGCTGAGCCCTGAGGGACTGGAGGAGGATGATCTCTGATGGAACAAACACAAGCTCTCCACCTGGGAACTTCAAATCTGCACAGCCTCGGCAAGCAGAGCAATGAAAGAGCAGATAAGAAAAATGTCTCACATATTGGCATCCATCAAGTGGACAAATTCTCTGGGGATAGGCAATCATTTCCCTACATGAGTCATCTTCAACCTGTGGCCTACAAGGACATTTAACCTGACTGGTGGTCCATTCCCAGTAGCCTCTTTTCCTGGAGGCCCCCTGGTAGGCGCTCCAGGTAAGAGAATGGTTCAAAATACACATTATCATCAGTGGCTGGGTTATCTTAAATTGGTTCTGGATTGTTTTGGGTGATGCTTCTCACTATCTAGTTAAATAAAACTTTTTCCTTTCCCATATATACTACTTCTCATTAGCTTGTAATGGAACATTTCACATGCTTTCAATTTTTTTTTCCATATTTCTGGATTACTGTTTAAATCCCCAAGAAACTTTACAGCTTAACCACTAGTTACATACTTGTATCAATGTTGCAGGAAAGTGATGGGATCAAACTAGTCTTTCAGGAAAATATTTTATGCCCTCTGGGATTCTGCCAGTACAGGACATTGGGAAGAGTAAAATGTGATAACCTCCTTGGGATTTGTGACTCTTCTCATAAAACATAGAAATTGCAGTGTTTGCTCTGTCACTACATCTCTAATTTCCTGGACCACTACCAATACCATAAATCAGATGAAACCTCTAAAAGAGGCTACCTGGCAGATGTCCTTACCACTCTACTAAAATTCCCTTCCTCTGTTCCAGCTGTTCTGCCTACTTCGGAGTGTCCTGACAGCACCAGCTATATTGAGGCTAAGGAGGCTGTATCCCACACCCTGAGGAACTCCACTGAAACAACCACAGAGCTGCCCTTTGTATTGGGCCACTAGCTGTCCATT